>OY740766.1:27141331-27694657 GCA_963513935.1 Aphrophora alni | reverse complement strand
CAACTTAGCCAAAAGTGTCTTACGAAATTAAAATGATCTGACTGTTTGAAAATAAGAATGCGAAAACACATACACTAACTTGACTAACGTAGTCATAGATATTATTGTAGGCTTTCGTTATTAGACCTTAACCTAATTCCTTAGACCTAACAGCAGTATTCCCTTGTTTTCTATATGAAATTTAACAATAAGAAATGCATTTTGGGACTTGAAATGTTTCTTCCAACAAATAATATGATCTGATCCTTTGATTACAAGGTAAATACTTTACGTTTTCATAATTTGTTATAGAAAATCCAAAGATGTGGTACAACCGATAATTACCCTTGCCGCCAGAAAAACAAATTGGCTAGGTTTTTGCCAAAACATATCAGCCAATCCTACGTTTAATAACCATTTTTGTATCGTTATATATATAATACATAATGGGGTACTTTGTTGTTTGTATTATGTTCCTTTTTTGAGTTTATGATTAATATATCTAAAAAAAAAAAAAAATTTATTAGTTCGGTTACCGCCATATCTGTCTGTCTGTCCGGGTGGAATTTTGCAATCAAGTTTAAACTAACTTCCTGATAAGCTAGAGACCTGAAATTTCGAACATAGGTCAGAATTGGATGACAATACAATATTCATTTGGTTTTTTTTTCTCTACATTTGTTTAAACAACAGGTAATAAGAGGTAATATTTTGAATTTCAGACATTTGCAGCTAAACATGATGTGAAATGCATTGGGAATTTCCTATATTTGTCCCTTTCATAGTCTCATCCATATATACAAAACCGATTGAAATCTTTCACCCGGGCATAAGACTAAAAAACAGAAAATAATCAATCAAATAATTTTTTTTTTTTTTTTAACATACCAGTACCACGTTTTTAAAACGGACTAAAAAGTATAAAATAATGACCCTTCTACAATTATTTTGAGGGAGGATTGTTAGTGGCTATGGATATATTTGGAATACTTGGAATACAAGTAGACAATCCGGATGAATTCACAGCTAATTTCAGTGAATCGGAAATGAGATTCACTGTAATTTAATTTATTTACTCCTCCTTAACTATCATAGATTGCCTGCGCCCCACGTTTTTCTCTCCAAGTATTCCAAATATATCTATAGCCACTAACAATCCTCCCTCAAAACAATTGTAAATGGTCATGAAAAAATTATTTTATACTTTTTAGTCCGTTTAAAAAATGTGGTATGTAAAAAAAAAAATTATTTGATTAATTATTTTTGAAATCTACAGTGTCTAAAGATTTATTTCAGAGAGACAAAATTTGCTGAGACTAATCCAAACATTAAAAAAAATATGCAAAATTGTTAATTTACCATGTATTTTGTCGTATGACTTCACCATCTTATATCTTGTATAGTTGATGTTGTGTTACTCTATGCAGTATCTGGTTAAGTTATTAGAACCGACTTGTGTAAACGTGTAGTACATGTACACTACTGTGTTACTTTCCTATTTTATAGTTTTTATCAATACATTTCGTCTAATAGATATTGTAGGTTTTTATAGATAATAATGTATATATTTATAGCCTTAACCTTAAAATCTATCTTATCCTGAATTTAAAATATTTATTAATAATTATATAATTAATTGTAATTTATTAATACACAAGACCCTCTTAATTTTATAATAGTCAGCAGTGTACATACACCAAGTTTTACTGATCAAGTAAAATATTTTATATCTAGAACAAGTTTGATACCTAAAGTTTTATATGACATTATAACTATGAAACCTTCAATAGTTACTCTAATATTATATTAGAGCCATATGATAAAGAATGTAGCTGCTAATATCGACTTGAAATATTCTTTTTGGTAATGAGTTTCCAACTAAGGTGCCGATATCTCATTGCCTCCCATAAATGTGCCTCCCCATCTTCCGATATTGTGGATGAGATATTATTATTAATCATACTGATTACATTTGGTTATGGAAGCATGTAATAGATATCATAATATTACATTCATTACAAAGAGTAATCATTGTTTTCCTTATAATTCAGAGTCTAAAGTCGATGCATTTGATGGAATATTGACAGCCAAGCTAACTATATTCATATAGAAAAGATGGTAAAATATATTGGTGTTGCAAAATGGAAATCAGCAAAATTATATTATAGAGAAAAAAAAATTGTTTAAATTTATTGAAAACTATTTTGTTTAAAAGTTGTGCACAAGTGATTTATAAACATCACAGATATAAAATAAAAGTTGTCCTGCATTTGGAATTGGGTCCCTTAATGAGACTAATACCAAAATTGATAGAATGTTAGTATTTCTGAACAAAAATATGTTTTTTATAGAATTTTGTTGAAATATTTTTCTTAAAATCTACTGTCTAAATTTTAAACCTTTTATAATAAAGTATCCAAGTAATATATTGGTTGGAATGTGTACTTTTTGTTTCAGTTTTAACAAGTGAGCCATATCATGTGTTCACAATACCTATAAAATCTGACGACTTTGATGAAGATTCTGAAGACTCAGGCTTGTATTGTAAATTAAGATTTGAGTATATGCCAACATACCCAGAAGATTTACCAATAGTTGATATAGAAGATGCGGTTAGACTGGATGATGATGACGAACAATCACTTAGAAATCATATTAAACAACAGGTAATTCAACCCATTTTGTTTATAAAATCGCTAAAAAAAATAGTTTGTAAACAAGAACATTAATACAAATCCTATAAAAAATTACAATATGGTCAATTACACAAAACTCCAGTGCAACGGTAGTAGTGTGGTTCATGAAAAACCACTATACAAAAATAATGTTTGTAGATGGGACAAACGTTGACAGAAACTGGTAGGTCATTACACAAAAAGGATTCAGATAGGTCATCGGCCAATAACAAACTGTTGAAAACCTACAAAAATGCTTTTTATGAAGTCCAGAAAATCTGTTTGAAAATGTGCTTGAGAACTAGTTGTTCGAAGAAAAAAAAAACCATTCACAAAGTTTTGAAAGTGCAGCATGAACTTCAGTTACTCCGTGCTTCGATGCTAGCAAATAACCTTAAAGGATGTGGCTTTTCTGTAGAAAATTCAATTTATGAAATTGAAGCTGATGAGAATTTTCTGAAATTAATTATGTATAATGAATCCACTTTTCATACTTCAGCACAAGTACATCACCACAATGATTAAATTTGGGCAAATGAAGTCTCTCATGCCTTCATTGAACCAGAATGTGACAGCTCTCTCAAAGTCAAAGTTTGGTACGTTCTTCCTCGGTATCATCTTATTAACCCCCTTTTCTTTGCTGAAAACACTGTAAGTGGAATTGTCTAACTCATCATATTGTAGCTATATGGTATCCCCAAATTAAGGACCAAAACTTGATTTTTCAGCAAGATTGGGCACCATTTCAAAATGCCATTGTTGTTGGTGATTTCCTTTATGAGAATTTCCCTAATGTTGAATTGTAAAAGGAGGTTGGAAGGCTTGGCCACCATGCTCAATTAACCTTACATCTGTGGATTTTTATTTATGGAGATATGTTAAACAAAATGTTTACAGTGAAAGAATTTGAAATATTAATCAATTGAGACAACGAATTCAAAACCGTGACATCAAAGATTTCAAATGTTCTAGATTAACTCAAATAAACAAGAAAAAAGTTTCCGATCTGTCTCATTTTTTAATGTTTTACATGTTATAAATATATACTTTAGTTAAAAAATGTGTGCATAGCGACACCAAATGCATTTGTCCTAGCTCAATGGTGGTTGAGTTAGTGTTTAGAAAAATAATTGAACTATCCATTTATATGCAAAGGAATAGAAGATGAAAGCGTAAAGATGTAATTCATATCTAAATTTTCTAAAATTTGATAAAAGTTTACATATTTTGTAATATTAGCATAAGATCCTCTATCAAAATTGAAGGTTGTAAAGGATTTAAAGTATGAAAGCGAATGTTGAATAATTTATCAAATATTACTTTATATTTTTTCAAAATGGGCTGAGTGGATTTGGACACTTTTTTTTTGGAAAAGGATAAAATTTTAGGAGGGTAAATTTTTGGGTAAAGGGGACTCGGGGTGGTGGTTGGAATTTTTGGGGCATGGGGTAAAGGAGTGGGAAAAGAGTAAAATTTGAATGAAAAAGGGGATGGACAAACTTTGCGGATGCCCCAGCTCATCCTGCAACTAAACTTCTCATTTCCCTCTACCAAAGTTGTTCAGTATTTTTGTTTTTTAATGAATAGATTTTTAAACCATTTATACGATTATCGTAACACTTCTTGTATCTTGTAAGAAATATTCACTTCATTATATTTATTTAAAAACTCCACCATGACTTTACAGACACATTGTATTTAAATGACATCAATCAATTATAAAATATCTCGAAATGGGTTTATTAACTTAATTACATAAATATTTACCTGATATTGAGGACAAATGGGTTAACTATACCGACCCAAAAATAAAATCTTTAATTTATTCAATTTATTCATCTTACTAGTGATGAATTTTTGAATTCCCCCTCCCCGAATCAATTTCGAAAACATGGACCAATTCCAAACTTTTCTTTTATAACTATGGGTATTGGACACCTTCCTAAACAGAGTTTTCCTTTCAAGTTCTATTCACGTATTGCAGATCACCTATCCCACTTCCATTGAAGACTACATTATGTTATGTTTTTTAAAGCAACACACATGACTAACCAGTATGGAACACGAACTAATCAAAAGCAGATGTTTTGTATAGTGTGTGTAGTTTAGTTTGTAATTGTGATTCTTGTTTATAAAAAGTAGTTAATTCTAATTTAGAGGGGTTCAGTGACCCTGACTATACTATACTATTATGCTAATTTATCGAGAAAATATTAAATATGTAATATCAGGCCTAGGATTGGCCTCATGACTATGTGTTGTGTTCGATCAAATTTTTGGGTTTAGTTTATGGCCTAATATGTGTAAGTGAAAACATTCTTATTAGTTTATAACAAGTTAGCTGTGTTAACCAATAATTTTAGATTAGAGACATTAGTTATGAATCAGTTCAGTAATTGTTCAAACCTGTGAGTGTTACAACATGTTAGTACAGACATATTAGTATGCACCCAGCTTTAATTAAATAATACTCCAAACTTCCTCAAATTATCGTTTCATACTTAATCATATAAGACATTTTTATTGAAAGTAAAATGAGATTCACTACAAATAAAGGTACATTATTGTGAATTTTAAGATTGGCTGTGATGAAGTTTTTTTAGTTTTTTTATATATTTCTTTGTTTGGAAAAAAATTGTAACCTATTTGTTCAGTATATAAATTTTAAATTGGCCAGGATGTCTTAAACCACACACAAGAAACATAGCCAGAATTTTAATATGTATCCTTCCAAATTAAATACTAATTTGTAAACACTAACGTAACATTGTAAGGAATAATTTCTTTTTTTTTTAAATAGGTTAGGTTGTGTAAAAAAAGTCTTTATTTGTAGTGTAATAATATACTATATTCTCCTTGTGAATAAAGTACATTTTTAATCGAAAATGTGACAATTGATTTTGATCAGTCATCAAAAGTACATAATTATTAACATTTTACTACATTTTTCAATGTGCTCAAATTTGAAATTGTTAGTCTACTATTTTTCCTTTATATTTCCTACAATTTTAAATTTCTACGTTGAACAGTTTGACTATAATGTCAAACAAATAAAACGGGTGGACAATTTTTTAATGTAACTTCAAAATCTTTTAGACTAAAGATGAAATTATATATAAAGAATTTTCTTTAAAACTAATATTTTTTAAACAATTTTAGGTTTGTTTTTGTAAAGTGTCATATTATAACAGGCCATTATTCTCAATTCAAAAATAGATACAAAGTATTTCAAATGGGCAGTTTTATCAAGTTTTACGACTATTACAAAATATCCTTTAAACATATGTGAATAAGCAGCAAAAAAAACCCTTGTGAAATATCATTATCATTATACATATTTATAGCGAGTATTTGCAGGCTTTACAGTGGTACCGAAATAAATAAAATAGAAACAAAATTACTGTTGAAACTGAGTAATTTTTCATCTGCTACAAATTGGTAGAGATAATTTTGTATACTTAGCGGTAATAAACTATTTACTAAATTGCTTTCATACATAAATATATCTAATAATAATAATAATAAGTTGTTTTATGCGCAAATTTGAAAATTTAGAATCTTAGCTTTCCATTGGTACCTGTTTTATGATAATAATATTTATTGGAATAATAATACTAAGTCTACTTACTATTCATTAAAAAAAATAAAGTTTGTATCGTCTATAAATTTTTGGTCTATTATCAATATTTTGAAGCTTTCAGTATTAAATGTAATAAAATATCAAGCAATTATTACTAATGTATTTCCTATAAGCAAATGTTTAAAAACTATTATTTAAACGGTCATTTTGTCTTATTAAAAAATTTTAATTGCATTTATATCCCATTAGTATTTAAGTACCCTGAAAATAATTATTAAGATTTTCGTTTATTATAATAGAAATAAAATAAACTGGAAATGGTTAATTTAAAATTTAACAAGCGAAAACAACAAATTATAATTGTTTTGCTTAATTTATGTTATAGTGTGAAGAAAACTTAGGAATGGTTATGGTTTTCACATTAGTCTCAACTGCTCAGGAATGGTTAAATGTTTTATCTGATGATCGTAGAAATAAAGCAGAAGTAAAGGAAGAAAAGAGGTTAAGAGATGAAGAGGAAGCAGAAAGAGTAAGTAGTAATAAGTCACAATTCATGGAAGGTACATTTTTAATCAAACAAAAGTTCATCATAGTTTTCTGGTTTATTGAACTGGCCCGCTTCTTTGCAGCTGTTTCTCGAAGTCGACGAAGCAGCAGCAGATCTGTCGAAGTTGTTTCTGCCTGTTGCTCCAAATAGTCAATAGCACTTTGTATGGCTTTTGAAGCCCTCGGTGTGATTTATTTTATATCCAGCCTGTTCCATCAGCTCATCTTCATCACTCCCCTTTTCGACGTTTTGAGCCTCATCGTTGACTGTCTCAACAGTCATATCATCTGTGACTTCATGTTGTTCGTCCACCTTAATCCACTCTTCCACATCATCTGTAGTGATACCCTCATCAGCAGGGATTCTTTGCACCAGGCTTACGATAGAGTCATCAGCATTTTCATTTTCCGAGGTTGCGGCTTCTTGAACATCAACACTATACAGCTTCCTCCAGGATCTTTCAAGGGTAGAGCTTTTAACTTCCTCCTAGGACTCGGCAGACAAGTAGACAACACCTTTCTTTGTGATGGCTTTTAAAGTCTGCAAAACTTCTTTTCCTTCATCAATTTCCCTTATGAGCAATTTTAAAAGTTTTCTTTTATAATTTCTCTTAAGGTTTTCCAACACCCCTTGGTCCATGGGTTGGAGAAGTGGGGTTACGTTTGGGGGTAAAAACATTGTCTTGATTTCGCCAGAAACCATTTCTTCCGTGTCGGGATGAGCAAGGCAGTTGTCCATAAGCATAAGAGCTTTGCGAGGAAGATGGTTTTCTTCCAAATTTTTTTTGACTTGAGGCACAAAGTTGTCATAAAACCACTCTTTGAAAATTTTGGAATCCATCCAAACACTTTTTGGTTTTTGTACAAAACGGGCAGGCTAGAAATGGAAATGTTTTTAAACACTCTAGGCTTAGCAGATTTCCATATAAGCAATAACTTTAGTTTGCAGTCTCCAGTAGCATTTGAACAAGCCAAGGTGTAACTTTGTCTTTTGATTTCTTGAACCCCAGAGCAAAGGCTTCTTGTTTGGAGGCAAGTGTTTTTGTTGGGAGCATACAGTAATTTAATCCCGTTTCATCACAATTAAAAATCTGCTGAAGTGACAAATTTTCCTGGTCATTCAAAACTTTAAACTGGTCCTTGAACGATACAACAATTTCATGATTGGATGATAGTTTTTCACCTGAAATATTTAGCTCTCTAATTCCATACCTGGTTTTCCAGTGATGCAGCCATCCTCTGCTTGCTGTAAACTCCTCTTCTCCATGTTTAAACTTGTTGTGGAATTCAAAGGCTTTTTCTTGTAACAAAGGCATATTGACGGGACTTCCTTTGCTCTGTAATTGGGTAAATCACATAAAAAGGGCACTTGATGTTTTTTCAAACTCATTATTTTTCGTTTGCTGTCATTTTCGTTGTCCTTTTGCGAACACCAGTTTTCAATATCAGCCCATCTTGTTCTCCAATCACCAACCGTTACCTCACCAACACCTAAATCTGCAACCACTCTTTTAATCGATTCCCCTTTGTCTAGTCTTTTAATAGCCTTTAGTTTAGTCTCTAAACTCACAACAGTTCTTTTACGTGAAGAGCTCATAATGAAAACACTAAAGTAAAACACCACAAAATGTCCAAATACTGTTCGAGTAACAGCGTGACTAACCAACCAAGACTGTGACAAGACACTGACTGAGCCAAAGATAGACAGACAGTGGCACGCTTTGGACCACGTGCAGTGTGGTGAGAGAGCAAATGAATAATCGTGAGGGCTGTGTCAATGACCTTGGCACAGTAGCAGAGGTCACCCCCACCCCGCTCGCTACATTACTGTACAGTGAACAAACATTCGGTTAATCGGGGCTCAGATAATCGGGGCCCTACTTTATAATGTATTTGTAAAAACTAATTTATTATTTAGTAGTCTTATATTTTAAAATGTCATATTTAAGTTTCACTACATAACTTAAAAGTCTTTTATCCTTGTTTTAAAACATATTTTTACGAATCTTCTGTGTTATGGACGGACTTTGTATATATTTACCTTTTTCAGCACATTGATTGTTTATAGGCAATTTTTGTAGCTTCTGATGAGCAATTGTACTGATTCTTTATCTCCTACACTAAAAACTTAATGTGGAGATGTGAAATCAGTTAATCTCGCCACAAAAAGTCTCTTTTAACTGATTCATTATCTAAAGAAATCTTTTGATTAACCGTATACTGAGTAATGGCATGGAGGTTCAAGAAGTGTGCATTGTAGCTTCATCTTGTTAAAAGTAGGCATTATTAATTTAATTTTTATTGACTTGGTTATTGAATGAATAGACAATCTATCTGAAAAATATCTCTGAGTTGAATGTATCGTCAAAGAATATTGGTTCTAGAACATGTTTCCATTAAATCTGTATCCAAACTCTATTTTTTTTTTCGGGATATAGAGTGTGCTCAAGAATCGTGTGTGGATTCACAGTGCTTTTTAGAATTTGTGTTCTTAGTAGTTTAATTAAAAATGCTGGAACAATTTTAGCAAGATCCGCAGGTTACAGTTCTTGAATGACCTGAACTTTGCTACCGCCAAGTGATACTCTGTTCTACTCTTCAAAGTGATTTCATTTGTCTTTTACTGCCATGTGATACTCTGTTCCACTCTTCAAAGTGATTTCATTTGTCTTTTAC
The DNA here is from genome assembly GCA_963513935.1 of Aphrophora alni. Classification (NCBI taxonomy): domain Eukaryota; kingdom Metazoa; phylum Arthropoda; class Insecta; order Hemiptera; family Aphrophoridae; genus Aphrophora; species Aphrophora alni. The sequence goes on along the minus strand of OY740766.1, from coordinate 27,685,201 downwards.
TGCCAAGTGTAACTCTGTTCAACTCTTCAAAGTGATTTCATTTGTCTTTTACTGCCATGTGATACTCTGTTCAACTCTTCAAAGTGATTTCATTTGTCTTTTACTGCCATGTGATACTCTGTTCCACTCTTCAAAGTGATTTCATTTGTCTTTTACTGCCAAGTGATACTCTGTTCAACTCTTCAAAGTGATTTCATTTGTCTTTTACTGCCATGTGATACTCTGTTCCACTCTTCAAAGTGATTTCATTTGTCTTTTACTGCCAAGTGATACTCTGTTCTGCTCTTCAAAGTGATTTCATTTGTCTTTTACTGCCAAGTGATACTCTGTTCAACTCTTCAAAGTGATTTCATTTGTCTTTTACTGCCATGTGATACTCTGTTCCACTCTTCAAAGTGATTTCATTTGTCTTTTACTGCCAAGTGATACTCTGTTCTGCTCTTCAAAGTGATTTCATTTGTCTTTTACTGCCATGTGATACTCTGTTCCACTCTTCAAAGTGATTTCATTTGTCTTTTACTGCCATGTGATACTCTGTTCAACTCTTCAAAGTGATTTCATTTGTCTTTTACTGCCATGTGATACTCTGTTCCACTCTTCAAAGTGATTTCATTTGTCTTTTACTGCCAAGTGATACTCTGTTCTGCTCTTCAAAGTGATTTCATTTGTCTTTTACTGCCATGTGATACTCTGTTCAACTCTTCAAAGTGATTTCATTTGTCTTTTACTGCCATGTGATACTCTATTCCACTCTTCAAAGTGATTTCATTTTTCTTTTACTGCCATGTGAGCACTTTTAGATTAACTTTCATTTCCTGTGCTAATTTTCGAAATGGCTGACTGACTTACAAAACAAATTATTATAAACATTGAGAATTTGTTTTTCTTCTGACAGAACAAGGCCTTCCGAAATTTGCTTATGAAATTCCACACAGTGTTACAATGTAGACAACATTATTTGAAATGATTTTATTGACTTTTATTTCACAGTATATAGTGAATGACTATTTATGGTGTCCCACAAAGAGATTGCTTTTTTTGAATTAATATGCTAGACATAGGTTAAACTCTACAAATTCAAAACTTTTGTAGTTATGTTCCAATAGTGTGTATAAGAGCTTCCCTCAAATTTCAACATTTTATATTTAACCAAAACAAAATGGCAGAATTGAAAATATACATGTATTTGTTTTCATCACCATTATTTCATTTGCTCAACCATTACATTAGTACTGTAGTTATTTAATTTTTGAATATTAATAAGAAGGTGTGTAAAACTTCAAAGATAGTATAAGTTGTCAAAGAAAATGCCATAGTAAATCAATATTTGTGTAAATTACATTGTAAGATTTTGCATTTACTTTAATGTATGTTTTTAATGAATTTAATATTATTTTGAAATATAACACTTTTATAATGTGTCCTGCCTTGTTATTTGCTGTTTCACAAGTTTAAACTATAGGTCTCCAAGATTTTAATGACACTTTTGTTATTTTTCAAACATTTATTTGACATTTTTTTGTAGTAAATGCGAGGGCAGGAAGTGATAACAATTTGAAAATAGAGATCTTTAATTTCCTACATTAACCGCTGTTAAACATATTAGTAGCCTATACAGTTTGTTATCTTTGTTGTATACCATTAGAAAAGATTTGAGGGTAAACGAGTGACAGTGGAATCTTTCATTGCTTGGAAAAAAGAGTTTGAATTAGAAATGGGACTAACACAGAAGAAAGAAAAAGACGATAAAAATAAAAAATTAACTGGCAGAGAACTCTTTGTACTGGACAAATCTCTCAATCAATCTGATCTCAAATTTCTGGAAGAAGGTAAGTTTAGCTTTTTGAATCTTATTTTATATCTGCTTCATTCCAAAACACATATATTTCTTTTTTTTTTAATAATTTACATGCAAATAATATAATCTTATTTTATATCTGCTTCATTCCAAAACACATACATTTCTATTTTTTTAAAATAATTTACATGCAAATAGTATAATCTTATTTTATATCTGCTTCATTCCAAAACACATACATTTCTATTTTTTTTAAATAATTTACATGCAAATAGTATAATCTTATTTTATATCTGCTTCGTTCCAAAACACATACATTTCTTTTTTTTTTAAATAATTTACATGCAAATAGTATAATCTTATTTTATATCTGCTTCGTTCCAAAACACATAGATTTCTATTTTAAAATAAATTACATGCAAATAATGTAATGTTTAAATGTGACTGTTTGTAATTGCACTACATTTATTTCCACTTTCGGATGGTTGTGGTGGACATATTTAATTTTTTTAATCAAAATTGTATTACTTTCTCAGATATATGTAATATAAAGAAAGTTATGTGATAAGTTAAAATTTCGATGTCGAGTTTGTTGCGAATATATCCTTTGTCTGTTTTCTGAGACAAAAAAAAATTCTGTCGTCTGTGTGCAGTGCTCTACAGCTCAAACGTGTGGACCATCAAAATCGTTGTATGTGGGCATATCTAGGGATTTTTTCATGTTTTGTTAACTAAAATTTGGGGGTAATTGCCAAAGAAACCACAATATTACAATTTTTTAAATTACCTTTAACAACTGTTTTAAATTATGCTTAAGTTTAGCTTTGAAAGACCTCCAAAAAATAACTTAGTGGTTGCCATCTCTCAAAAAAAGCTGATTCTTGAATTATTGGTAATATCAAATATGGAACTGTTATAAAAACATACTGTATTACTAAAATCGGGTTTACACGTATTGTGTAAAATAATATGACAGTTCTCGAATAGTTAACAAAAAACATTAACCTTCATCACCATCATTAAAAGTTTGATTTTAATCAAATATATGAGAACGTGTTTATTGCAGGAATAAAAGAAGGTTAGGTTCTATATAAATATTTTTTTCAAAAACTGTGTCCATGGTTCATTTTTTGTCATAACATGTCCATTAGGAGAAAACTGCAGTCCTTAGCTATTAGGAATGTGAGGTAAATCAATAGGCTAATATATACAACAGATTATTTAATTAAATAAATAAATAATGATAAGATGTGTAATATTAATTAATTTTATATATAGATATTTTAAATTTTAACAATACAAAATTCAATGGTTTTCACGAGTACTGCGAAAACAATCCCGATGTCAAACATTTATAGCTTCCCAGGTAGCAAAACCTTACAAAATAAATATAAATGCAAGGCTAATATAATGTAAAATATTGCATATGAAATATGATAACACATGGATCATGGTACAAAGACTGAAGACACAAGCAAGCTTCAAGCATCTGGCACTTAAGTAGAGACAAGAAAGAGGGACCACAACTCACAAGCCACTGGATCATATTAAGTTCAGTGTCAATATTCAACTCCTGGAACCAGTTAATAAAAGAAAGAAGAGACCAGAACTAATGTTACATTGGACACGATTAACACACACTGTCCAAAACTGAATTCACAATGATGGTTCTAGACTCAAAGAAGAGACAGGGGGCAAGCATCTTCAGTGAAATTTATTCCACTATTTTGGATAAAATGCTGGTGGTACAGTGTCTGAAGCAAAACTACTTGCAATAAGAAGAAACCGTTAATAATGAGACTATGACTTAATATCAGTGTGATGGTGCTGACCGATTCCAAGTCACGCTTGAGGCGATTGCAAATAATGATACTCAAACAACTACAAAATAGTAAAACAACATAACATCTTATTCTATACTATCACAAGCAGGCTTCAAGAGCAATGAAGAAACTAATAGACTACCAAAAAGGAGAACGGAGATACTACTCATAACAAACAGTATGCTTTCATTAGAAAGAGAAATCCAACTGATTAACAAATAGTTACTTTTAGATTTTATAAAAGTTATTGATGAAAAAATTAAAAACAATCCTTATGAGGGTATAGAAAATCTCTACAAAGAAATCAAAGACCACCAGAGAAAATCATTAGTTGCTGCTTTCCGGTTATTTATAGGCCATGATTGTCTGGCAGAACATTTAAGTAGATTTAAAATCTTGGACTGTGACAATTGCTCATTGTGTAAATTTGATCAAATGAACAAAGACAACCTCCTGGTCTGCTGAATGCTGGATAACGAAAAACAAGAAAGGAACTGTCAAGAATAGGGTACAGAAAGAGATAATAAAATGAAACATTCTACTATATATATTTACTATTAAAAGAAACAAAGGTATTTAAATCAATATTTTTGGTTTTAAGGATCCAAACTTATCTATTTTTTATAAATTTCTCGAATTTTATATACTTTTAAAAATAAATCAATAGTTTATTTTTAAAATAAATAGGTTGTTTTTAAAAATTCCAAAATATTGTGCAAAATTATTTTTACAACAAATATTTCAGTAGTATCATAAAGACTATTAAATAACCTTGTACTTGATATACCAAACACATTTCTAAAAGTTATATGCAAATTCATTTGTGTGTGTGTGTGTGTGTGTGTGTGTGTGTGTGTTTCAGCCATTATAAAAATTTCGAAATCGATATACTTATTTACACCACAATAAGTATGTTTTCCTGGATTTTCATAAAAACCCATGCATTTTTGTTTCTAGTAATTACTTTTTTTTCAGGTTATAACACATTTATATGGTTCTATACTCTTTAGTTTTTTAGAGATATCTCCAATAGAACTGGAGATATTTGGAAAAAGTATAGTTTTGGTTATAACAAGGAAATAACATGATCTAATACAGTAGTTGTATAATTACTTTCTGATGCACTGTGTTTATATATATTATTGTATTTTAATGGTATTATTAGCAAATTTTTTAACATAAAAACGGAATTTGAGATCCCTCTGTTCAAAAAGTGGTTTTTGAATGATGTTTATCAAAATTTACTCTAATCTAGTAACATCCCAAACAAATATATGTTAAAAAAAGCTTAATTTCTTAAAATTTATTTTACCGATTTCAGTTCAATTATGTGTTGAAATATATGGAGGGAAATTTAATATAGAAGAAAATATTTGATTTCATTGTTACTGTGGTTTTTGTTATTCTTGTTTAACAGTGAGAAACCTTTAGGTCGTCACTGCCTTTAAAAAACTAAGAAAAGAGCATAAATTAAAAACCTCTAGTCTTTGAATACTCTATTAGCGATAGTGTTAGAAGATAGATACTTAGAGTTGGTCAAGAGAGACTTTATAGATGAAAGAAAGAGATCTAACCCAAGAAAGTGAATCCCCTTAGGGATAGTACTCAAATAAGTACTATAGAGACATTTTTGAGAAGGAGTAACTAATATATTTTTGGCTAGTATTTGGTTTTGTGAATGGGTATATGAGAAAGTTGTTTTGCACTGTTTCTAGATTTTTTGACAACTCAAAATTTGTAGCTGTCATAAGAAAAAAACACAAAATTGCTCTAATGACTTTGAAGCAAATTTTGCTTAAGTATTATTGGTCACCATCTCTCAAAAAATGCCGGTTAGTGAGTTATCAGTAAAAACCAAAAAAATCTGTTTTGTCTGTACAATATGTATTTTCTCAATATTGGCCCTACCGATTTTGTTCAAATTTCAGTGAAATGTGAAAATTAATTGGCCTGAACCCATATGCAAAATTGCAAGTAAAAACATACTATCGTTTAAAAATAATGTCACAACATAAAATGAACCTGAACTGTCAACATTAAAAGCTTAATTTTAATCAGATATGATTAGGACATGTTTACGAACAAATGTAGCACATTTAGGCCAGATATATATATTTTTTCAAAAACTGCATCCATTTTCACTTTTTGACTGATAACCAAACTGACATTTTTGGTGAGGAATAGTTTTGTGGTTGGTTTTTATTTGTTTTTGGGGGTGAATGAATGAGATAGTTTGTGAAATTTGTATGCACTATTTAATTATTTTTTTTTTTTAGGAAAGATTCTTCACCCTTAAAACTTTATAGCCATAATAATATTCAAAATTCTTTCTTACTTTTGTTCTCAGGGCATTATTGGTAAATAATTGTTTTGTTTTTCCTTATTTAAGGTGGAGATACAATCAAAGTTGATGAAGCATTATTTCAAGACGTGGAAGAACTGGATTTGGGAATTGATGATTTAGATCTTGATGATCTGGATGAACTCAATGATCTCAATGATGATGATGATGATGATAATTGAATAATATCATCAGTTGTAATGCGTTGTATATAACAAGGAGCAATATTGCAGTTGAAATCGAAGTATAATCAACCTTTTGCCTTTATAGTAAGAGTAAAAAGTCTTCAAGCTGTTCTTGGTTTAACATAAACTGCTGTTGTTTTTATAATTTGTATAGTTGTTAATAAAATATTATTATTTGAATAATTAAAAACTTAATATACATTTTAATTTGCTTCCTTATTAATCTGTTCAGAGTGTATGATTACAGCAACTTTTGTGGAGCGGAAAAATTTAAACATTACAAAGCAGAAAATTAAGAAATATTTATTTTAAAACACTTATGTAACTAGTTTTAGTAATAAATTTTAAATCAGAAAAAAATATGATTGTCATAAATATTAAACTATGTAGCCCTTCATTTACTGTTTATTTTTAAACTTAATCTGAATTTGATGTATGAATGCTGGTTGTTACTGTGAATAGATTTACAGTATACTGTTCTTTGGCAGATTGAGGCTGACTCACTATTTTCCCCACCCCCATCCTTTGCTTCTTCACTCATCAGTGTTCAGTTTTCAAAACAGTCTTTTTTTTTATATATAAAGCTGTGTACTTTTCTAAAATTGTGTGTTTGTATATTATCGTAAATGGTCCCTTTGATTTAAAATTATTTAGGTTTTCTATTCATTTTAATTAAAAAAATTAATCGATTAAGCACAATTATTTTTAAAAACTAGACTCATTAAAGGAAAGAACAACTTCCACAACAAATCATGTCTCTAACAAAACGACTTTTCAGTAATTAAATCACCATCTCTAGTCGCATAAACACCACAAACGCATAAAAATATAACTACAAGTGTTTATTGCTAAAAATCATACACAATGGTAACAAAATAAAATCAAACATAAGATTCATGTAACATCCTGACATCAAAGTAAGTGAAGAATTAGATAATTACACAGTCTTTTTAAACTATTGGAATCCTCTTTAGTTTAACACATGATAATTAAATATTTGAATAAAAATTTTAAACTTTGTATAAAGGTGTAAGTGTTTTACTTTAATTTGAACTGCTCATATTTCATCGAAATTGGGAAGACTCAGCTTTTAGTATCATGGTCACTTCTGGGAGCAGCTGCTTAAGGGAGGTCATTATCAGGGTCCTTGTATTTGCAGACTTCGTACAAAAGTCATTGATACTGTTGATTATATTCTTGTGGGTTGCTGGATTGTAAGAGGAGGAAGATCTTCGTAACCCAGAAACAGTTAGGATTAGTAAAACTAACTTAAGTTGATATTTAAGAGACAGAACCTCCTGCTTCTCCCCTTTAGATTTTTTTTTTTCGGTATGGCAAGGTTGTCGTTTTCCCTGATTACTATACCACTACATTTTTGTCTATTTAAACAAAATCGATCTAGTTATTTGGGGAACCAGTATTTAATTTGAACAGTTTCTTTTTAAACCCAGCAGCCTGAAGTTTGATGAGTATTTTAAATAATCTCTTATCCGTAGTACACCTAAAAACGGTTTAATTCATGTATTGTTCCACAAATATGAGCACTTTTTGTATACATTTTACCCCTTATGTCTATTTTATTTACTCCGCATTTCTATTAATTTCCTTCATCGTAAAATCTAAAATAAACATTCAAAGGAGTAAGATATTATAGATGTATATAGTTGTGATATGTCAAATTGTCATACTTGTTAGAGAATCAGAATTACACAACTCCCCACAAATGGTCATTATGAAGGCTGCAAGGATTATGTCAATTATTATGGTTACCATCCTCATTTTCAGAAATTGTTTCAACACTATGCTTTAATTGCTAACCCATGAGACTTGTAATCTAACGTTTGTTGACCCGTTTCGGATATACTTCATTCTCAAAACACTTATGAGTACTATTAAGTGTTTTGAGAATGGAGTATACTACAACAAACGTGAGAATAACGAAGGCGGTGCAATGTACTCATTTTAATTATAACATTCCTAGATGAGATAAAAATTATACTCAAAATATTATGAAAATATGTCTTAGGTGGAGTGACCATAGTATGTGCGATGTTCTTTTTCTGTGTGAGGTTTAAGTAGAACAAATTTTAAAATGAATCACACACAGTAAACATCGTCTATAATTAGTTGTGGGTTTAATTTTATTGACAACGATTGTGCATATATCAAAAAACGTTTACTATACATTTTCAAAAAGAAGAATGTATTTTAAAATTATAGCCAGCGGGGAAAGAGAGACAGATCACTCCAAACTGTACAATTTTGAGTCTTCAAACATAAATTTGGCATATGGAACGTCAATATTTTCTTTTAAATACAATTTGAATCCACTATTTTCTCACATGGCGGCTCTGTTATTCTCTCTCTCTCAGAATGCATTATTTAAACTATGTTTATTTGTCAACGTTACGTTGCATCTTTGTTTATATTCAGAATATTATTAAAATGTATGCTATATACCACACTTTCATACTGAATTTAATATAAATTACCTAAAATATAATTTATTTTTATTTTAATGTTTGGAGCTGCCTTTTAAACAAATGTAGTTTTTCCTTGCATTGTTAGATTATGTTCTTCCAACTATAAATTAAAATCCTGGTTCCGCCTTTGTTTGTAAACTTATTCTAATTCTAGATCGTGATTTAAAATGGAAATATGTTCACAAATGTGGGGGGGAATTACTCTTACGACTTACGAGCTCATAACCCCGGAAAGCGAATTATTTTTGTATCTAAATAAAATCATTGATTTTTACATTCAAAATAGATAAGTTATGGTGTAGTTTGAAGTTTTAAAAAACTACAAGAACAGCATTATGTCTTATTGTATGCTCTAACTCCTCCGATATTAGTGCATTCTAAACTGAACCCACAAACCAACAACTATTCAATACAGAAAAAGTGAAAAGGAAGATATACTGTATGATCAAATGTAATATTTTTAATATTAAAAAAAAACTTGGTATTTGTGAATTTAATGAATGCAGATATATTTATTTTCATTCAAACTTATTTGTGATAATATACAAATTAATAGTGTTGAATTAATATATAATTTTTTGTGTAAAATCAATGCTACAAACATATAAAATTCATGACATGTTACTATTAATATCGACCAATAATCAATCGTTCATGGCTTTGGAATAATCTTGTGTGCCAACAATGAAATAATTGATTGCCTCTTTTACACCATCGTTAAAATCACTTTATTCCAAGATTGTGATTAATAAATGTTCACTATATTATTATTATCCTTGATATTTTGTAAATTAAACATTTTAAATGTTAAAATTATGTTTAAAATAAATTTCAGTACAAATTTTAAATAAATTATATTATTATTATAAAATAAAATAATAACCAATTCTGTTTTATAAATAATTAATTCCAACCCTACTACAAATGAACGGCGAAGATTTCCACGATCACATGACACGGCGCTAGCAGAAGTCATCACCACTGACCGCTCTCTAGTTTGTTTATTGTTGATAGCATTAGTTTTACAGTAAGTCCGAGTCGGTGAAGTAAGTGGTTTGTAAACGTGAGGAAACTTTTCATTTTTATTTAAAAAAGTTCCATTATAATTAAACAGAAATGTCTTCAAGAGGCTCTAAGAAACGACAAAAACCTATGTCGAAATCTCAAAGAGCAAATGTTACGTTTCCTGTAGCAAGGATGAAGAGGTTCCTAAAAATGGGAACACACCGGCTCAGAATTGGAATCGGAGGACCTGTGTATATGGCCGCTGTCATTGAGTATTTAACAGGTTCGATTTGTATTGATATTAGTTTTGTGAACACTTTCTCCCATCTCTAATGATAAATTTTTATTGTTTTTGTGAATTGATAAACCTAACCTATTATAACATAGAATTTCCTTAATTATTCCGGAAAACGTGAAGTGAATATACAGACCTAACCTAAACTATTATTTGTTACAAAAATAAGTAAAACATTTTTTACAAACTTTTTTTTTTCACAAATGAGTAAAAGAATAGGTGTTATTAATATGATCCATCTAGTGAAAATCCTAGTATCTACTTTAATGACAAAGTTGTTTCAAATGCAATATTATAACCAATTTAATTCATTAATCTGTTGTAAATAATTATTATTTTGACTAAACTGACAAAAAATAAACAAAATATGTTTGGAAAACAATAAAAACTCTGATAAGAAGATTTTACTACAACTTTCTCATGCGAAGTTTTACCTACGTTTGGTATTTCTGATGATAAAAATAGCTAATATTTCACATAGTTTAAAAAACCTTTCAGGTTGATTACCTTTCATTCTTTTATTAAATGTAACATTGTCACCACCATAGCAAAACGTTAATTATTACTGGCTTGTGTTCACCGCAGCAAGGCTCTCTGATCAAGGGTTCAATTTCCAGTTAACCCAGTATTGTTTGATTATGATAGTTTCTCATCTTCATTATGGACATAAAAATATGGATGTTAAAGCTAAATGAAATCTATGCCTTAATAACGCACCTAACCTATCCAATCACATCTGTTTGATCTAGGCCTACATTGTACTATCATACTAACCACAGCCATTGTAAATAAGTTACAAAATGTACATTAAAAAAACTTGAGTATACTTTTTTTGGAACTATTCTGCAATTCTAAATTTATGAGCAAATATTTTGTATAATTAATTAATCAGACTCCCAATGTTTATTTTGTACACACATTTTCTAATAGGCCAAGATCAGATTTAGAGACCGACCTACTAATTTCTTAAAATTACTAATTAGTTCTATAAAAATAGCTCTCCATTCCCAATACGAGTTAGTAGTTTTTACTTAAATTTTATATATATATATATTTTAAATTTACATTTCTAAAAAAAATTATCTGAAAACTGTTAATATGCCAAGATTAAAATTATATAAAAATTGCGGTTTTTCCTTTATTAAATCTTCATTTGGTTTTTGTTAAAGCTGAAGTATTGGAGTTGGCTGGCAATGCTGCACGTGATAATAGGAAAGGAAGAATCACACCACGCCATATATTGCTGGCTGTAGCCAATGATGAAGAATTACATTTAGTAAGTTATAAGTTTATAAGTTATATAAGTTATTTATATTAATTAAAATCCTTTAACTTATTACTTATCACGATTTCCAAAAAAATTAATTTTTTGTTTTTGCATTAACTTACTTTTATTTTTCCTATCAAATTAAGATCTATATTGAGCTTGTTCAAAATGTATTTAACATAATTTTATTATGTTTGGCTCTATTATTATTTCTTGTTATACAGAATAAGTCATAAGAAAAAATAAGTCAATTTTTAAAAATAAAATAGATCTTTATAATAAAGGTATGTACGAAACACATTTATATGTTATAGCTTATACACAACTAGCTTATAGAAGTAAGTACTAGTTGTCTGAAATTGCATGAAAATTGTTCACCTTATCATTTACAAATAAACATTTATTTGTTATTCTTGGCTAATGTTAGTTCTTTGAATCTAACACTTTATTGATGTAAGGTATTTATTGAAAATTTTGGTTTAATCATTGATGTAAACATGTTTTTTTTTTTTAGTATTTATTAGGTTTTATTGTGATGATGTAGGTATTTTTATTGTTTACAATAGTTAGAAATGCACATTTTAAGTACGTCCACTGTTGTCACATGGAACTAATTTTTATTGTTTCCCATCAATCTATTTAAACAAATTATATCTTTTCCTTCATATCTTGGAAATTCAGAAAGTTATATAAGTGATTGTCTTTGTATTTTCTTTTATTTCAAAATAAAATAATTTTTTTTTTCCTTATACTAATCTGTGAATCTTGACAAAACCAATATTTCATTTTCTTTTCTTTTGTTTTTTGGAAATGCTGTACCAATTAGTAAAAATGAAACATGTAGACAAAGATTTAATTTTTACAAACAAAGATTTAAATTAATACAAAAAAATACATTTTAATTGAAAATTACAATAAAATTTTTATTATTAGGGTAAAGACTCCTCTTGTTTTTTCTTTTTCCGCTCCCTGTGCCACTTATTCTTCTTGTTCCGCCAGCGTCTCTGGGATCTTAGTTCCTTTTCCTCTACTTCCATGCGGTCCTCCCAGTCTGCGAGAAGCATGCTAGCGGCTCTGAAACTGGGAGGTTCGAGGGTATGTTCTGCAGGGAGCTCCCCCCGGGCCATGTTTAATTGCATGAGCTCGGGTAGAACTTCCTCATCCTTATAACCGCCGTCGTGGAAAACGTCTTCTGTCCACGACCAGCTCTGACTTTGGAAGAAGGGGTATTTTGCCTTAAGCTCCTCGAGCCTTTTCGGAGCTACCTTCCATCGACGCCGGCCATCCACCCGTCTAAGCTCGAGTGGGAGGGATTCGTCCTCCTGGTACAGCGAGTCTCGCTTTTTCTTTGTTTTGACTTTACCAGGAGGAGCAGGTGTTGTAGCTTTGGTGGCAGCAGGCAGCGGAACAGCCTTCACTTCGCTGCTCATAGATGGGCCGAGCAGCACCGGGGGAAGGTCCGTCTGGACGGAGGCATCCGCCCGGACCTGGTGATCGCCCCTCGGCGGGGTCCTCGACAGTGATAAATTGGCCAAGAGAAACATTCCAATTAAATAATCTTCCAAATACTAGTGTTATGAAATTTGGTGAAAATCAAACATATGGACTGTTCACAGTGAAAAATTGGATGAAATACAACTTCCAGTTGTAAAATATACTTTGCACGCATTATCCAACTTATCTCAAAAACGTATGTTATCAAATTTGGTGAAAATCGGGAATAGTATAGAATCCACATCGAAAAATATGATCTCGGGTTCATGATTCTGAGAAAACGTTTTATCATGACTGCGATTACATAGTTAATTTTCCAAAATTGATTTTTCCCCCTTAAATGTATAGTCTAATATTATTTTCTTTAAATTAGCATAAAAAAAGAGGAACATTTTGAAACATTTTAATTTTACAAATTTACAATTTAAATATAAATTTTTTTTCTGACTACAATTTTATGTTTGTGCTTATGTTGTAAATTAATGTTTGTAATGTTCTTGTTATGTTCTGTTGCATGTGATGCGGCGATGATTGCTTTGGATGTGATAAAAATGGAATAGTCTAACCTATAATTACCCTATGCATGCGCTTCATGTATTTCCTGCATTGGTCTTCCTCGCCTAAACCCTTGTTTGTCCTGTTTTGCCATTTTCAGCTTGCTCTTCTTCAGTTGAGGATATGGTGAGTTATATGGTTTATGTGACAGTCCCTATTTTAACACAGGTGAGAGCCACCTCATGCAACTTTGTAAATATTTCATTAACTTAAGTTCGTCTTTGTTTTTCTCCATTTTCTGTAAGTATATGGTCTAATATAATGGCTTTAAGGTAACGGGTGGTGGTTAAGACATTTATTCTACAATTGATATATGAACCAAACCAAACCAAACCAGTTGATATTGAGAATAAATTCCCAGTTTTTATTCAATTAACAGAAACAACAAGAAATTATTTTAGGAAACAGTGACTTCATAAACTGTGTTACTTATGCTTTCTTATTCATCTATATTTTGTGTTTGTAGTACATTTTAATTTAAATTTTGTTGGCACTAACAATTATCTAATGGAAAAACCAATAACAAGAAATATGTATGTGTCATTCAGGTATCTCTGAAAGCTTTAAATCATCATTTTCAAGACCCATTTTGACATAAAAATTATAAAATCTTCCAAGAGATATCTGGACTCTCCTCAAGAGGTTATTCCATCTCCTAGAACTTTAGATAGAATCTTTCTTACATCTATTCCCTCATAAAGTAAATGTCTGTCTACATCCCTGGTTAATATAGAATTATAATTTTAAAAAACAAATATGATTGTGTACGTTGAAAGCTAATTCTGGCAATATTTTAATTTTAAAGACCTTCTTTGGGTGTTGCACAATTTAATATAGTTTTATATAATGTAAGGTTTAATAGTTTTGCTGTATGCATTCACATTTAAAAAATGAAAAGTTATTGTTTGATTCTATTTTGGGTGTATTTGTAACCTTAAATATGTTTCACTTATGGCTGGCTCTAACAATTATGTTTAGTGAAGTTTTTGAAATGTACCCTTGTATCTTTTTTTTGTTCATGTTCATCTCACTTGCATGATCCGACAGAGGACTAAATATGTTAAATAAAGTAAAAATATAAACATCAAACATATGTTCCTTTTTCATGTGTTCATGGAATGCAAGCTTAAATCTTATTTAAGTAATGTCTTTCTTTATTTTAATTTAAGTTGCTGAAAAATGTAACAATAGCATCAGGAGGAGTGTTACCTAAGATTCATCCGGAACTCCTTGCAAAAAAACGAGGAGGAAAATTTGTGCTCGGGAATAACATGCCAATAACTGTACCTTACAAGAAGGCTATTGCTACTAAGCCAATGTTACACAAAAAGCAGCCTTCACAACATGCTAGTCCAGCATCTCCTGTTACACCAGGTTGGTAATTACATATTCATTTTTTTGATGTCAAATAAGTTATTCCTCCTTATGTAACTTATAAATCACACAGACATTGGTTAAGAATTTTTTGACCATATTACCAGAAAGTGGTCAGCTTAAAACATAAAAGAAGTGCAAATAATAATATTTTTTCAGTAAAATTTAATTATTAAAGACAAATTTATTATGCAGCATATATGACACAAGTAAAGGAAGTTTAGGGGGTATTTAAATTTTTTTTTAACGGTATCCATGGTTTAATTTGACTTTTAACTGACAACTACTATACTGATTTATGTTTATATTTTTACAGCAAAGTTGAAAGGAAAAATAGCCAAAGCTAAAGAAGCCGCCACCAATCAGCAATCTACCCCATCACCTGTTACCATTCTATCAGAGAAGAAACTGTTTCTTGGACAAAAGGTAAACTTATTCTATTTCTATTATTATTTATAAATATTTTATTCTGTTTGTTTTCTGTATCAGTTTTATGAAAGGCCATCTTGAAAACTATAGTTTTTTGTGTTTTGTTAATCTGTTTTTAGTTTGGATTCTTAAAGAGTTTTCTAGTTACTTCAAATTTGCATTTTTGTTTGTAACAATTGATTTACTCCTTTTTTTCAGTTACTTTAATGAATACGCACTAAAATGTTTACTCTTTTGTTTTTACTTTTATATTTGTAGAAGTACCATTTGAAGGTTTTCACCATAGAAAATGAATATGAGATTTTGTGAATGTATATGTTACGAAGTAAACCAAATATACTCTCCAAAAAACTTTCAAGTCAGAAAAGGAAAAAATAAAACGAATTTTACCATAACCATTTTATTAAACTCCTTGCCGGTGAAAATCATCAGTTTGGGAATGACTGGTTTAAATATGGAAGCTCTTAAATATAGTGAAAAAGTTCCTAGCAAAGTTTTAATTGTAGTGTTTTCTCCAAATATTACAGATTGAGAGTTATTGGTCAGAGGATGAACATGAATGATGACATAACAAATCTTAACAAGTGAAGTATCAAAAGAAAGTGAATTTCCCGAAGCACTGACAAATCGTACATTCATCCATTATATTCTCATAAATATCAACCGTTTGTTTAAAAAATATGTTTAAAAAAAGAACCATTATAATAATACTCACTTATAACAGCTGATTAGGCCCATCAGCTTTACTAGTTCTAAACGAAGATGGGTTAGGCCTAGCCTAGGCCAGTGGGAAACTTTTGGAAAGTCTTTTAAACTTAATTTAATTTTTATTTACACATATAGTTACCATAGCAACCAATATACTGTATAATTACTAGGTACAGTAATTTTATTGATTAGCAAAGTTATACAACCTACATTGAAATATTTGCAAACATTCATATAATTTCAGAAACGTTTGTGTATTTCTTATTTTGTTTACAATAAGGTTAAGAATAATGCTACAATTTAGTTTATGTTTTCATCATTATTTATCAAAAATTGATATGAATTACAAGCCAAAAAGCTTACCTTAATTATGTTTAATAATTAACGGTCGCCGAAAGTTTAAAGTGCTACAAAACAACCAAAAAGTTCTTATATTCAGACACCTGAGTATTACTTTAATTTTTTGGAATAGAACTTGGGGAAACCCGCTAACCCTAACCTAACCCCAATT
Source organism: Aphrophora alni (assembly GCA_963513935.1). Taxonomy (NCBI): domain Eukaryota; kingdom Metazoa; phylum Arthropoda; class Insecta; order Hemiptera; family Aphrophoridae; genus Aphrophora; species Aphrophora alni. The sequence continues at coordinate 27,668,933 of OY740766.1, read as the reverse complement.
CTGTTATGTTTTTCAACACACAAAAAATGACAAATAAAAAATTCAAAATGTTTGGAATATAAATATGTTCATATCAACCAACTCTCTTTGTTATTTTGTGTTTACACTTAGCTGAGTATTTATTTCAGCAATCCAACAAAAGACTGATTTTTTTTTGAGAGAGAAGGTAAGGTTGAATGTGAATAAGTTTTACACAGGTTTACTAGTACAAATATATTTCTCATAATCATCTGTGTATCAATTACAAATTGTATAATATTATAAATAACAACTAATTGTAATTTTTAATAATTTATAAAAGAATAATTTAATATTAATAAGTGAAATAATATAATTACCCTTAGACACAATTATTGAAAGCTTGATTATTAAATATTTAAGCTAATATATTAATATAAATTCAAATAAGGGGAAGAAGTATGTGAGCAATATGTGCATGGTTATTTATTAAATTGTATATCAAATGTCCTTTAGTATATTAGTTTATTTAATTTGGTGTTCATATAAATTTAATGTCATTATACCTTGTCATTTGTTTCAGTTAACTTTAGTACAAGGCGATATCACTGTGATAAGCGCAGATGCTTTAGTTCATCCGACAAACAGTTCAATTACAATGATGGGAGAAGTAGGCCAAGCATTGGAGAAAAAAGGTGGAAAAGAATTTATTCAGGTTTGTTCCATCCATATTCGTTTTTCATTTTAATGAATGATTTAGTGCAAAGCAAATAAGTTTTAATTAGCCTATATTAAAGTTTAGACAAAAACTAAAAAAGCTAAAAACTTATATAACCAACACTCACTTTTGTAATTCAGCCAATTGGTATTGAGTTTCCCAATATAGAAATTATGTTCAATTTGGTATGTCAGCCAGTTCATGACACTGGAGGTGGGAGCCATTCATTCTTTTAAGAGTGGTAATGTGAGCAGATATCACTGTCAGCCATGTTTGACCAGTACAGGTGGCCTGAAGATAGTTGTCGTCAGTCAGACTACAAAATTCTGCAACTATGTCAGGTCTACTCAGAGGGTGTGTTATGGGTTAATTGATAAGGCATTCACTGTTATAACCCTTATTCAATTAATTTTATACTCAGAATGTATTGTGCATTCTATTATTGTTTTTAGTACATTTTATTATGTTTCTGACTAAAGTCATGCAGATCATGTTGTCTATTTGAGCGAGTGGTTTCCAACTTTCCAAGTTTATCTGACGTCTCCTTTTACAAAACACTATGACTTGGGATCTATTTCAAGATAATAAGAGTTTACAACAATGTATAGGGAGTTAACAATTCTTTAAAAAAATTATTGCTGGACAGAGCATTTTTATTACAGCCTCCAAGTCTATGAAGGAAACCAACCACTTTGTGACTATTCAGTGCACACTTTTAGACCAAAGTCTTTCATTTACTTAATGAACAGCTTTAATTTTATCATCGTAATTACTAGCATGTGTACCTACACGTGGTGGTCTTCAAACAAATTGCATTGGCTACCAGCTCCAGTTCTACCTGATCCAAGTATCAAAGGCCACAATGTGCCAATCGGCCTAAGGATAGAAGTGAAGAAATATTGACAGAACATATTGCAGAAGTTTTAAAAGGTGGATATAGTTTTAGAGGCATTGTGACCAAGAAGTGTTAGGCACTTTGTTAAAAACATGGAGAAAATTATGTGGTGAAATTAGGCACTAGGATTCCAGATTATATTTTTGAAGAAATATCTGCATAGCTGATAGGTGATGTTTGTAGACATGGACCAGCTGCCTTGTAGTAACAATGTTTTTCATCTTTCTTAAAATTTCAACGTCACTTTCTCTCTTTGAAATGACATAGTTTCAAATACGGGTTTGTAAGTGCATGGCCATGGTTTGCAGTGGTTTTGCTCTATCAGTTATTATTTGCAGCACATTATTTTGGACCTTGATTGCTTTCAAGAGACTAATCTGACTTGTACCTATGAATGGTTTAGAGCAGTGGTTCTCAAACTTTTCATACTCGCTGCGCCTTTTTAAATTAATTTTGATCCATGGCATCCTACTCTAAGTAAATGTATGACTAATCGTAAGTAAGAGATAAAAATAAATTAAACTTGTGGATCTTCATTATTTAACTTAATTAAAAAAATATATTAATCTTATTTATGTATTAATGTTAATTATTAATATTATTGATGTATGATATTAATGTATTAATATTAATAATTAATGCAAATTAATGACGAGGATACAAGTCACTGCAAATTTTAATAAATCGTGGAATTAAACTGAACAAGGCCACCTTCATTTCCTTTCTACGTTGATGTTTGCTATATACTTGCTTTTTATTATAGTGACCGCTAAAATCCCAGATTCGCACAAATACGACGTCAAAAATTGAATTAAAATCTACTGAGCTTTATCAGTTAGAAGAGTATATTTATCTTTTATTGGAATCCAAAATTCTGTTAATTCCATGCTGCCAAATTTTGCTTTCAAACTGTTGTCGTAAGATAACTCGATAAGATTCTCTTCTTTGCAGAAGTAAATTCAGACGTAACACTAGTATTAAATGGATCTTGAATCCATGCAAACCTACCGAATTTTCATTTGAAAAATATTTCTCATACCAGATAAATTAGTTGTGATAAGTGCCCTTAAAATATAGTCTTTAAATCTTGAGAAAGTTCAAGTTCATTTGACATAAAAAATTGCTGCAATATTAAAAAACAATCTTTCTCTACATCTTCATTCAATTTTCTTCTCCATAGTTTAAGTTTTTTTTATAAATGCTGACTTTTATTTTTTCCGTTGACTTCAAAAAGTGCATGTATTTCTCTGCTGAAAGAAATTAAGGGAATCAGCTTTTCAAAAATGTTACATAAATATGCCAGTTTTATTTAACTGACACTGGACTATCGGGCATTCCGGACTGTTGGATGCCGGACTAATAGACTTCTACTGTATTAGTAAACTTTTAGTAAAATTGAAAACTAATTTTTGAAATATTTAATCAATTTTTACATTATATATACTGACAGATTGAAAAATTGTAAAAAGTATAAACTCAAAATCTTAAAAAAATTTATTGATGTACTTATTGTACAAGATCTTTAAAAAATACATACTTTTCGGGTATTTATAAATCTCTTTTTTAAATAATTAAATTTTGGATAAAAAGTGCTAACTTGAAAAAGAAATTTGTATGTTTTTTATGGCTAACAAGTTTATATGGTTAATATAAAAACAAGTTTACATTGTTACATATTTTCTATAAGAAAACGAACAAATTTAATAAAAACTTTTTTAATTAACATCCTTGTAAATAAAAATGTTCATCCTTAGTTTGTCTATTTTATTACAGCAATTAATATTTTAGATTAACTTAATAGATTTTTAAATAAATTTGATTAATTTTTTTATTGATTTATAAACAAACACAAAGTTATTCCTAGAATAACATAATAAACTTAATTAGATTATAAAGTAAACTAATACCAATATAGTATACCAATAAATATTGGTATGAAGTTATATGTAGAAGGAGTTTTCATTCAGAGTTGTATAAAGATAAAAAGATAAGCTGTTATGTTGAGTCTAGCAAGCTTATATCAGTAATTTAATGATGAGTCATGTGTTTCTTATTCCTAGAAGGAGATTACATTTTTCATGATGTGGTATTTCTGTGTTTGTAATCTAAGAACAGGATGTTAGTGTTAGTTAGGTCCATTCCTGTTTATTAAATAATTTTTTTATTTTATTTTTAGAAAAAAATGAGGTTTTTAATCATCAAAATAGTAAAAGTCAAGGAAATCAAAACATAAATGGCATAAACATTTTCTCACATAGATAAAATAAAACTTGAACACATGATCTCACAAAAATTATGTTTACTTAATGTTTCAATGACACATGTTTCAATGACACCTGAGGATGGAGACTTTGTTGTTGAAATGCGGTTGATTAAAGTAAACATAATTTTTGGGAGATCTTGTGTTTGAGTTTTATTCTATCTAATATTATCTCACAAGTCAAGCTCAATATTTATTTATATTTTCTCACATGCTCTTCACAAATCCAGTAATTATCTCCACAATAATTATACACACCGATAGATGGTTTTTTATTATGTAATTGTTTTTATTATTGAGTTGTGTGCTTCTTATGGAAGATAACTTTGTATTGAAAGGTTATCAATGTTTTTAAAAATCCAAAATGTAAATCATATTAGATTGAAATCTTGTTTTTTATTATCGCTCTCAAAGTTTTAATTTTGCCAATAATTCCTAAACCATATATATATTATATATATATATATATATATATATATATTTAACCATTATTTTGCATGTTGGTTTTTGGGTTATTTTCACATTTCACCAGAATTATCTTTTTTTTTGAAAAATTAGGTCTTTTAACACAAATTCATGGACGATTGTTTCCCCTCGATAAATCTCTAACTGAAATTTTTAGGAATTGGTGACCAGTATTTTTTTGTTTGGCCCCTAGAAGGTGTTATTTTAGGTAAATTTAATAAAAAAAGATTTCATAGTTGAATGATTTAGGTCTATCTTGGACCAGTTTTACTACTTTTAATTCATATAAGCTGAACAAAGAAACACACATGCATATTCTAAATTTGCAGCACTGTTATATCAGATAAAACCAGTTTAAACACAAATTTTATTTTATGCTTTGTGCTGCCAGACAAACATATTTTTCATCAAACACAACCTGTTGGTCAAACATAAGAAAACTATCCAACTTTGATTTTATATTTATTAGAATATGTTTGTTTTAATAGATTTGGCAAATATTATTCAGTTGATTATTTATATAAAGTAGACAGTTGTTTAAGCCTATATTAAAAAGATGTTAAATATTTTTAACATGTTTTGTTCAGAGTAGTAATTGTTCAGCAAAGATTAGTCTTCATTGTGTAATACAGAGATATTAGCTACAGTCATTTCATTTTAAAGAACAAGTAAATCTTTAATTAAATGTTAATTACAAATTTTGTTTGCAAATTATAGACAAGTTAAAACTAACGTCTTATACTCTATAAGATTCATTTCAAACAAAACAACTTAAAATCAGAATGTTTATAATTATATACTCAGTAATACTTTAGCAGACCAGACATTTATATTAAATAAAATATAACAGTCTAAATTAGTTAGTAGGTTAAAACAATTACATAAATTATGAAGCACACATGTTGACGCTATAAAAACTAAAGCCACTCTTAGTTTGTCAGAAAGATGGCGAGATGAAACAAATGATTTCAGAATGGTCTACAACTACTCACGGCACATGCGCTGGGAGTCAGCTTATGTCGAGCGCTAGGTTCATGAGACTATGTGGCTTTGAATTTAATTCTCATTATTTAGGAAAGGAGTTTATTTATTTGGAAATTGGTTTGAGTGTTACAATGGATCTCTGCGGAACTCCATATTTTAGATAAATTGGATCATAATATACATTTTTGACCTGAACCACTTGTTTCCTGTCTGCCATTTATGACTGAAGCTATTGTAATGGCAAGCCTCTGACCCCATACATGTTTAACTTATTGAACATTAAATAAAAGTCAGCACAGTCGAACACTTTTAAAGGTCAAGAAATGTACTGAGCACTTGTTCTTTTTCACCCATGGCATTTAAAATTAATTTAATTAATTTTACATTAACATGTAAACACACTTGTAAAATATTCTGTCAGTTTCTTCTGTGCCAGTCTTGTAAATCGTTTGTCAGCAGCTTATTAGCGTATTTGTTTCACCATCATGAGTTCTATGGTGAGGTATCTGATTAACATTCTATAAAAGAGATAAGTTTATCCAGGCTAGCCGTTGCTTTCATGTGAGTAATTGGTCATGTTAATGGAACAAAATACAATGATTTCTTCCTTGGTCATCGTGGCGTAACCTTCATCGTTGCCTGCATCAAACCAGTTGTTAATACCATCGAGAGCAGCATCAGAGAAGCTGATAATTTGCATAAATCCTTCCAGAAAGTCAATAGGGTGTAGTTCATCTGAAATGTTTTCTTCGTCCATGGAAGCACTGTTGTTTTCAAACGTTTCACAAAAATAGTTTTCCAGGATTTTATGATTGTCTGTTCAGTCACATGTGCCCAAAAAGAGGTGATCATGTAAATTATCGTCTTCACATTAAATGTTTTAAACAACTGGACTACACCATCTTCAATCAGGTTGCTTAAAACTTACTGGATATATTTGTATGATAATTTCTAGGATGAATTGGTCCATAGGCTGCAATAATGCAGTCTCAATAAGTGGAAAAAACATTACTTTTATATTCCCACTGGTTAGTTCATCAACTCCTGGATATGTCTGAGTGTTATGTATCAACAACACTGACTTAATTGAAAATTTTTTCTCCTTTAAATATATTTTTATTCCTGACACAAACACAGATAATCACATTAAAAAATCAGATTTTTCATTCAGGAGTTTTTTGAGACCACTTTGTTTGCATTATAAATTTACAGTCATCAAATTTTCTTTCCAAGGATAAATAAAGCAAAAGCTTAAAGTTTCAAATATTTTAATAGTATGAATGAGCTACAATTGTTTCGCCTTGCGGGGCGAAACAATTGTAGCTCATTCATACTATTAAAATATTTGAAACTTTAAGCTTTTGCTTTATTTATCCTTGAATATGGAGTTTAAACAAGAAATATCTGCTATTACATTAAAGTTAAATTTTCTTTCATCATTAATTGTTCAAACTGTTTTTTTAAGGGATCACAGGGTTTTAAATCACCAGACAAACTTTCTCCAGTAATTGTCAATTGACTTATACTGTTGCGATTTTTCCACTGATCTGTTTTTTTTTTTTTTTTGGATGATAAGTTCCAAAATTGGAATGCCATATTCTCTTTCCGCACTAAACCATACAAATAATGTGTCATCTAACATTTGTTTTTTTTTTTTAATTTATTTATTTTTTTATGTTCTTTTGTCTAAACTGTCTTCAGTCATCATTTTGAAATGGAATTATTCAATTTGTTTTCTATTCTTCTTCCAATTGGACACTTTTGAAGTCTCAACATAAAATTATGGCAGCAATTTAATTCATCTTTATCGATTCCGTTCAGAGCTTAAAGTTTTTTGTCCATTGTAAGAGTGATTTCTTATGCTTAGTTGCCATTTTATAGTTAATACAAATAATAGCTTATAACACAGGTCTAACTGCTAAAAGACACTAATAAGACAACTTTGCACAGCAATATAAAATTTGACAGATGTCTGACAGTCTAAATCAAACCAAGGACAACTGACTATGCTGTATTGATGAGGGGTTGGCGGTAGAGGGGACAGCTTACATGACACACATTCCTTTATAAAACAATGTAACAGGACCATGACTATTCACTGCAGTATATAGTACACCAGATCATTGTTGAGTCTGTTGATGATTTCAATTTCAAACGATCTGGTCATATCTAAAATCGCACCAAACGTTAATACAGTATTTGGACTATAAATGGATAAATAAGACTTACTATTCTTGTTCCTAATCATTATTAAATTACAAATAAAACTTTAAAAACATTAAGTTAATAAATATATGACTTAAAATATAAAATAAATTTTGAAAAATCGATGTGGAATATCTAAAAATTTGGACTAAAGGGGTTCGGATAAACGAGGTTCTACTGTATGACTAAAATATGACTATGGTATATACCAAATTTTATTATAATCAGTACCGGTTTACTTGTTTGGTCTATACAGTAATGCGCAGACAGACAAAATTCCAATAACCAATTTTTGGCCTCGCAGTATCTATAAATGGTTATTCCAGAAAAACTCAACACTGCTTTTTGACCCATCGTGTCAGTTTTTCTATGCAACATAAAAAAAATTATGTATATATTATTGAACTTTTATTAGTTTTAGCTCACATTTTTCTTTTTTTTATAAAAATCGTCACAGTTATTCAAAAGATTTGGATAATTGGAAGTAAATAGTATTTATAAAAATAGCAAACAAATGAAATTATGATCTTTAATGTGAAAATTAGACACGCTCAACTTTATTATTTAAATTTAAAGAATTACCTTGTGCCATTTAGTATTTAATTACATATATTTTATTTTAATAGCTGTTATCCATTACGAATGAAAAACTAACACAAATATTTTCTTAGGGTCTTAATAATCATGAAAACACAAAGTTTTATAATAATAGGAAATAAAATATAATTTGGTTCTATTTCCTCTTATATGTTTCTTATGGGAGAAATATTTTAAAGTTAATTTGCTGACAGTTAAGTGGAAGTATAATGCACAAATAATCAAGGTAATTATACATAAGTATACCTCTGATTGCAGTTCATAATTTTCTAGTTAGTATATGTATGATTTTAGTGTAATCTTCATGACAACATCAAGGTGTAAGTTGGAATTTATTTACATAACCTACAGAAAGAAATTAAAAATAATATAATGAAATTATTATAACGAAGAAAATAGTAGATATATTATTTGTAAAATGTGTGGTTATTTTATTATAACAGGCTTGTAAAAATATTTGTTAATATTATGTAACTAATAAATATAAAGCATTCACAAATTAGTTATACACAAACGATGTAAATATTTCATATGGAAAAATTTACAAAACTTTTTAAGAATATAAATAACTTTCTTTGAGGTAGCAAAAAAAATTAATTGTACTTTTTGCTGATTAGCGAGACCATTAAAAGAAGGGTTAATGGAATAACATGAAAATTGGTCTATTCATATAGGTCGTAGAAATTATTCATCTTCTTTCCAAAACATTTTCAATGTTTGTACTTTCTAACAATTACTGAGTACATAGATTTGTGATGTAAAAAAATTGAAATTAAATTTTTCTTTGAAATATCTCTTTTGAGATTCCAACAAACAAATTGTTTGTAATAATGTCTGTCTGTATTTCATATTGTGCCATTTAGTCTTAAAAAAAGTGGATTTCTTTTCATGATATATTTTGGCTTGTATATTGATGTTTTTTTTTCTTTCTTTTCTTTTTGAAATAACTTAAAATCTGGATATGGCTGCCTTATGACAAATACAAATAGTTGTGTTTTTAACAAATACAGTCTAAGGACCTAAACAAAATGTATTTATCGTGAGTTCCTCAATAATGTTGTTTCAAGAGTTAAGAGTAAAAATAAAAACCAAGCAATCATCAATTTAGTGCAAAATGTATAACAGTTTATCAGGAAAATCACATGTTAATCATTAAGATTGCGCTCTACATTTGTTATACTGATCATATAGGATTTTTCCAAAGTTTTGCATGATGTATACATATTCTATACTACTAATTAATGTATATTTTCTCAGAACCATAGAATTTTTCTGTAATGAGGGGTCGAAAATGATTGTACGAGGGTCATCCAGAAAGTAAAAAGTGTTTGATATTGTTGTCACATATCTCAGGCCTCGCCGGTTATTAATACCGTAACAATGACTTTCCAAACTACTAAAAACTCAGTCTGTGTCAAACTGTGACGCTATGCAGACATATTTTTCACATGCTTTTAACTTGTGTCATAAAATAGAAAATTCCACCAAGTGTGAAATGTCATTCTAATATTCTGTCAAACTGCAGAGTTTTACCTATTTCTTGTAGTTTACAGAATAATAAAGGAAATCTGTGGTTATAGTCTGATTAATGAAGTCTGTTAGGAAATGGTGCATTATATTTACCGAAGGATGAATGAACGTACACGATAATGGACGTTCTGATCAATCATTACTCATCTCTAACAGACTGAAAAAAATAAATAAATGACAAAATTCAGGAGGATATAGATGTTTCACTTTAGGATTCATGGTTTTTTCCCTGAAATTTCAAGAGTTTGCTTCATAAAATTGTTATGAACCACCTAGGTTACAAAAAAATTGTGCTATATTGGTTCCTTGATTATTGACTGATATGATGAGCTACTTTGATATTTCTCACTAGTTATCATTAAGATGAAGACAATCTTTACTTTTGGATTATATTGTTATCAGTGATGAGACATGAGTCTCTCACAAAATACCCGAAACAAAGTGTAAATCAATGGAATGGTATCTTTCCAAATTACCAACAAAACCAAAACAAGTTCTTAGCATGTGAAAAATGATGGTGTCAATGTACTTTGAGATCGGAAGGACATACTATTGATTGACTTCATGCCAAAAGGACAGAGAATAAACTCTGAGGCATATTGTCCAGCAGTGTCATCTTCATTCACAATAATGGTCGTCAACTGCAACAACTCGAGCTTTATTTCACATTATGGGTGGTATGTTTTTCAGCATTTGCTATACAGCCTTGATGTGGCGCCCAGTGATTTCCAACTATTTCCTAAGTTCAAAGACTTTAGGAATCAGGCACTTAGAAGATGACGATGAACTAAAAAAATTGCCATTCAATGGTTTAAAAAGTTGGCACCAGGAGTATATAGTGAAAGCATAACAAAAATGGTACCACGCTATTAACACTACACTAATCTAACCTAGATCCTTCGAGTTTTTAGTTCTTTTTATACATTCTATTATAGTAAATGGATGCCCAAGAGTAAGGCATTTCATGCTAAGTTGAGTCGTTTTCTATTCTCTATGATGCTATTCTAATCATGTTTATTCACAGAATAAAATTAGAGGAATAAATCAGCATCCATCCGATGTAAATTAAAGCAATTTTAATTTCCTAGTGTTGTTTTTTCTGTGGTTATACAGTTGATAAATAATTAGAAACTGTAGTTTTTATTTTTTAAATCAGTATAAAAGATTAGGTAAGAATAATTATGATTGAAAAGAGAGCTGAGTAGGTAACCATTTAATACTTACCATTTAAAAAGAAGAAGTTCCCAGCTTCAACTAATTTGATACTCAATAATCATGTATGTGCATGTAATAGAAATGTATGTAATATCTTATGACAAAGCTCATTTAGGATTTTAATATGACTATAATACGTGACTTTCTAATTATATTGATACTTATTTGTATGTTTTTTTTATAATTTCAGGAACTTCATGCTTTAAAATCGGCTCACGGTACTTTGGATTCCACATCAGGTATACTTATTTATAGTTTTTATGATTGTTTAAAATCCTTTGAGTATAAATTTATTTTAATTATATTAAGAATGTTCTTTATCTTGAGATAATAGTAACGACTTTTGACCACGGTGTGTAAGCCCATCATTTAAAAACTAATATAAATTTTAATTGATGTAAACCCTCGAATGAGCACATGCAATTTACTGTGATGGTAGATGATTTTTTAATGTTTTGCAGAGGTAACTTTAAAAAATCAGTACCAAATTGAAGATGTAACCAATTTTTTTAAATTTATTTATTTTATTTATTTTTTTTTTTTCACACTAGCTTCACTCTAGTTCACTAAAAAACAACAAGTTTAAAAATCCTTGTTCTATAATTTAAAAACAAAAACTTGTTTGGTTAGCAAGTAAAAATTTGTACTGTAGTGAAAACTAAGAATATACAAAAGTTGCCTTTTTTTTAAAGTATTCATTACAAAAATGTATAGTTCTGTACTGTATTTTAGAAAAATTGTAAATATAGGGCAGGAGAATGTAAAAACAGAATGTTGCACTTTGTATATCCAAAAATGTACAGAAATTATTGAAACAACTATTTTTGCATAATTAACCTAATAAGGATAGAAGTAAAATATTTATAATAAATTTTGTATACTGTTTTTGCTGTTTTAATGTCTGTTCAGACACAATGATTTTTATAATGGTATTTGAAGAAAAATAATTACATATAATTAATTACCAGTAGCTATAGTTAAATTAAAAAAAAAAAACAGTTATAAAACACTGTTTAATATAATAAGTATGTACAATAGAACTTTCTACTTTACAATGGTTATTTATGTTTGATAATTCTGACGTGATTACTACTACTGAATAATAAGCACTAACGACATGCAACCTGCAATCGATTTTCTGACACTGAATAGTTATTTTTTTCATATGAAATATAAAGTTTGGAATGCCTACTTTTGTTGGTACTTATTTTTTTCTGAACATCTTTACTTTATATTATACTCACTCAGTCTTCAGTTTTCTTCTTAACTCTACTGATTTGAAAGTGAACAGTGTTTACAAAATATTTCAAAACTTTAGTGTTTTTTGTGTGTGTTTTCTTACTTATGTACTATTAGGTAATACCAAGGACCATTTTCCAAGGTAAGCCTTTCTTCTTTCCATACAAAATCTAACCAATATTTACTTTATATTTGTTAGACTAGATGAAAATGGAGAGTAGAATAGGTAACATGGAGAAAAATGCTTGGAGTTTTAAAACCATTGATGGTTCACCAGACCGAATTGCAGAATAGATTAAAGCACAACAAAACTAACCAAATTACACTTTTCTACACCTTTTGGTTCTCAAATGCTTAGTGTGGCCAAATATAATTGGATAATATGATGATTTGAAAAGTTAGGAAAATGTAAGATTTTGTTTTCCTGCACCGTTATGAACCGACATGGCACAATGATGATCCTTCTCTTTCATTTTTCCTACCGGCTCTACTTTGTTCTCTTTCGACCCTGAGCTGTTAGGGTATTCAAAGGCTAGAAGTAGAGAAGCTAGAGAAAAAGAGTTTTATATACCTGTAGATTATGAGCCGCTCAGACTCCAGTCTATCAGGCTTCTTCCCAATTTGTAAATGTACGAGTAAGGAAAAGAATATCAATTTGACTACAGATATCCGTCAGTGAAGTTGAAATGTTATGTTATTCTTGTTTACTTTATGGTTCAATTTCTTTGTTTTATATTAAGGGGCATTGTATACTCTTTTGTTAAGACTATGATGAGTGCATTGGTTTTTCAATGAAAAATTCTCTATGTATAACAAAAGAACTAAATATTAATAAAAATTCAACATAAAATACATATTTTGGACTATTATCTATTGATTAGTGTAACCTTTTACTTAATTCAAACATCTTCGAGAAACTACTTTTACTTATTTCAATATAACATAGGCCATTATACGCTTTTCTTGCTCTAATTATTAAATTGTCTTATTTTCCAGCTACTGTGTGTCCGGGCCATAATTTCACTGCTCGGTGGGTAATACATGTCAACTCCCCAGGGTTCAATGAAACAGATTCGATAGATAAATTAGAGCGAGCTGTACGTAACTGTTTAACAATTGCTGATCAAAAGAATATAAAATCTCTTGCATTGCCTGCAATCGGAAGTGGGAGGTAAGTCATATAGTGGATTGCAAAATTATCGAAATAAGTTTTGTAATTTATTTTGCATGTGTTTTCTCAAGTTTCATATTTTTTAACCAGGCTGATGAAGTGAGCACTACTTACGAAATATTAATTTTTGTTTTGTTTTGTATTTTAAGTGTTTTCTGTTGTGAACTATTTGCAAAAGCTATGGTTATCATTTCCAATGTATCCCTGTTCATCTATTATCCAATGAAAACAAAACATTGTCGTTATAAATATAAAATATCTCTTTAACTTTAACAGTACTTCTCCGAATTCATGTCTGCCTTATGAGGTGGAAGAGACATTTCCAATCTATAACAGGAATCGTTAATGTATTGTATAAATTTACAACACATTGATCTTAATAAATAAATGAGAGGAAATTTTTACCAGACATTTTCCAAATACAAAATCCTCATTGCTTATTTTTTTAAATATTACTATGAGTAGATTTTCAATGAGCACTGTGGTGAATGTGAACATTATGAAACACTGAAACCCCTACCACAAGTTTGGTATAATAACACACACAAATAATATAAAATAGAATATTTATTTGTCTTATGTTATTATAGTTCCCTGATGTACATTTCGGTAACCAAGTTACCATCATCGGAGGGATCTGAAATAATACTAACAGTATATGAAATCTTAAAAATTAAAATGCCATATTCTCCCCTCCAACATACTTCCGGTGGTTTGGCCTATCAACGTAGAACCACGTCAAAGACCTAGGTGAAAGCGGCTAACGGTACACATTCCTGTCCTTGAGAAACCCGTAGGTAGAATATGGCAATAGCGACAACAATTTTTACAGATAACAATTATATCTTTAAACTCCTTTAAATATAAAACATAACATGTGCATAACAACAACAAAAAATCAGTGAATCAAAAAGCATATTATGACTTAGTGATATTAATAATCTATAAACCAAAAACAAAATTCGTTTACTCATGAATTAGAAATGAATAACAAGTTACCGTTTTTAGACCTATTATGTATTAGGAATGAACACAACATTTGAATTTGATATATACAGAAAACCTACTAACAATAATAGATTTATACTTAGTAATTCAAATCATTGTATCAAACACAAATTAGCAGCTTTTAATAGCTTAATAGATAGGAGCTATTAAAGTGCCTCTAACTAAAACTCATTTTGTAAAAGAAATAAATCAAATTAAGGAAATAGCAGTATTCAATGGTTTTGATCCTATAGTTGTTGACAACATATCAAGGAAACAGAGATTAAAGAATGACAGAATAAATTCTACGACTCTCCAGCCGGTTAAAAGTAAAGTCAGATATTATGTTTTTCCAAGCAACCTTTTGATGTATTCGATTCCGTTCTATCTATTAAAATATTAGTTTCATCCGATAAATTCTTGTTTTCTTATAATTCTCGCTATTCTGCGGTATCTTGTCTATGATTCTCATGCTAAAGTTTCTAAATGATATTTTAAAATTTGTATATTTCTTTTCAGAGGTCAAATCATGGTTATTTGATAATTTTCCTATATGAACTGTTTAATTTAGAAAATTTCGTGGAGGGAAACATAGTCTTTACATGTTGGGAAATAATTTTAATTTCCAATTTTCTTTTGCATTTCTAGGCCTACCAGTTGATGGTTGAATATTGAATTGGAGTTGATTGTAATGTCCACTAGGTATCGTGTAAGTCGCTCCTCGTTTGAATGGCATTCCTTAAATATCAGTTCTTCATATATTTTACCTGAATACGTTCCAAATTGTTTTAAATAAGAAACATTTCGAATTCTTTCATATTTAAAGAAGTTTTAAGAAATAATTGTTATCTGCAAAAATTGTCATATTCAACCTACAGGTTTCCCAAGGACAGGAATGTGTACCGTTAGCCGCTTTCACCTCAGTCATTGACGTGTTTCTATTTTGATAGGCCGAACCACCAGAAGTAGGGTAAAGGGGAGAATATGGCATTTTAGTTTTTAAGATTTCATTTATTATTAGTATTATTTCAGATCCTTCCGATGATGGTAACTTGGTTACCGAAATGTACATCAGGGAACTATAATAACATAAGGCAAATAAATATTTTATTTTATTTGTGTGTGTGTTATTGTACCAAACTTGTGGTGAGGTTTCAGTGTTTCATATTTATTACTATGAGTTCTCATCTTCACGAAAAGTAAAATTAAATTACAATCATAATTTGGTAGTAATGGATGAATTGTTAAAATTTTGTGGTTATTAAAAATATAGTACAGAAACAAAATGGTAGGATATGGTATCTCGACTTATTCTTTGGCTTAAATGAACAAGACAAGAAAGCAGAAACAAAAATGTCACGGGTTAGGTTAGATTTGCTAAGGCACTGCACACTGCAGAGCCATATAAACACGAAGGTCTTGTTTTAAATGATAAGTGTGTGATTTCACATCATAGAATAAAAAAGTTAAAAAAATATATTATTTGATTAAATGCCCACAACAAAAGTTATGGTTCCTCCAACATGGGTGCTGGAAACTCGCCTACCCCACCCTAAGACTCTTAAAATAATTACATTTATTAAAATATCCTGAGTTAACTGTCAGAAGGTTAGTATGTATGATTCTAATTTTAGGTTATGAAGAGCAAAGTTATAATATAAGTCATTTTTGTGGTTATGTTTGTTATAGAGCGGGGTTCCCTAAACAGCAAGCAGCGAGTATTGTTTTGAAATCCATCTCAAGTTATTTTGTCACTGCCATTTCGTCTTCAATAAAACAAATTTTCTTTGCTCTATGTGATATGGAGAGTATTGGTATTTACACAGCAGAACTTGCAAAACTAGACTCTTAAAGTGTTTGCTTTAGGCAAATTATTGTTGACATTTGATCAAAATTTATGTTTTATGTTAGAAATAAAACATTAGGTAATATTTTGACCAGTTTTCACTGAGGTAGTTTAACAAAGTAGGAGAAAATACAATTAAGCTAAAACTCTATCTATGTATTAACCAAAGAATTCACTACTGGTATTATAGAATTGTTTTTTAAAACGTAAATTAAAAAATGATGTATTTAAAACGATAGGTCCAGATTCTTAAATGGAGAGTAACTTTATTCTCCTCCAAAAATGATAAGTGAAGGCCACTGAAAATAATAAAAATGTTCTATACTAAAAAGAATTATTTATCATATAACAAATGAAAAATGAATATTGAATCCAGAAACTGGCTTTTTAAAGATGTGGAGGTTTTTTACAAAATTTACCAATAATCGAAAGTCAGTTAAAGATAGTTTTAAAAAATCTGTACAATCTACAAACTGAATCTATCATCTGTTCTTTATATAGCCAAAGATAGATTGAAATGTTACAGAACTTAAAATATGTGTCATATAATTTATTACGTGTATTTATTGGCATAGAATAATGACATGTGTCTATATTTATAACAGCCTCTCATAAAATTTAGAAACACAAACTTTTTTATTTAAGTCGTGTCAATATTCATAGTCGGACTAAACTCAAGAAATTCGGTTGGGTTATCAGAGTGTAGTTTGAGTGGACCAGTTACCACACTTGTCTCTTATTCCAGTTTCACTAACAAATAAAATGGACTATTTATTAAATTTAAATGATGTAGATGAAATAAAAAAGTTTTGACGATGAAATAATTCTTATAGAGTACGGTATGTAAATCATATATTAGAAACATGGAAAATATATAAAATCAATAACTATCCTTTTATAACGTTTTGTCTATTTAAAAAATACAATACAGACCAGACATATTGTACTAGTACTAGTTAAAAAAAATATTGTTATTTTTAAAAAAACAATTTGTGTATTGTAAATATAGAGTTAAAAACGGTTCTGTAAATTGTAGATTCAATGTTCGGAAATAGTATTTTTTTAAAGCTGTATGACATTGTATTGACGTAGTGGGTGTGTGCCCATACCATTATTTTTAAAAGCACAGTTATTATAAGAGAAGTTAAATGAAAATTATTCTTATTAAATGTAGGGTATACAATATTTGCGTACATTGACTAACATAGAAATAATACTGAATTGTTAAAATAACTTATTACGTAAATTTCCCATAGGTTTTAAAAAAACTTAAAAGGAAAGGCCTAAATCTATAATTGGCCATAATAAACCTCATTATGTTATATTTCTGAGATAGGCTATTGAACTTTGTTTTAATTATGTCTACATGAAGATTAAAACACAAGTAAACAAAAAAGAGGCTAACTATAATATTACAGTTGGTTATTCTGTAAAAACTAAATTCATAAAACCAGGCCTATTAAGAATTAGTAGAGCTACCAAACATAATTATTATAAAGGTTAAAAATTGACTGAACAAAGTTTTTTAAAATGTCAAAATCAATAACATTACCACTCAGATTGAACTTAAAAGCTAGTTAGAAATAGGCTGGTGTGTGCCTACTAGTGGTGGGCGTTAATGCTAACAATGGTCAACGTCAACACCAGTTAACGTTGAGCATGATTAACTGTTGAAAAAAACTGCTAATGTTAACCTGCCAGACAGAACAGAAGACCAAGCGTCTTTGTTTGTTCAGTGTGCAGTGCATGTGTTCAGTGAGAAGTGAGAAGGTTCTAGTCATCAATCGACTTTCGCCTGTTTCTTAGATAAATAAAAACTGATTATTTACAGAGGAATAAGTTTTGGAGTTATTTGTATTACTATTTACTAGTTAATTAATCAGTTATTATAATCAATTATTACAATAATTCCAATGTGTGATAAAATAAAATCACGTTGGTTATTTACACCACACTATTTTCGTATTATCCAGTCGTCCTTTTATACAGTTTTAGATTTAGTAAAAAACAAACAGTAAAATAGTAGGCTACAGCAGAAACATACGTTGATTCAGTTGATGAATAAACGTTGACGTTAATTGATTCGCTTTAGTTGCTCAACTAAACTAACAGACTACTGATAGGCGTAAGTGTAGCTGGGTGTGTGCGCATCGAGTGGGCCGCTGTCGCTAACAAACAACCACTGATGCGTCACCTGCAAGCACTAAGCAAATGATCAACGTTAGCAGTTAATGCACTTCTTCGTCAACTGAGTTGATCGTTGGCGATGGTCAACATTGACAGTTAGCTGTTACCCGTTAACGGACACAGCACTAGTGCCGACTATGAATACCAGACAGAGATGAATGAGGTTATTTTTAACACTCAACAAACCCTTGTCAGAGTGTTGTTAAAAGTATGAATAGAATGTAAGATATGAATATGAATAAAGCCCTAATGGTCTGCCTCAGTTTTGAATACAGTATTAGCTTTTCTGCAAATAGACACACAAAATTTTATGTACATTTTTAAGTCAAAATTATATAATTTAAGATATCATACATATCTTTAAAAAAACAATCAAAGTACTTTTTATTTTAAAAATCAATTGCTATATCGATTTTAAAATAATTATTTGATCATTTGTCAACAAATTTTTTAATAAGAGAATTATTATTGTAGATTTTAGATCTCCTATTAAAAATTTAAAAACTAAAAAAAATTATATATATATTAATGGCCAGTTTTTGTGTACTGGTTATAACAAAGGAACCAATTTGTACAATTTCACTTTTTAAAATGTAGAATGAATGTGAAAGTGATTCTGTTTATATTAGTTTGTAATTGTAGTTATGTTATTTTACACTTTAGATGTATGCAAGTGTATGTTTTATTTGTAAAAATATTACTTCAAAATTGTTTGTTTTATTGTTGTTGTTGTTCGTACTTATATTTTTGTTAATTGTATCAAAAGTTCTGTAATATAAATTGAACTTGAAAGTGTTGATTTGTAAATTAGTTAAAAATTGGCTTATGTTCTTCATTGTAATCACTATCATTTTATACACACTTCAATATAACGTAACTGTTTGTTATTCTGATATACAACAGTATTGAACTAAAGAGTCTTAGATTTAATGTCATTTTATAATCTATATTTTAGTTTGTGTGTCCATAGCAGTTTTAAAACCAAAATTTATTTCAAAACCTAAAATATTTAAACTTTAATGTTAGATTGGCCTATTCAAATATGAATTTTTATTTATAATATGTCTTTTTAAATCATTGGTAGTTGGGATGAGAAAACTAGACTAAATACATGAACTGCTAACTTATCTTTTTTTTATATAAAAGACAGGCTGTTGATCATCTAAAGTGAAAAAAATTAAAGCTATGTCAAACTTTAGCCATTATGTCAAGGTATAAATCTGATGAATGCAAAAATCACATAAAATTGAATAAGCCTAATTGTAAGGTAAATTCATAAGACAATTTACATTTCAGTAATGAAAATATCATCTGAGGGGTAATTTAAGATATCCCAATCTCTTATCATTTCAAAGCTTTGTTTCATTTTCTTGTTTAGACTAAAAAGCAATAATTATTTAAAACTACTTCATTTGTATTAAAATAATTTGTAATAAAACAACTTATGTTTAATTGAAGGTTTACATAAAATAATGCTTAGTGTCCAAAAGAAACTTAAGTTTGTTTACAAGTGCTATAAAATAGATCATTTATTTTGATTAGAGTAGTGAAACTTTTTTCAAAAACTTACTAAAATATTTTTGTATAAATTATCTTAAAACCAATTTGTTTAATGTTTAAATTCTTTAATAAAAATATTTAAAGTTAGTTTCAAGATATTAAAAAAAAGAAAAGAATTTGATGTTATAAAATGAAAATAATGGTTACTATTTTATGTATAGTTGAAGAGTTTTGATTATGTTCTGAAGTTAATACAATTTTTAAGAAATAACTATTTTAAAATTTTATCTTTAAAAAAAGAAGCATTTCAAAAGTTATGCAAGTGTAGTGCAAATATTCTTGTTGTACCTAAGTGAACATACAAAGGTCAGTTTTATACAAACATACTATAAATTATATTATATACACTATAGGCCTACTGTCGAGGTTTGCAATATGCAGATTCATAACGTTATGTTTTTGTTGTTTCTACCCCCTCTCTATTTCTTGTCTAACTGTGCAATACATCAGTTAGTTAGTGTTTTTGGTTCTGAGGCTATTTAGCTTCGTGTCACTGCGACTGCAATATATAATTGCTATTTACATTTTTATTTGTATATTTAAGATTTATAATGCTATTTTATCCAATATTCCTGCACCATTTATTTATTTTAACTTAATAACAGCAATAAATGAGAGCATAATCTATGCTTAATTAATAAAAGTATGAAAACATGTTGTTTTTTAAAAATCATGGACATTGTGTATTTACTGTCAAATATTACAAATACCAAATGCAGTTCTTCTGTATGTTTCAATTGTCCCATTTAAAACCATAGTAAAAAATATATTTGAAAAGTAACGTTATGCATGGTTAGTTGTTATAAATACACCTAAGGTTTGGTTAAAATACACCCATTGCTTAAAATAACATTATAACTGTTTTGTTCAATTTAAACTTGAACAAATAGGACATATTCTCAATAATTATTTTGTTTAAATTTTACTCAAATGTTGTCAGTAAGCCCATAAAACAAATATGTAGTTTCTTAAAACGTGTAGTGAAAGCTATTGATCAACAAATAAAATTGACCAAGGAATAATGTGAACAAGCAAATGTAATAATTTTGTTTATTTTTTGTAGAAGATAAATGTATTGACAATATTAATATTTTCAAAAGTATTACTAAATTTTTAAAATGTTAAGGATTTTTAGTGTTTAACTTTTCCAATTCGTAGAATAGAAAAAAGTAATTATAGAATATTATTTTGAACTATTATTAATTTTTTTTCCCTTAAATTTTTACATTCCAAGATACATTTCTGGTTTTAATATTTATATATTTACTTTATATTAAAATATTAATTGAGTTTAATAAATTTACTTTGGTATATAAAGCTAACTAAAGAACAAAATAATTCTACAGTTTTTATTGATACCATCTGTATTTCTTTATAATCATTGTATAATAGAATTTTTTTCTATAATTTTACTGTTTATGGGTCACCTTTTCGTTATTATTTTAGTTTTGATTTCAAGAGAAAGATGCTATGAAACTTATCGAAGTATTATTTATTTTTATTTTTTAATCGGCCATGATTCAATGACAATGCCAAATTCCATAAAGAATATTAAATAATATAGAAAGCAGCAGATTTCAAAATCTGAAGTTCACTTGGTGTAACTTATGTTTATTATTAATTTTTTAACATTTCTATAGTCAATTCTTGATTGAAATAAAACAATATATATTTTAAGAAATAAGATGTTCTAAGTTTATCTGACACTAATGCATAACTCTCAGTTGGCCTAACACCATGTAGGCCCAATTGCTCTATTCACCCAACTATCTATGCAACACACCGTTAATACAAGTTTTTATAATATTGAACTTGCTTCTTTATATCAGGTGAAATAAAAGTATTTAAACTTCCAAACAGCTCAGCTTTTAATTGGTATATAGGAGATAAATATGTGTAATACTTCATTTTAAGTATCTACAAGGTGTCTTATAAATTTTCTACTATATACAGAATGTTCTGAAAAACGATAAATATTTTTCTTAGGTTTTTTAATGAACTGATATTATATTTCTGATGAATATTGGAGATATATTGACAGTTTTAGTTTATTTTCCTAGTATTATAAATCACTTGACTTTCACTGCAATGACATCACCACCAAGGGTGTGGTATCAAGTTATCACCAAGTAAACATTCCTATTTGTCATTATGTTGTTGAACAAAATCTAGAATCTGAATATTTTAATATCTTACACAGTAATACTGTATTCTTACCCTATTTGTACTTATTTTAAGGTAAAATTAGTATAACAATAAATGTAAATGATTCATTATAATTTGCAAAATTGGAAAAGCAACTTTAGATGTTTATAAATTTTTGTTACTAATGCTAGGCAAATTACATTGAAATTCTGTAAGCTTGAATTCTTTGAAACTACCAAACTACGAAGTAAAAACAATATTTGTTCTGTTTGGAAAGATTAAGAAAAAAATATACCTTTTAGTTTTTCTGTATATGGTAACAAATTTGTAAGATAGCTTGTAGGTAGCTTTCCCGATACTTTTATTCCACTTTGCATATTTTAGTAAACATGTACATGTATGCATATATTGGATATGTTTTCAAAATGCAACTATTTGTAAATTGCACATTGTAAACAAAAATTTGGTTGGAATGTATAATCATGTATAAACATAACGAGTGTTATGTAAACAATTCTATTGCATTTGTAGATGAGTAGTATTGAATCTATGAATACTTTTTATAACCATCTGGATAGTTTCTTCATAATATAACCGGGAGAGCAGTTTCATACTCCGAATTCTAACTGTCATTTATTACAACCATAGAGAATCAACTTGTTATGACATAGTAGAACATAAATTGCATCAAAATTGGTTGATAATGTTTGAAGATTACCAACAGAAGGACTTAGTTCTGTGGATATTCAAACATCTTTAGCACAATAATCTATATAGATTGAGTATTTGTTAATTAGAGTAAATATATTTTAAAACAAAAACTTATCACCATTTTAAAACTATTAAATTATTTTGTTAACTAAAAGCTGTAATTTAAATTCCAAATAATAAT
The DNA here is from genome assembly GCA_963513935.1 of Aphrophora alni. Lineage (NCBI taxonomy): Eukaryota > Metazoa > Arthropoda > Insecta > Hemiptera > Aphrophoridae > Aphrophora > Aphrophora alni. The sequence goes on along the minus strand of OY740766.1, from coordinate 27,646,079 downwards.
TTTTTTAACTAACTCCAATATCCCTAGTTAAAAATCATGGACAGTAGATCGGTTCGTATTTCAGCTAAAATAAAATAACATTAAAACTAAATAGAATGAAATATTGGCAAACCAATGTTTTTTCCTAAGATGGTAAATTAAAAATGAATTTGTTACTCAGTTGTAAAAATATATTAGGGTAAATAAAAAATAGAATCAAGGATTCATGTTGTAAATCACAAAACAAATGGACAATGGTAGAATTTTATTTTAATTCTATTACAAATTAGGTTATAACTAGGGTTTTAAGTATTTTTATAAAGCTGAAAAGACAAAATAATTTGTTGTTTTCAAGTAATTTAAAAGAGTTGTTATAATGTACAAAAACAAGCCAGGGACTTAAACATTGTAAAATCTTTCCTGACTTTAAATTTTATTTATCTGTGATTGTTCTCTTTTGTATGTCTATATTAAACTGTTTTCAGTAGTGTTTTTAGATTATTGATAATTTGCGGGCTAAGATTTTCATTTTGCAATAATTAAAATAGGTGTAATTGTATTAATAATACTAATACTTTAATAATAAATGTTATTCAAGTATTATTAAATATTAGTAATGTATGTAGATCATTGAGTCCTAAATGGATCTTTTGATTGTGTCTTTCATCTGTGGATTTGGTTCTGATCTCGTAGCTGTCAATATTGTAATTTTAAATGTCCAACACTTTAAATGGGAGGAACCAGAGCCAAAAGAAAGACTTAAAACAATGGATCACTAAAGGTAATCGGTGATTTATTTATTCCCAAATACTGGTCCACGAAAATAGAAAATAGAAAATATAAATCTATTGCGTCAAAGCTCCAATATTAATCCACACCTTGTCTAACATTTATGTATTAAAATATGGACCAAATAAACAACTTTTTCTTCAATAATTTCTATAGAGTCAAATTGTTGATTATACTTGATGTAACCATCTATATTATGTTAATTTAGAAATGCAATTTATGTAATTCATTATCTAATAATTATGATTTTTACTGTGCTTTTTTGTTCAGTGTATTATTTCTTTTCATCTTCATTTTGAATAAACGTATGTTTTGAATTTTTTTTGGAAAGAATGCTTTTTGTAATGCACAATTAAATTGTAATAACTTATTGTATTTGTCATTTATTGTAATAGTGGTCCCATAGTCTTATTCGTAAAATCATGTCATAAACCATATTTGAAATCAACTCTATCCACAAATTAATTTAAGGAACTTAATAATAAAAGTTACAAACAAAATATAGTTTATGTTGAAGAGTTTGAACGACCTTTGTTAATAGCCTATTTATAACAATTTACTAATCAAATCAAACTTACCACCAATCAAAATTATTAAAGTATTAAGTTTGTATCAAACGGAAGAGGTTAGTAATCTAAAATTTAAATGAGATATTCACAGCAACTGATATTGTAAACAGCGTGTACATGTTTTTAGCCTGTGCAATTTTTAATTTTACACAACAGCTCTGTTTTGTCTTACTCGTCACCGTCAGACTTGTAACTTCAACGCTAGCAGTGAACATAACACATAAATAAAAATTAAGATTCAATATGCACATACTCATTTTGGGTTTAAGTTTTCGTTAGTCCTTTCATTGAGCCCTCTACCTGACAATTTTAATGTAAATTAGTTTCTTACTGTGACAATCTAAATAAAAAGTGGAGGGGGCAGGTAGTTCACAAAGTGAACTATAGAGCGTCTACTAGTTTCTTTGGGTATATAAATTGTCTTGGTAAGGTGGGAGGGTGGGATCAATTTAGCAGTTGAGGAGACATCACTCTTAAAGAAACACGATCTCAAAATTGACAAATATAAATTAGTCACTCTTAAAAAAATATAACCTCAAAACTTGAATGGTTTCTTCAACACATGTACTGTGACAATCTAAATGAAAAGTGGAGGGGATAGTTAGTTCACAAAGTTGACTGTAAAGCATCTACTAGTTTCTTTGGGTATATAAGTAAGTGTCTTGGGAGGGTAGGATCAATTAGCGATGTTGATACTCGGGTGAAATGGATACTCGCTACTCGGCTTCGAATGATTTCAATACTCGTATTATTATTTCGAAATCGAGTATCTGCGCAGAATGATTATGCGCATCGGACTCGAACTCAGCTTTAGCAATCAGATCGTTTTAGATAAACCTACACTTTTGCGTTTAATATAACCGTATGTTTTTGAAACTATAGTAGAATAACCAAGGTCAAAGATTTATTATGATACAACCTTTCAATAATCTGTCTGTCTCTGTTTATAGACTACAACAGCGCCTCTTCTCTTTGTGTTGACAAACACAGGGGAATTAGAAGACGAATTACAAATATTTTTGTATTCATTCCGGGACTTCATTGTAGTGTTGGGTACTTAGGCGCGCACCTGCAGACCCAACACGGTTTTGTTCTTTGTGTATGGTGTCCATTCCTAATAATTAATCTGTTTTTTCACGTTTTCTCTCTCTAGTGTTTATATTATGTGAGTCTTAATTATTGTGAGTGATTATAAGTGATTGTGTTTTTCCTATGTTTATATATTTTTATAATACTCGTCTATTGTTATAATTTATAATGTCGTCTGGTAAAAAGTCCGTGGTTTGGATTTTTTTTTAACAAATCAGCTAAAATAAAAGATGGTAACCTATTAATATTTATTTAAATATAAATAACAACAATTAAATAATAATCTAATTTACTTTTTGTTAATGTGGAAATAAATGAATATTATTGTTATTTTAAATTGAACTTGTTACCGAATCTAAATCATTATAACTCAAAATCGTAATGTTTAATTAATGTGTAGTGAAAAATCAGCTTACAAACTAATTATAACCAAAGTAGAAACACCGAGCATTTTATTTTGAATTGACACAGCACTAACGAATATCGTTGTCCGAGGATACTCGCACATTACCTCCTCCTTGTTCCTAAATTACGAGGATTTTGTCTGAGTATTTTAATACGAAACCGAGGATTTTAATACTCGGACTCTACCGAGGATTTTGATACTCGGATGCACCGAGTATTTTAATTCGAACTCACACATCACTAGGATCAATTAAGCAGTTGAGGAGACAACATCACTCTTAAAGAAACATAACCTCAAAATTGACAATCTTAAGTTTTCCTTAGTTCCTTTCATTGAGTCCTTTACCTGACAATCTTAATATAAATTAGTCACTCTTACAGAAACATAACCTCAAAACTAGTATGGTTTCTTCAAACACATACACTGTAACAAGCTAAATGTAAAGTGGAGGGGGCGTTAGTTCACAAAGTTGACTTTAGAGTGTCTACTAGTTTCTTTAGTATAATTAGGTATACAAGTAAATGTCTTGGGAGTGTGGGCTCAATTTAGCAGTTGAGGAGACCAGTGGCGGCGATAGCGGGCCCGCAGTGCGGGGGCGCCCGCAAGCCTTGACCGGGATTTTTCGGGAAATTTTACCGGGACCCGAACCCGCTACGGGCCCTGCCACACGGGCCCCCCTATCATAACAATATTTTTAAGAGTATTGTCAAGAAATTACTAAAATAAGGTAAAATGCCTTCAGACAAGATCGTGCATTGAAAACGGCAATAACCATTATTTTTTAGAGAGCAGTATTTATTATTTAATGTCATGATACGAAGTATGTGTATTGTTTACCATTGGCCTCAATGCGTATTGCAGTAATGCAGCTATCGCTACGTCGCGCATCACGGTGCCGGCCGGCAAAAAGATAAACATCCGAGAAAAGATTATTGGGAGAGGGGGGCCCGCGGGTTCTTATCGCCGCCACTGGAGGAGACATCACTCTTAAAGAAATATAACCTCAAAACTAGAATGGTTTCTTCAACACATGTACTGTGGCAATCTAAATGAAAAGTGGAGGGGACAGTTAGTTCACAAAGTGAACTATAGAGCGTCTACTAGTTTCTTTGGGTATATAAGTAAGTGTCTTGGTAGGGTGGGAGGTTACGATCAATTTAGCAGTTGAGGAGACAACATCAATCTTAAAGAATCTACCCCTTGCAGTTTTTTTAGTCGAAAAAGTGAGTTTTTGATTTTTCATTGTTTTTATAGCTTATTAGAAGCATAATTAAATTTGGAGTCGAGGGATGCTATTGAAATTTCAAAATTTTAAATATTTTTTCATTTTTATCTAATTTTTTGTAAAAATTTCAACATTTAACAATACCAATGATATAGGTATCAAAAAATGCAGAATTATAAGGAGAGTAAACCCTGAAGAAAAAAAAACCATAAAATCTCAAAGAGTTTACGAATAATTAAAGTTTAAAGTTTTATCAAAATATTTTTAAACCAATGATATGGGTATCAAAGATGCAGAATTGAAAGGAGAATAAACCCTGAAAAAATTACTTTGACATCATAAATAGTTTAAGAGTTATTGCTATTTATATGTCAATAAAAATACCAGATTTTAACATTTCACGTTTCGCCACTTACAATACCTTTTTAAATCACCTGTAGCTCCATCACTGTACATCGTAATGATATGAACTTATACATGATGAAAGAAGAAAGTTCAAATTTTACTGTTGTTTTTTCAAATCGAAAATATCTCCTACAGTTTCTGAGTAATTATTCGATAAAATAGGTAGCCAATTTTCAAATATAACCTCAAAATTGACAATCTTCAGTTTTTGTTAGTTTCTTTCATTGAGCTCTGTACCTGACAACCAAATGATATAGATATCAAAAGATCCTAGAGAATTCATAAACAATATCAAAAAATTGAAATTTTTAATGCCTAAAAAGTGAAGACACATTTCTTGTAATTATACAAGACAATCACACATAACTAAAATTATAATAACTTCTTGTATAACTACCTTGTAATTATGCAAATATAACTATAAATTGGTGAGTGACTAAATCAATCTTCACATGACTCACAAGTTAAATCACCTTCAATTGTGTTTATAAATCCTTATACTTGAACCAACAAACGAGACATTAACAAGAGCATTTATTTAATTTTTAATACTGATCATTACCTATTGTGTCAAATCAATCATAAATTCATCCCAAACCATCACCCATAATATAGATTATAAGCATCTTCTAACTATTTTGTTAATCTTAAGTTTTCTTTCTTTACATTTTAATTGAAACAATTGTTTATCTCTTCATTTTTTAAATATTATATGTACAAGTAAAAGCTATCCGAGGACAATTCTAAATCCAATTACATTAAGAACAATATGCGAGATTCAAACATTCAGATTAACTAATGTATTTAATAATTATTCATGACTAATAAAATAAATTAAGTTGTAGACTTACAATTTTTAATAAATCAGTTTTACGATGATACTCTCATCTTTCTTTGTATCATCTCAAGAGTTTATATTTAATGATATATGGGGTATAGGTTAGAGAAATTATACAGGTATATTGTATAGAGAAACCAACTGCACATGCAGCAACCCACAACGTTGCCACTTTGGATGACTGGTACACATCAGAATTTATAAAATCACTCCCTCCAGAATGTAACCCCTCAACACTAAGAAGTTAGGAATTGTCTCATCATTTGGTCACAAAATCTAGAGAACCCCCTAACCTTAATCTTAGATAAATCATCCAAAATCCTATTTCATTGTTAATTAATTTAAAAGATGGCATAATAACAACAAAAATAATAATAAACATTTGTCTGTGTTTCAACACTCTACACGAATCCATCTGCGCCAAATTACAACAATTTAGTCTTCTCTAAATACTTTCTACGAAATATTCAGAACTTTAGTGTTTTATTGTGCGTTTTACAATTTGTGTACTACTAGGTAATATCAAGGACCACTTTCCAAGATAAACCTGTCTCCTATCCATACAAAATCTAAACAACTATTTAAATGTCACACAAATCTGTGAAATATAGTTAAAAACATATTTTATCTTTTAGGCAATTATAGTCATTAATATAGGTTAACCTTGTGGATTACCTAATTTAACCTCGCAGCATGTTTCTATTGGATGAGCACACTTCGATTGTGAAGACAAGTTCTTCATTCTGGCATCATTGGCAATAAACTATATCTATCATCCCCAAGCACCGTACATTTAAATCATATTTGTTTTTAGTATAGCTTCTGGATTGTAAAATTTAACTAGTATCTTACTGTCAATATAATTTTTTAGGTTATCGCTACTGCAGTTTCAGAGTTCACTCTATATTTACAATTACAAAACCAATTATTACAATCTAGCATAACACATACATTTGCTTAAATCTATACGTTATTATGCTAGATTGTTATCTAGGATCCTATGTTATACGTAGGATAGATTTTAAATCACATCATTCCATAAAAATTATAGTAAAAGTTTTTATTCTTAGATTAAGCCTACTTTCAACAGGAAATATATTTTTACAACAATTTAAAATTGAAATCTATATGCATTAACATTTTTAGATTGTAACATTTACCAATTCAATCTTAGTTGTCAGATTGCATAGTCGCTCCTTCAAAGTTAGTTTTATTAATTTATTTTGTAATATGCAAACTTCATCTTCCAATGGCTCCTTTCTGACTTACGGCAACTTAAATTTTGCTTTCTGGTAAGTCCATAAATATGGAAATTATTGTGCATAATTTCACCATACAAACATAATAAATTAGGAAAGTACTGGTATTTAAATATAAACACAAAATAAAGTTTTGAATATATTTTATACAATAAAAACAAAAAATAAATTTTTTTTTAGTGTTTTTATATAGCATTTATTACTTCAAAACAAAACTACATACTTAAATCGAATTTTTAAAGATTGCCTATCATTTTCTCAGTCATTGTTTACAATTCTGATTCAGTCTTTTCCCAGTAAAGATAATACATTTTCTGTATATTAAATTATTTATAAATTCATAACTTACATTACTATACTGTACATTATAAAAGTGAAGTGGAAAGAAAAATAAATGAAAACTATATTAACACACATCCTAAATAGTCAATGAAAATTAAATATACCTATTTGTTTACTAATTCAATCTCACCCTCGAATATTTCAAAACCATTGATTTGGTTTTGTCTCTCTTAACAAGTTCACCTGGTTTTATATTAAATTTGTTCATTAAAATCAGGTTAAAAAAACTGATGAATTAAATAAAAAATTACTGTCATAAATGCATAATCTAATGATTGTTGCTCTTGAACATTTTCATACATCAAGTTATGTTGGCAAAGTACACAAATGAGGAAATCAAATGAATCAATAAAATTTAGATGTTGAAAAATTCTAATGATTTCATGAAATAAAATAAATGCCATGTTTGATATTTACAATAATTTACAAAAGGTAATTTGCAAGATATTTTAAAATTAGATGTTATCAATAAATTATAAAACCAACGTTTTAAGACGCTTATTTTCAAAATAAAGCTCAAATTATAAACTCAGAGGAATTATACTGTGAAATAATTCCAAATAATGCACATATACTATAATTATGTCGAGCGAAATTCTGAAAATTCACTAATTGGGTTTAATAACTATTAATTTTTCATCTGGTCTGTGAAATTTGTGATGCATTGGAAATGATATATTCAGACCACTGGATTATTTATCCAATTCTGAAGCCTTTATAGTTTTATTTACAACTTCATAGCCTACATTTTTAATTAATAAGAACTAAAACTTTGAGAAACAATATTTTTACGTTGAAGCCAGTATTATATTCGATTACATTTTGTTGCTCTACCAGTTTTAAACACTGTAGCAGATATTGTCTTATTTTAGGCCTACCCAATAGTTTATTTGTAAAAACTGTAGATTTCCAACTAATGATATAACTGAAATATCAATGTCCCCTTAACTTTACAAATTAATATTTTTGTTATTGTAGATTTGACCTTAAATGATATTGCATAAAAGAAATTTTGTGTTGGTCTCAATTAAATAAACAAGCTTGGAACTTAATCTTTTGTCTTGGGAGATACAAATTACTAACCTCATTCTGCTGATCATAATCTTGTACATAGCTTATGTAAATTAAATTATAAAAGATAAAACCCTTAAAACCTCGAACAAATTTTATAACCTACACAACATATAATTGACGTCTAAGGTATGATAGGTTTACTTTGTTTTCATTACATTTAAAATTTATAATTTATAAGTAGTCTACTTTTTACAACTTTTCGAGGAGAATTAAATTATATTTCACTAATAGAAAGAAACCAACAGAAAAACACATGTTAATACAGTGTCTCTTTGATGCAAAGTATTTGATTTTAGGTGACACCAGTTTTATCATTCAAAAAAGTAGTTTAGTTTTATTACTACGCCGGATGAATATAATACGCATTTCTTCAACTAGTCTCCAATATTTTGTGCTGATACACAGCATTAAAAATACTGTACTTATGGTTTGTGATAAAATTGTGCATGAATTATGGTAATCTGTAATTCGAAACACGCATTAGCAAAGTAAAGACAATGCTAGAAATGGCAGAAGAACGTACACAAATAAATTGCGCAAGAATATTAACTTGTGTTACAACAGCTCTCAGCTTTTTTTTCTTCCAAATTTATAACGTTTTTACAATTTCAAAAACAATTATATTAAAAAATCGAGGGATCATGAACGTGTCAACAAATCAAATAAATATTTAATGTCAAAAATTCTATTAATATTGTAAAACTTGATGCACATGTTTAGATAATGTTGTAACGGACTATCAAAACAGCAGATAACTCAATGACAGAAAACTGTGAAGTTTACAAAAATGCTAATCGCTTGTAATTCAGTCGAACTTAAAACAATTTGTTTAGTATTACGTACAATTTATTTGTATGGAATCTGAATAAGTTAAATAAATGACAATCAATTAATATTTAATCTTTGTTTGACTCACCTTGAAACTTGGGGAACTATTTTAATGGTTCAACTTGAGCTGAATTGAAACAATTCTGTCTCGCAAACTCCTAGTTAGTATTGCATTAAATTATTCTAAACATAAAGTAAGAAATATTTCTTTTATCACATAACCAGATGAACAGTTAAGACACTTTGGTTTCATGGAGCATCTGTCTCAACCTAAACACAGAAGCTTATTTCTTTGCAACTACATTTGAGTCTGCAAAGTCGAGAAACTCTTTCCCAACTGTTGCTAAAGTAATTCCTGATGCAATGCCAAGGACGGTAGTCACACCTTTGTTGTCTGGAAGTACACTGCGTAAAACTGCCCACAATAGTACAGAGCCAAATGTGAACAATAGTGATCCATAACCACTGAAACATAAGATTATGTGAAATCGTTTTCAACAAATTTGAAAGTTAAGTTTTTTTTAATTATACATTTATTAATTGGTAGCCATACTTGAATTGTTTCATAATAAATTTCAATGAAAGTGTGCACATACTATTATACTAAATTTTACTCAATTCAGGGTTGAAACTAAAATTAAAAATCTTATTTTAAATTGTTTATTGTTAATGGTGAAAAACCATCACTTCCATCGCTGTAACACTAAAACCTAAATAACAATAGTATAAAATTTAAATAAAAACTGTAAACTAATTAATAATGGTAAACTTTTATAAAATTAATAAACATCAACATAAGATATTACAGGGCTGTACTGGGGCAATCATATCAAGACTGATTTTATAAGTACATTATCCGATCAAGGATCGCAGCAACAACATTGCCGGAATTGAATGTGACAATACCATGTCCATTCTTCCTCCTACTGGCAGTGTAATATGTGTTTAATTACTGATAAAAAGTCAGATGCCAAACACACTGTGTGACTGACAACTGACTTTTAGCTTATTTTTTTTCCAGTTATTCTACAATGCTCAGGTATCTAGGAAAATGAGACCCCCTACTTCTACTTACCAAAGCTGAAGTCTGTGTATGAAATGTTGAATATCTACAATCAAATTGAAAGACATATAATGGATAATCTGTAGTATCACAGTTGGAATCGTATCAAAACTTTAAAAATATAGCAGTGTTTGGCAGTAAAAATACAAAATGCTGAGGAATATCCATATGTTAGTTCCGATGAGTAATATACACAACTGACTTTATTATCAAATTTAAAAACATCTGTGAAAATAATCTCATTGGATGGGTAGTGAAGTACCTAAATGTCTGACAATATACTATATCAGAAGTATGATAGAAATAATCACCAAAACAAAAATAAAACACTAAGTTTAATAAACCCTTTTGTAGATTTCAGTAACATAGCTTCTATCCTGAAAGGGATATAAACCTTTAGAGTATTGGTTCATATCCCTTTGAGGATGGTAGCTGTGTTATCGATTGGGGTTTACTAATTTTATAACGTTAATTGTGTTAGTGTTTTATTTGTGGTTTGGAGATTACTTCTTTCATATTGTTACTACTCACAAGGCTCATTGGATGTTGTATATATCAAGAGTGTTGTACTTTATGCATCTGGACAGTGAGAAATCAAATTTTGCATTGACTAAATCAAGCTCAAACACTGGAGGAAGTAAAAATCCCTCAAGGATATGCAGAGTTCTAATGTTCCACGGTTCTGACGACATTCAAACCGATCAACTAATGGATTATTTAAAACAATTGCATAAACTGTATTGAACAGTTTAGAATGCAAACTACTAATGTACATATGTAGTTGCTTGTTGTCTTCATCGAGAAAGAGTAGGTTCACCAGAATTAGCAAATTAGCTTGAGACTGGGCTCGAATTTAATGCTTTGAAAACAAGCTGAAGGTTAGAGTTATGATGGAAATCAAACTTTATAAGAGCAGATAAGTAAACTAAAGAGCCATAATCAATCCAAAAATTAACAAGAGCATGTCAAAATTAATTTCCATCACTTTCATAACTGTCCCTCAAAATTTCGTTATAGGTATTAGCCAGTTTCTAAAATAGTATTTAGTTTATTTAGACCCGGTTAGTATTGTATTATTATAAAATTGGATATTGGATGGTGTTGATTTTTTTAAACATGAATTTTAATTTAACTATGATGAAGTTAACAATATTAGATATATTTCAAGAGAATTTTAAGCATGAAAACGAGTCGAAATATTTCGCAAGACTATGGTGCCAAATATGTGAGGGCTACAATGAGATACAAGTACAGCTAGGTATAAGCTGTGCTGTGAAGAAATCTCCAATCCTTTAACACATGTTATTAATCAGTCACTTTCAGAGGGAATTTTCCCATAACAATTAAAAATTTCAAAAATTAAACCGATTTCCATTCTTTTCCAAAATTTTTGAAATGTGGCAACACATTTAAGTAACAATAACATTGTCTTGGAGAATCAGTACGAGTTTTTGAAGAGTAAGAGGACCATAGATTATAATAATTAAAAATATTGGGAAAATCCTTAACAGCTCTTGAAAAAAAGAAAAGTACATTAACATTTTATGGACCTAAGCAAAGTATTTGATTGTATGGATCATGATTTTGCTCTTAAAGAAATTGATAAGATATGGTATTCAAGGAAAAACACTGACATGTATTAAAACATACCTAGTAAATATAGAGTCTACTATAGAACTTATAGGTGCAGAGGGAATAGTGTACAACATATTTACAATTAATAAAGGTGTACCTCAAGGGTCAAATTTAGGTCCGGTTTTGTTTATTCTATAATTATATTAATGACCTGCTATTACATATTTGTGTTGGGACACAGCCATCATGTATACAGATGTTACAACCCTCATTCTATCTGATCATGACCAAAACACTTAGGGATAAAAATTTTCATTGCTTTAAATCAAGCTATAGAATATTTAACCTATTATTTAACCTAATATTATAGAATGTTATATCTTATTCTCTGCAAAGAACTGATCAAATTTTGTGCAAAAGATGTCTTTGCATGTAGTTATAAATTGAAGAAGAAAGTACAAAACTTGTAGGTTTGACAATGGACTCGCAATTAAAATGGAATAAACATATAAAGGTATTGTCCACAAAATTAAATTCTTCAAACAAGTATGATGTTCGGGCTATGTTTGGTATGAAGTCTAGAGACTCTTCTTTTTTTTTTTTTTTTTTTCTTTTTTTTTTAAACTGGACATTTTAACTTTCCTTTCAATTTACATTTTGAGTGTCATTGTAAATTACATGTATTCTAAGTTACACACAGAAACAGACCACCATCAAATACATAAGTAATGGAACAAGAAAATCACAATCTAATTATAAAAAAATAGACTTGCTCAAACTGCAAAAAATCCCCAGATATTTCTGGAGCCATCCTTCGCAACTATCTTCCACATAAAATCAAAATAATAACAGGAGAGAAAAAGAAATACTATGATTTTTAAGAGAAAACATTTTTTTATTCTATTGAATGACAAAAGGGTCTTGGGATGTGTATGAATGTTTGTAGTTTGTGAACTTTTTGTTTAATCTATTGTAATTTTTAAAGATTTTGACAAGACTAATACAATGTACAAAATTGTCTCCTAACTGTGAAATAAATAAATGTCATTAATATACCTAAATCAAGGCAATGGTAATAAGTTTGATACACTTAATATTGTTTTTTAAGTACAAGATAAATTGATATACGAGGGAAACATTCTCATACCAATGAGCAGTAATCAAATTGATACAGGGAAAATAAATGCACAAACTTGCTCGTACAGAATTAAAAAATATTTTTAAATGTAACCACTGAAAGAAAACGTGCTGTTGTATGAAAAGAGTTTTAAATGACAGTTGTCACTGTTCTTTGTTTTGCAAATTACCCTCGTCCTATTTTCCATATTTTTAGACCTGGTTTTTATTCCTCTAATTATTTTAAAATGCTTGCATCACACACTAGGCCTATATAATATTTAAACAGTACCTTTATTGCTTATCAAATGTTAAGCTATGAAGAACTGAATAAATACAATTAATTTTCAAGGTTGCAACAAAATTTCAATAACAGAATTTTACAGTTTTATCTATGAAAACCCTCTTTATATAAAAACTTGATTTCAGTGAAGGTTTCATTTAACCTACAAAATGGCATGGATTCGATATCTGAGTGTCGCCCTGCTGGCCGTGGTCTCAATTCATGCACAGGTAATTTTAATTGAATGTAACAATCAATTAACACAAATATATAATAAGTTTGGACATTGTACAACAGTTTAATCAAAATCACTCCAATTTTGAGCTAAAACAATAAGTATGTTTAATTCAGTCATTGTAGCCTACGGATCGGTTATATAAATTATTTATAAAGTGATTTTTTACTCAATATGAAACAAATATATTAAAGGACCAACTGTCTTTCAAATCAAATATATTACATGATACCATTATAGCAAGACAAAGATGGGTACGTAGTCCAATGCCATTGAATAAGATAACCTAAAGTGCCTTCATACAGCTCAGTCTTACCAACCGACGTGCATGTCAATGTTCGCACACAACATTGCATCATGAACTTTACGATCTCTAAAGTGGAGTGATTTATGTGTTGTTTATAAGTTATGCTTTACTTCTGTAATTTTTTATATAACCTGATGATGAAAATTTAGTTCGAAATTGTGATAGGGTTTTACGTTAAAGAAGAAAAACTAATAAGGATCGATTGACATGAGTAAAAAAAAAAACACTTTATAAATATGTATGTCTTATGTGCATTATCATTTGACAGAAAATATCATAAGTTATAAATAAAAAATAAAACAAGTTTTTTAGTACTTTTGAGTTTTTAATGTCAGCAGTGTGAGGAAGATTCATTTTATTTTTTCGTTTATTTGAAATTTGTTAACTTGATGTGGATTTTTATATTTCATATTAAATAAGATTTGAAAACTTTCTGGTTTGGACTTACTTAAAAATTTTTTAAAGGAATTCAAACTATTGGATTTGGGAAGAAAACGTTTTAAAATGTTAAAAGCCAATTGAAAAATAAGATTTTTGTCCGTCCTTTTTATGATAGATATTCTTAATTTAGTAAGAGCTTAAGATATACATTTAAATTTTTAGAAAAAACACCATTTAAAATATTTCTGAAAATTCAGCTGCAACAAACGTAGGACATCCAATAAATGCAAACAGAAATTTTTTTAAATTATTTTGTTTGAACTCAAGGATTTCTAATTCAGATATGGTTCACCTAATATATAGAAGAAATTCTTTAAGTATAGGTGACACTGAGGTGCAGAAAATTGATAAAATTACATATTATATTGGATTAGTGCTACAAAACAATCTTACAATGAAAATATCGTTGATAATATCTGTTAGAAAGTGTTTTGAAAGACTTGCAGTACTTAAAAAATGAGGAAGTGCTTTGGAGCTATTGATGAAGCCTACAGGTCCTACATTAAACCAAATCTTCTGTATGTTGGAGAAGTTCTTGCAACAGCAAAAAGAAGTTTTATTTAATTAACTAGATACAACCCAAAATAACTGCATAAGAATGATAACAGGAGCTATAAAATCAACACCTTTACAGCAATGCTTCCCTAAACAAATACAAAACCTCTGTAAATAGAGTACAATTATTTGGCAGATTATTATTTATTTCTCATCCTTCTATGAGAAACTCTTATACAGAAAGGGTACCATCAATTGGATAGTTGAACCCATGACAACAAAAATGGGCTTCAAAACTGTAGTGGTTTAAAAGAGGACAATTGACAAAAAATAGAACAATCAACAAAGTGAATAAACGCTATTGAATATAAACTTTGAGTTGGTCTAACCAGTTAATGACTTAGTTCCACGATATTAATAATTTTAATTGTTAGACTGTTTTGAATTTTATTTGTGATTTTTTTTTTACTTGATATGAATTGTAACTTACAGAATAATTGATTTAAAAAATACCAATTGAAGAAAGAAATATATATTGGTAATTTATTAATTGATTATTTATTTATTAATACTTGTAATTTCCATAAACCTTATACGAGAGGTCATTTTTTAAGTAAGAACCGTTTGCGCGTAGCAACCGCGCAGGCTGTCACGTGACGCCTGCTCAAGGTTAGCCACTCTTGCCCAGTCCCCAACTATGCAGTCAGTTGATTTCATGTCACTGTCACTGTTGGTTCTACCGTAACACTGCTTTGTTTGTCGGCATGATAATCAATAAACCCGCCGATTGTGAAGTGCGCTCGTTTATTCGGTTTTTAAACGCAAAACAAGTTCGTCCCACCGAAATTCACCGACAGCTTGTTGAAGTTTATGGTGAAGGTGTAATGTGTGTAAATGATGTAGGCTTTTCAATGAAGAAAGAACAAATGTTCATATGATGAAAAATGATATGGGCAACCAACTGTCATTGATGAAGTCTTGACAAAAAAAGTTGATGAGGAAATTCGCCAAAACCGGCGCTTTACGACAAGCTTCATGAGAAATTTCCACAAGTTTCAAGATCGGTTGTTTATCACATTGTTTCCGACAAACTGCATTACAAATACATTTGTGCGAGATGGGTGCCAAAAATGTTGACAGAAGAACACAAAAAGAAGCATTTGACACATTCTTTGTCATTTTTGGAGTGCTACAATAACAGTGGTGATGAGTTCTTGAATCATATTGTTAACAGTGATGAAACGTGGGTAGCATACTACACTCCAGAGACTAAACGTCAACCCAGTGAACGGCGTCACTCAAATTCACCGAAGAAACCTCGAAAATTCAAACAAGAGCCTTCAACACTGAAAATCATGGCCACGGTCTTTTGGGATCGGAAAGGCGTTCTTGTGATTGACTTTCTGCCAAGAGAAATGACCATAAATGCTGAGAGATATTGTGAAACACTAACCAAGGTTAGGCGCGCTATTCAAAACTGCCGGCGGATACTTCTATCTAGCGGCGTCGTGCTGCTTCACGATAACGCTCGGCCACCATTGGACTTTCATGTGTTTCCTAAACTCAAAGGATATCTTGGTGGAAAACGATTTGAAAATGATGACGTGTTGAAAGAAACTGTTTCTAACTGGTTAAATGCTCAGGCGGCAGAGTTCTATGATGAGGGGATCCAAAAGCTAGTACCACGACTTAACAAATGCTTAGATATTCTTGGTGACTATGTAGAAAAGTAAAAATATGTTCATACTTAAGTTTTTGATACAATTTATGTTCATAAATAAAATTGCTGTTATGAATAATAATACAGGGTAATTCTAAATGATGGACCTATTAAAAATAATTCGTATTTATTAAAGTATAAATCCGAAATGAACAATCTTTATATCAATGAAAAGTTTCAAAGTTTGTTTCCATACATTATAGGTGTTCAATGTGGCCTCTGGCTGCTGCACGGCAAACATCTACGAGGTAGCCAAACTCGTCCCACACACGAGAAAGCGTATCTGGTGTTATTAAGTGCACGGCGGCAGTGATACTGTTCAGCCGATCGTCCATAGTTGTTGGTAGAGGCGGGACGTAAACAGCTTCCTTAACATAACCCCATAAGAAATAGCCACATGGGGTGAGGTCAGGAGATCTCGGTGGCCAGAAATGTAGAGCCAGATCTTCATTTCTCCTGCAACCTATCCAGGGATGAAGGGATTTATTCAAAAAGCCTCTTACATCAAGATGCCAATGGGGTGGAGCTCCATCCTGTTGGAAAATGAAGTCCTGTGAGTCTTTCATAACTTGAGGGAACAGCCATTGTTCCAACATATCGAGGTCAGTTAATCCATTTATAGTTCTTTCTGCAAAGAAAAAAGATCCATAAACCTTTGTACAGGATAAGGCACAGAACAAGTTTATCTTCGGATAGTCTCTTTCGTGTTCCAATGTTGCATGTGGATTTTGCAAACCCCATATGCGTACATTGTGGCTGTTGACTTTTCCACTAAGGTGGAAAGTCGCCTTATCGCTAAAAATTATACGCTGTAGAATCGCATCATCCTCCATCATTTCTACCACATAGCCACAAAATTCGAGACGCTTATCTCTGTCATAAGGTTTGAGAGCCTGCACAAGTTGTAAACGGTAGGGCTTGTACAGCAAACGCCATCTCAAAACTTTCCATACAGTTGTTTGGGGTATTCCTCTACCAGCTCTATAGGTAGACTTACCCGGACTGCGAACAAAACTGTCTTCAATCCCCGTCTGACATCATTCTCTGAAACACGCGGTCTACCTGTGCTTTTTCCCTTACACACACTTCCAGTCTGTTGAAATTGCTTAAACCAACGGCTAATGCTCTTTCTAGTTGGTGGTTCTATGCCGAATTTAGTACGAAATGCCCGCTGCACTACAATTTGTGACTCACTTTTGGCAAACTCAATAACGCAGAAAACCTTGTGCTCCACAGTAGCCCTCTCAATCACAACTGAACAGCAACACGAAATGGCGGCCTATTGACACGAGAACTCTAACGGCCGCTTCTGGAACCATCACCGCCCGCCAAAAAGTTCGAATCTTCCTCTTTTCATTGATATAAAGATTGTTCATTTCGGATTTGTATTTTAATAAATACGATTTTTTTAAATGGGTCCATCCATCATTTAGAAATTAAATCATTCTCAGTGTTATATTATTTACAACACACTAATAGGGAGTGTTATAACTCAGTTTGTTTAGCTTGCAATAGTTTGACTAGATAATCATTAAAGTTTACGAAGGTTCAAACTCAGCTGATTGCATTGAGTTTTTATAAGTATTACTTACTCTAGTTTTCAAAAGTCTAACAGACATTAATTTAAAAAAAGTTATAACTAAACCAGGGAATACTAGGGTCACATATTCATAACTTGGCCTAATATAGATGTTGTTTCTAAATCTAATCTAACTCATTAATTTTGTAAACCAAACCTAATTATTTGGTATTATTTTAAACCTATAATTAAAATGTCTTTAAAATAATGTTATACTAAACTAATTAAAATGTTTTTAAACATAACCTGTAATAGTGTACATTTTTGAAATTGAATAGAGCGCGAGGATCTTTGAGCTTATAAGTGATTGGTAGATTTTAGGGGGAAAAGGGAATATTCTAAAAAAGTACCAGCGTAGTAGAAATTTGATTTCTTTGAATAACTTAAAAAGGACTAAAATTGAAAATAAAGTGAGTGATAGTAAACGATCCAAGAAATTTATTCTATGTATTGATATAATTAGAATTATTACAAAAAATTGTAATTAAAAAAATGCAAAACACATGTTTGACAAAGAAGGGATTGAAGCGGCAACGGACATTGCTGTTAGTCTGTATGGAAATCTTGAGGCGACATCTTGTTGGTTTAGGACCGGTATATCTGGTTCTAGACAATAGAAAAGTAATATAACAGCGTTTTTCTTTAGTAATACGTAACAGATATGAACTAAATTGTTACGAGACAATATGTGAACAGAATTTGAGTATTTTTGATGTTTGAAAGTGAATATTTTAACTTGTGGAACTTTTAAGTTGAATAGTCAACTTTTGTGTGCACATAGTCTTTGTAAAACAAGGACAAGATATCAAAGGTGTGTTTTCCAGAGAGTGTGAACTATTTTAATAATGAAACAATGCAATGAAGTTTCAGTTATATATAAACATTAGAGTGAAATGGTTTAAGTAATGAACTTTGCACGCCTAGCAAATGTGATGCAATTTAGAGAACTATTATTATAAAGACTAAATTAAATTTCATGTTTCAATTTAAAAAATAGAACAATTTGAACATTGATGTGTACTATTTTATAATATGAACAATAAATGTGCTTTTGGAAAACATGATGCAACGGTCAGAGCGATTATAATGAATCATCATGCAGACACAAACAATGGAACGAGTGACTTCAGATGAAAAGTTTTGTTAAAAAAGAAAGCGTGTCTTGGTATAGCACGTATAAACTTTTACTATGTAAAATAAAATATGTATTCGTAAAAATTTAGAAATTTTTCAATATTATAAGTTTGAACTTGTTATATGATGTTTTTTTTATTAATAAGACGCAATGTCTTATATTTTAAAGTAAAATTAACATGTGCGTCCTTTTAAGAGACTACCTATTTGAGATTCATTTGTTTTTTTAAATAGAATATACTTTTAAAATAATTCAATTTCTTTTTATGAGAAAAAAAATTAAATTCATTTCATTTTTTATTAATAAGTTGCAACTGAAAATTAAATTTAATAAAACTTAATTTTCTTTGTGCTGAGTCTTGAATATAATAGAATAACTGTGTAGGATGCATTAACATAAGATATTTTACAGGAACTTAATTCTTTACATGTACTCTTATTATGTTTGTTTTGTATAAATAAATAACATGTACATTTCAGCATAAAAAGGACTTGTATTCTTTCTATCCAGTATTCCATTCAGTACACCGTTTCAAAAGAACTTATGACCCTAGAGATTTTAGTATTCATTTTTTTAATTTTTATTTTTATTTTTATAAATATTAAATTACAAATGGTGCCCAACTAGAATAGAACAGCATTTTAACAAAACTAGGGCACCCATTTTTTACTATTGTTACAAAGCTAACAATTTTTAAACTTTATAAACTTAACTTATTTATTTTATATTGGTTTATTTGTATTGAAATAATATAACACTTCATCTAAGCTAACATAATTAAGCTATGTTTTGTAAAGTGTAACACAAAACTATTCTGATAGATTTTATTTTGTAATGCGATTTGTGTAATTATATAAATGGTGTAGACTAAATATATGTTGCTAGCAGTTTATTGATTGTATAATAATAATAAAAGGATATTTTTACCTAAGAGTAATGAATTTTTGACAAAATCTAATTTAACCACTTTTATAATAAATGATGTAAATTTGAATTGATTGGTTGAGTTAGAAATAAAGGATGATTATAAAATTAGTTATGGTTTTAAAAGTTTGATGATGATTCGACAAGTTAATATTTTTCATGGACTGAAATATAGAGACATATTTGAAATCATATCAGCTGCAAGTCATTTGCAGATAACAGACCATAATTTGATAGGATTCGACTTACAATGTCAGTAAAAATACACAGTAAACTCATACTGATAACAAAGCATATATATCTTTATTAATTGTATCAGTTATCAGAGATTTTCTAAGCTTAGTGCTGATGCACATTTGGGTGACATATACTTGCAAACTGACGAAAACATTGCCTTTGACATTTGTAAATTTTTAAAAATTAGTTCTTCAAAATTTTGTACAAAAATTTAAAATATGGATTTCAAATAAATTATGTGAAATTATATCAAAACATAACTTTTATAAAATACAAAATAATTAAGTTAGGTTTACAAAAAACAAAACAATTAGTATATATTAAGAAGACTATAAAATGGTAGTTTAAATAACCATATAAGTGAGAAGAAGCCTTATATGAATGATTGGTTTATTCCAACTCAAAGTATTTTAGGTTTAAGTTATGATAAGAACACAATGTCTAATTTTAGTTTTCCATGTCCAGACATGTTACCCATTATGTTAGTAGTAGTCCCATATAAGTCATAAGTTATGAATAATCTCCTTTAACTTAAACTCTATCATAATTTGTAATGTATTGCAGATGATACCATTATTTAACGATTGGACTGCATCTGGAGTTGAAAAGGAAGCTGAGATTATGTTCCGCAGTATTGATAAGGCCCAATATGATACGACTGAAATGTTAGATTACACTGCAGCCACTGAATGGAATGCAAGTATTACCTACTTAAGTTCACAGAAGAAAATCTACGACGATACCATTTATGAAGTGTACGCTGCAGCTAATCTTGCAACAAGAGCAGGTTTTGTGAACTGTGCTGCTAAGGCACAAATCGATTCATCTACAATCATTCTTAAACACCAAGCACAGGTTAATACTAACAATGATATTTTTAAAATTGCTACAGATACATTTAAAAGCCCCGTGATTGTTGCTAAGAATTTGTTTAGTTCGTACAGTTTGGATACAGAGATCCTTTTGTTTCGAGGATGTAACAACACTCTTAACAGAGTATTTATAAATGGTGTTATTAACTGTTATAAAACTGTTATGCTAGGTTACACAAAGAAAATACTAAGTGTTAAAACAATGATGGAAACGATATATAAAGAATATGAAGTAGTGAAAAAGGCGTACACTGATTTCCATACAAATAACTACAGAATAGTTGCTGAGGCTGCAACGGAAACTAACAAAGTTGCTAATGAAACTTTAAAATGTGCCAATTTAAACAAAAAATCACCATTACAAATTATTTTATACCAAATTGAAAATTTAAATTCAACCATGACAGATTATTTAAAAACAAAAACTAGTGTTCTCGAGACATCCTTAAACAGTCTAAAATCTAAATTAAATTTATCTAAAGCTTTCACACAGAATAACTTAAATGCAGCTGTTCAATCATTTTATTTTATTGGAAAGTATCTTACACCTTTCGGCCTCACAGTAGAAAATGAAATAAACATAAATAGCCAATTAAACATGGATGTTGAAAATGCCATAATGAAAATAAACACTATATTATCAAATAAATACAAAACTTTAAATGATTTCATGGATTTTGTTTACAATATTTACACAAAATATAAAGTTGAGTTAATTTATGTTTCCGAAGCCAACCTTACCAATCTTTGTATTCCCAAAGACACTATGGAACAAATATCTAAAGAAGAAGAAATTAAAACATGTTTAACCAATTTATTTTTAAAGTTTTCTAATGCCACACAAGAAGCTAGAGATGCAATAGATCAACAAATAATGAATTATGACATGATTGAAATCGATGTATCTAATGTAATCCAAATAAATGTTTCAAGTGAAACAAAAAATGCTGTTGAAAAAATCGAACTAGACCTTACTGCTATGTTAAAATCTTATGGTTATGATCTTGAAATGATTTTACAAATTATAGAAAATAATTTCTCTCTTCCTAAATATAAAAACATTTTTAAAAACCAACTTAATATAAAAACTAACCTTGGTAAAATAAAAGTGTCATTAGATTCTGTTATGGGAAGTTTAAATAACGAAATAGAAACAACAGTTAGCCAGTTATCAGAGACAATAAAGATTATACAAATATTAAACTCAGATTACAATTTAACAACATTAAATGCAGAATTACTAAAATGGAAAACTGATTTAAAGTTTAATATCACTGGTTTTTTAAACGGAAAGTACAACAATGCAATCAATTTATCTATGCCAGCGTTGAATTATGATTTTGATATAGAACTTAACTTACTGCTGAAAAATGGAGAGAAATGTTTCCCAATTAAACTTGCTAACCTAATCAGCTGTTTCGAACCTCTTACAACAATGTTTAACAACTCGTTAACCAAAGCTTCTAGTTTGTCATTAAATATCGTAACAGATACGAACAATTTTGTTGAAAAACTCCCAAGCGACATAAAACAATTTATAGGTTCTGTAATTAACAAAACAAAGGAACAAATTAAAGCTCTAGCACTTGATGCATTAAACACAGCTAACCCTGGTATTGATTTTAGAAAAGAAGCAATTATTCAATATCAAATCCAAAATGAAAACAAAATTAAAAATGGAACACAAATACAACTTGACATGTATTACGAATTTAATTTGGATAATGCAAAAGTACTTGATAAATTGAAATTAGGTTTAGAAGATATATACCGTCCTTTGCGAAAAGCTTATGAAAAAAGTTACAAACAGGTACCCAACCAACCAATCCCATGGTCCATAGTAAAAGGTGACATTGAAAAGGAAATAGCCACACACTTTGAAAATGTCAGCAGCAAATTTGATTTTTTTTTTAAAGGTATTATTATTAATCAATTTGAAAATGTTAAAAACAGAACATCTAACAATCTACTTGCATTCACAACTGAACTGGTAAATTCTAACTGTACTCAATTTATCACTCAGAAAATACCTTTTAACAACTGTATTTTAGATATTTCTAAAAAATATAAATTAAGTCTGGAAGTGGCTGAGGATGAATTAAAATTTATGGACAACGGTAATAATAATAAAGCATTTCCTGGGGATTTAATATTCACTACAAGAATTCAGGAGGAACAATTGAAAATAGCAGAAAACAATGTAAAAGTTGAGATCGAAAAAGTAGAACAAAACATTAAAGAAATGCTAAGAAATCCTAAATTCTTATTAGAAAATTCAAAAAATGCATGGAAAGAATTTGAACAAGCAGCATTATATTCAAATAACATTAAATCTTCTTTTAATACTTCTAATATTAACATTCCATTTCAACAATTCCAAAATGCTTTAACTACTTCAGCCGAACCTATAAAAGTGATGTTAAATACGATTGAAAGTTTAAATAATATCTCACCATCTCAAGAATTCCAAAATATAATACAAAATACAGGCACAAAGTTGAGTTTATTATTAGAAGGTTCTCCACTTACGTACCAACAAACAATCACGTCTAATGTAAAGGTCGCAATCGAAGGTGCCAATGCTAATATTGAACAACTTAGGAACCAAGTTATTGCTACTAATGTTATTGCACAAAATAAAATAAACACATTTATAAATTGGTTTATAGAAGAAGAATCAAAGTTTTCTGAAAATGCAGCAAATGAAGAATGCAAATTAGTTCCCGTAAACAAGTACAAGATCTGTGTAAAGTCCTACTTTGATGGGTTGATTAATAAACTGAAATCAGGCAAGGAAGAAGTTGAAACAATTGTAAACACACATAACACAATAACAATCAACACTGATCTTAATAACTTCTACAAACAAATTAAAGAAGAATTGAAGAAAGTTGATGATAATATAAAGAGTAAAATTGACAAAGTAAAAACTGATAAAGACTTATGGAAATCCAATGAGGAAACGTTATTGAAGACATTGCAACTGATTAATAATACAGTAACAGTAGATATTATACCAATGTTTAATAAAATTAACATAATGATAAAAAGTCAAAGTACACAATTTAATAATGTTACAGATTTGTTCCTTAAAGATATTACAGTAGTGTTTGCTTATAATGGTTCGCTCACAGAGGAAAAGAAAAAAATGATTTCAGCAAGTACAGATAACGTTATCAGGGTCATTAATTTTTATAATAATTTGAACTTAGTTAATGAAAAATTAACACTATCATTTGAAAATGCATTCAATACATTGTTATCAACTGTTAATAAATCAACGTTTAAAACTAAATGCTGGGACTTGTTCCCCTCAAAAGAAAATTTTAATTCATGCGTAAATGAGAGCATTAATCAATTTAACACAGTTATTAATAAAATAATAATGGATGTTAACATTATTGGTCAACAATCTAAGCAAACTTTTGAATGTGCTAAAAGAGAAGTTGACAAAGTTGTTTCTGATGAATTGAAAAAAGCTGAAAATTTTGTTTCTGAAGAAAAGAAGAAAAACGACGAAAACAACAGTACGACCAGTTCAGCAATCATTGATCAGTGTCTACAACAAAAGAATCTAAGAATAGATAAAGAAATTTCAGCAACAATAAATCAAACCATACAAATTACTCAAGAACTTATAATAGAAGCAAAAAAACCTAAAGGATTTGAGAGTTCCATTAACAATACATTGTCAACTTGGTTATCAACAATTGATTTTACAATAAAGTTAAATCCTCAAAATGCTGCACAACTTAATCTAGAAAATGAACGACTCAATAAATATCGTTCAAATGCAATAAATAGAGTGAACAATTATATACAAATATTACTTAATAATGCATCCAGCATTGAATTTGAAACTTATAACATTCAGAATAATTTGCAAATGATCAACTTTACGAGCCTTAATCAATCTTGTGAATCAGTTTACTCGTCAAAGATGAAGTTCCAACAATGCATCACCCAGCAGTGTACTATACTTAATAGCGATATAGACAAAGCTGTGAAGAATGTTAATGATCTTTATAACGTCGCCTTGTCTTTCTTACCAATCATCAATAATACGATCAACAATCAAATTCAGAGTGCTGAAGAAATGGGCAAAGTAGAATCCGAGAAACTTATTAAAGAAAACAACATCACCGCATCTCAGATTATAACAACTGCTTTAGGTGATTTTGCACAATACAACATTACTCCTTACACACAAATGATTGAAGGTTTATATATCACAGCAAACCTACTACAAGCTCATGCAATTATTACAAATAACACTGCAAATAACATATTAAATAGGGTAAATATTTTACTTAATTTACATGTGTATGCTTTATCAGTTGTGTGCCCTAAAAGATCTACAAAAAATGAAACTGATTATGGATTATGGGTGATTCAAGGCGCGATGAACAAACTGTACCCACTGTTCCCAGATACGACTAATTATACGATGAGTCAATTTCAGTTAGCCAATCAACTGAACTCAACATTACAAAGCGAAATAGCAAAGTTATCTTTAGTAGAAAAAAATTGTAACACTAAAGATTTATATAAACTCGTGGCATGTATTGGAGAATCTGTTAAATTTTTTGGTTACTACATCCAAAATGCTTCAGCACAAATTGAAATTTATCAATCTGAGTCGCTTGAACAATTAAAGAATCGAACTATACAGCTAGATAACTGGAAGGAAATAGATGTAAACAACGAATATGAAAGACTAAAAATTGAATTACAACCGATACCAGAAGGTATCTATGATGAGTGTAACGTTACGAGGGATAAACTTTTAGATTTTGCTGTGATTAACATGAATAATCGTAAAACTCAGTTTAATAATTCAATACCAAACACTGTGCAAAATATTATAGCTAATGCTGATACTATACTCAGTACAAATTATATGGATACTGTAAATATTAATGAAATATTACAAGACTCTGTAGATTTTATAAGACTTGCAATC
This sequence comes from Aphrophora alni, assembly GCA_963513935.1. Taxonomy (NCBI): domain Eukaryota; kingdom Metazoa; phylum Arthropoda; class Insecta; order Hemiptera; family Aphrophoridae; genus Aphrophora; species Aphrophora alni. The sequence continues at coordinate 27,620,331 of OY740766.1, read as the reverse complement.
AACAATGTGCTTGCATCAGAAAATGCTTCGCAAATAACAGATGAAGTACAATTTGAACCTGATAGACTCGTTAACATTGGTATTTATGAATATGAAAATTTTGTTTTTAATTACTACAGATTTTCTCAAAATTCCATCGACTCAGCTCAATCTCTGCAAGGGCAAGCTGATGAACTTCATAAAAACACAAATAGAAGTGGAGTCGAACAAGCATGTTTCAATTTAAACTCTACCTATCCAATGTCAAATTTTGTACAATGTAATAATGAATACAATTACCAATATGAGCTAAAATTACAAAACAAACAAAATCAACTTGATCAAATTTTGAAAAACCTTCAAAATATTAACATAAATGGAATAGAACGGATTATAGATCATTCTAACAAATTAGCAGCTGAAATAAAAATCCAATCAGCTACATATGCAATCTATCTGTACTTCATTGCCGGACTTCCAAGACCATCGTATCTAGATCCTTATGTTAAAGACAATTGTTTGGTCAGAATAAATGGAGATCCAAGAAGTCCATGTCTTGTAAGTTCTTAGCTTAAACTGTTCAGTTTTTTTAATTTATCAATAATTGTTTTGTTTATTTATTAAAAAATATCTTCATTTTTAATGTCAAAATTTTTTCCAAATAGGATTTATTTAACTATTTAGCAATCAAATGTATTATTATCTCAAATATATTCATTTAAAATTAATGACTTGTTTGTAATATATATTTTTACCTGATTTTGATAGAAAATAAGTCATATGTACAGAATGTACTTGATTTTTTTTGGAAACGGTATATACAGTAAAAACTTTCTAATCCGGATTAATGTGGCGCCGGCCGATCCGGATATCGAAAAATCCGGATCTCGGGGTGGCAATTTTTATATAGTTAAAGTGGTTTTAAACGTAAACAAAACGTAGCAAATTTACGGTTTTAGCGCTAAAACACGTTGCGCTTACGATAAATTGTAGCTTTACCACAGTATTCTAAAAATTAACTATGGTTTTTCAAATTACTGTAATATATAGACGTTACGTTTTAACTGTACTATTATGTAATTTGCCGTAGTTTGCTGGTACGGTAACCGGTAACAAAAGTACCAAAAACAACAAAAGGTAGATTAATTAAATAAATATTAGAATAGCTATGTTTAGAATTCTATTTATTTTAAGCTGAATGAGGCTCAGCATAAAGGACACAAACAACAATTAATTAGGTCTACAGTGTTAACTAAAAATATCAAACGAAAAATGAAGATTAGAAAATAAAACAGTACAATAAATACGTACAGGATTGTACACGTGAAATTTTGATGAACGTACGATAAATGTTAGTTTTCATTACAGTACAGTAATTTGTACTCACGTCTGTTTTTATTAGAAAAAGATGTAATGGTAGCTTGCTTGGCTGGTTGAACACGCTTCTTAGATGTAATATCTCTCCATCTACAAAAAAGAAGGAGATCGGCCGGTGAGGATTCTTCTTGTTCTGCCACGTAGTCTATCGGCAGTTCAAGTGCTTGAAAAGCTTCGCAATGAGTCATGATTTGTTTTTGTTGTTCATCTTCAACAGGTGCTGGCTGTGTTCACCAAGTCAATGATGTCACTGTCAGTAAACTCATGGTCTTCATCTTCCTTCATCCACTCATTCACTACTATTCGGCCCGAAATATTATTTTTGTATAGAAAATTGTATTTTTATTATTTTTTATACGATGGCATACGACGGCCGGATATCGGAGTTTCCGGATATCAGAGATCCAGATCAGAGAGTGTTTACTGTAATATGTTTTTGAGCGTCAAGTCTTAGTGGTGTAATTATCATGGAATTAAGCATACAGAGACTTAAAAGATTGTTTTTAAACAAATTAATCATAACATTTTCATTTTATGGTATGGTTTATTAAACATTATGCGTATAGCCATCAGGATTGCTGATTTAACTAAAGTTATGTAATTATTATTAATTAATTACCTTATTTTGAATGTCTAAACAATCATTATTATGCAGATTACCGGTTTCGGTGAGAATCACCAATATTTCATACTGGAATATTTAAACCACCATCACAAAAATTTGTTGTAATTCTTTTTCACATTCCAAGCATAAAAATGTTTTACTTGTCAAAATATAAAACGACAAACAGTACAATTTATTAAAACTTTACACTACACACACACCAGCACGTGTAAAATGTTGAAACTCATAAATTAAAATATCAAAATCTGTTTTTTAAATTTTTTATAGTCTTTCATCCACATAATCTGAATTTGGTTGTTTAATGTTTGTTTAGGTTTGTCTGGATTTTTACTGGTGGAGGGGGATAATTGTGTTGAATATTCCATTTGATGAATAGTTCAATTTGTCATTTAAAACATTTTCTGGTTGTAATTTATGACATCTCTGTATATTTGGTATTCTTCTACCAAAAAGGTGTCCTTTCTTGCACTTATATAATAGCTCCACGATTAGATTGATAGACTTATATGTATGGCCGCAATCTATAAGATGTTTTGCAAAGCTTGATTTCTGTTCAACAATTGTCTTCTTAGGCATATGGTCCTTAAACCTTTCGAAAAATGTTCGACCCGTCTGTCCGATATATTATTTTGGATAATCAGAACATCACTTATCTTATAAACTCCCGATTGTATATGTCTTATTTTGTTTCGGTTTGGAGTGTAATAAGTTTTCTATCTTATTGGTTGTTTTAAAACTCAATACAATACCATGTCTTTTTAATTCCTTTCTTAATTAGTGTTCGAAACTGCCACCACCATACTCAATTGATATATACAGTACTTTTGTATATTGATATACAATATAATTTTCTTATATTATTTTTAATTAGTGTGGTAAGTCAAGTTTTATATAATTAATAAATTATTTATTCAGTATATTGATACAAATTATTAGGTTCACATTTTTCTTTATTTTTATTTTTTAGAAAACACTTCTACTCGGTATTACTATATTTTACAAAGTAATGTTTCTAGAGTATTGTCCCTATTTAGTTTTAATTTCTTCAAATCACATGTAGCCCAATCTTTTAAAAGTTCAAACAATCCACAATAATAAAAGTTTCTATGTTCTATATAAAAGGTGTTACAAAGTTCTAGGTTGCCTCCTGGTGGAAATTCAATTTGGATGAGATACAATTACTAAATGTGGCCCTAGGTTCAGGTCCAATTTATTGTTAATACATAAACAATTATCAATCCTTGTTGATTTTTTTCTATGGTAATTATTTACTTTCACTGTATAAGTTGCAAAACAATTTTATTACTTTATTTCCCAATATATATATATATAGACTATATACCTGTCTAAAACGAAACATGATCGTTCCAGTATTTTTTTCCGTTTTGGGAGGTTTCCGTTTTATAGAGGTTCTTAATTTTTTTTAAATACTGTACATACTGTATAGCCTAGCTTACTGTATTTGTTTTGTCACAATAACAAGAAGAAGGAAATATGTACATACTGTAGTTAAAATAAACTTAATACAGTACGTGAAAACTAGATTTATTTTTTAAATCAACTTACATGTAATCCATTCTCTTTTCTAGTTTTTTTGTCCAACCATTTCTTTTAAAGTACACTGTCGCAATGTTTTAACAACAGACCGCTTAATGATCTCTTTGGTGTCCTGGATTAGTTCCATAAGTTCCGGTACATTTTTAAGAGCTGCAAATTCCTGAAGGTCATTCATGCAAGTTAGCGCCTCTCCAAAAGTGTGAATTTTCAATTTCCTTTCATCTTCATCGTCATCGTCTGTTTCTTCTGCCACTTCCTTTGCGCTATTTTCGAGAGCAATATCGGACGCACTTTTGATGTCTTCTGATGTCGAAAGTTCGTCGTCAAAATTTACGATGACTTCAGGTTGAACAAGTAGCATTCCTTGTACACAGAGATCGGAAATGTTCCTTAAATTATCCACTTCAATGTCAGAGTTAGCCAGTGATACTTGAGTAGGGAAACCAGCTTTAAAAAAACATTTTACAGTTTTTGAAAGAACTCTTTTGTGGCCTGGTGTATCCAGTTAACTGTATCAAGAACATTAACTTGCTTAACTAGTTCTGAAACATTGGAACAGGTGGAAATTTTAGGAACAAGTGATTGTAGCACGAACTTCCTATAAAAGGATTTCAGTGTGTAAATTACACCCTGATCCATTGGTTGTGTAACTGAAGTTGTGTTAGGAGGAAAAAGGCTATCTTCACATTAGACAAATTAATTTTTGGATGACAGGTAGCATTATCTAAAAACAATATGACCTTACGATTTTGAATTTCATTTGTCCATTAAAAGAATGAAGCCACTCTTCCAATATAGAACTGGTCATCCAAGCTATTTTATTAAATCACCAAAGTACTGGGAGGGAATTGCAGTCTAAGTGTCTAAAAGCCCTGGGACATGCTGCTTTTCCTATCACTATTGGTTTTTCAGTTTCACCAGTTATGTTCGCACAAATAAACACCGTAAGTCTCAGACATCTTTCCTTAGACATCTTACCGCCTGAACATTTCTCTCCACTTAAAAAACAGGCTCGTTTTTGAACACGAAAGAAGTTGGCGGTTGGGTCATAATGAATCATTTCCATTCCAATCATTTAAAAACTCATTTAGTGTCTGATTTTTTCAATAATGTTAAGTTTGAGATTCTCCATGTCAATGCAAAAAGTAAGAAATTAAATTCATTAGAAATGTTAGAGATTAGGAGAATATTTTGTAAAGACTCCAAACTGGTACTCAATGATCAGGTAGAATTTTTGTGAAACTCACCTTTGTTAAAACCATTATCTTCCTTATGACCACATGTTTCCTTTTTACTCCCCCCCCCCCTTTAGCTAAGTAACTGTTCTTCTTTTTTTTGTATTATTATATGTAAGGTTTCAATATCTTCCTTAGTCTTTGTTAACCCTTACCGCGCGGCTAGCACCTACAGACGCGGCACTGCCCACTGCCACTACGCGGCTAGCGCCTATAAGCGTGATCGCTCAATCGTCTGCATTACTGCACTGTAGATCGTAAAATATCCGATAGTAATGTCGCTTTTGTCTATTTGGACCCTCTAAACCAATATGGCGACTATTTAGAAATATTTTGTTATCGTTATTGGTTGCCTAGCAACAAAGACTAGTATTCGTTCCCTCCCGTACTGCTTTTTGCGCCTATAAACGCGGGCTACTACGGTCAGCTGTTTTCGTGTTTTCACTCTCGCTCGCTTGCATTTGTTGTTGACGTCTGTTGAGTGTGTTGAGTGTTGTGTGTTTATTTATGTCGAGTTTTGGCAGTAAATAAATATAAATATTTTGTTAGTTTTGTCTTTTTCTTATCGACTGTGTATATTTGATATACACTGTAATGGTTCATCCAGACGATCCTGATTTTGACGAATTTGTAAATGGACTTATAAACGCATAGTTTTCTAGAGCGGTTGACTTTCATAACCTAGAACAAGAAGAGGCGGAAAGTGTAATTTTACACAATATTAGTGAAAGTGAAGTTGATAGTTCTAGTAAAAATGAAGAAAATCAAGAAGTAGGGTTAGTTCCAAGACGTAGGCCTATGGTTATTGGTAGGCCTATGGTAGGCCTACCATATTATTTAAATGAAAATTTATAACATTTCTGTTGTCTACTTGACTAAAACTTCCTAAATCTAAAAAAAACATTGAGAAATTTTTTTTTTTTTTTTTTATAGTAAATGAGCGTACTATAGTATTTTTACATAGCGCTTTAAGGGTTAAGCTGCCTTGTAAATGCTGTTGCTGGCGAAACCGTGGTCGGCAAGACTCAATAAAATTGTAGAATTTACTAAATATTGTGTTTGTTTTTTCATTTGAATTCTATTTCTCTGATCGTTGAAATATCTCAAAGAAAATAAATTGTTGATCTCCACAGAATCAAACATTCCAACATTCATCCCATTGGAAGTTCCTCATATAGAAATAAATCTGTCATTATTGAAGGAAATAAGGAAAATGATTGCCATCCAACAGCCCTACGTAAACTTGCCATGGCGACAGTAGAAGAAAGATATCATACAGATTAATGGTTAAGTGTATACATCGATTGATTCATGGATGAAAAGGACAATATAAGACCTGTAGTCTACTAGTTCTCTTATCAAATTACTTTCTAATGGACAGATACAAATCAGATTTTTAAGCAGAGATGGAAGCTAATTCCAAGGCCTCATCTGAGCGTAATGAACTATACAAATAACTATTCGAATATTTTAATAATAATATCAGACTCAATAAAAGTTATAACATATCACTATAACACAAACCTAAAAACATACATCTAAATGATAAGCATAATCCATAAACTTTATAAATGTATTGGCATTGTAATGGATTCCCTTATACGTTAGCTGATGGATTGCTAAAGGAGAGTACATCTCTCCCTCAACCAAATAATTTACATGTTCTAAAAACTGCAAAAACATAATCAATAAGACAATGAATAGACGACAAGCCTGAATAATTAGGAACAACTCTAGTGGTAAACATAGATATGGTGTGGGAGAAGAACAAGTGTAAGTACAGAAGACAAGCTGTGCGTTGTTCCATCACTCCCTTGTTGCACACTTCTACTGGCTTATAATCTGCCCATCGGAAGAATGCACCTTATGTCATGTGACCAGAGAATACCTACTCATATGCCAAACACTGAGCAAAGATTTGAAAAACTCACAGCACAAAACGTAATTCTACTAAGATCCCAGAAATTTCACGGACTCAGATCCGGGTGAGCCATGTTTTTTTTTTTTTTTTTTTTATGTAACAATTGGAACCTGCCTGACCATATCAATTATTTTTAATTCAAATAAGATTGTGATTTTATAATCAATTTTAGATTTAACTCTGTAAATAAGCCTTTGTCTGAATAACTGAACAAAAACAATGGAAGAATTTACAAACTGTATTCATGAATACTGTTTATTCATTTCTTTATTTAGATTCAAAGATGCAACGTTAACTAAAATTCTTAGACTTTTTAAAAATAATAATATTTCCATTACCTATAAATGATCTGCTTTTGCGAAGGTGCAGACTTAAGTAATGCTGTATTTGATATATATAAACCTGTGCCTACAACTGAACCCAATAGTAAGAAGTTGGTAACATCTCGCCTAGGGAAAATTCTGAAACAACAAAGATAGATCACAGTAAAACAAGTCAAATATTACAAATACATAAATTGCATATATAATTCAGAGCTCTATAGCAAAGATAAAAACAATATGATTAATAAAATCTTCCTAAGACAATCAGTATTTCTTATCACTTCATATTAGAAAAACTGTAAATAAATAGTAACAACCAAAAACTATAATAAATGATTTTCTAAGCAAATTTGGTTAATATAATTCATAATCTTCTCTGAATCACTAATAGTGTTAATCATCTTAACATATTAATAAATTGAACAATTTTGTCACTATCTTTTCTCTTACATCAATGAATTAATAACAACGATCCTTTGGCAATGAAGGATGAGGAAACAAAAAATGTTGACATAATGTTGTTTGCAACCTTGACAAATAATTATTGGTGTTTTAGAAAATTAAGTAAGCTTGTTTGATAAAAAATAAAATGCTCCCATCAAGACCAAGCCCATAAATCTTGTAAACATTTCCGTGCTGTGGATTTAAAGGTATAACCAAATATTTCTGCCATATTCTCATTCTCTTAAACATTTCACAATAGTTACAAAAGGGTCAAAGTGACAAGGAGACTGAATAGCCCCTATAACCTCCTTTATTTATAGGCTAACTAACTATTTTACTGCCAAAGAAAACTGCAAATGAAAAAGTATAAGAATTTGTTTAATGAGGTCAAAATTGACTAAAAGTTTTTTTCGTAAATATGATTTTTGTGTTAAAGGTTTGTGAAGTCGCTGTGTGAGTTAGTGCACTAGCAGACTGATTTGACGCAGGAACACAGTATTCACTAATTGGTGTAGAATTTGAAATCCCTCTCCATAACAACTCCGATATAGGCCTAATAATATTAAATCGGTAATTATGCATTGAAGCTCACCCTATTTTGTAGTCGCTAAGAATGAGGCAAACTTAAACTATTTACCTTCTTTGTCAAGAAGTCAAATTTGTGATTGCATTTCAAGTCTATGTTTACAAAGGTCTGATAAGGTACTTATATATATTTATAGTTATCTTCCCTTTTATCAACCTTTTATCCTTTAATTTACACGCCATGATTTACAACTAATGTAACGTACAGCGTATAACATAAACTGGTAATATAGTCACAAACTTGACTCACGTTGTACCCGAAAAAGCCTAAATTCCTTGTGTCTAAAATTGTAAGTTTCTTCAATATTAATGGATTTTGAGAATAGAATTTTTTTGCGTTGTTAAAAAATATCAGATTAATGACAAAAAAATATCAGATTAATGACAAACAAAGTAAGTTTAAGTTTCCATAGTTTTTAGCGACTAAAAAATAAGGTGAACTTCAATGCATAATTACCATTAAAATACCTAGTGTCCAATTTCTTCCACAGTGTTCAGCAGTGAGGCTATCATGATATGAATAATAAAGAGAGGTCTTTAGTTTAGGTTCTGTGAAACAACTAGTAGTAAAAATATGTGATGGTAAGAATGTCAATGTTGTCGAATTAATTTGTCTATAATATGAAATTATCAGGAAATTGTGTTGTGCATTATTTCAAGTTAATTCATACTTAGTAACAGAGCATTACACTTTGCTTATTGTTGAAGGTTTGTTTTTTTATGTAGTTTAAATATATGTATTTTAGTAAGGAAAAGATCTTTTAATATAATTTAATGATGTATCTACCTAAACTGTAAATCTGTTATATTTTTTTTATATAAAAGAACTTTTGTTAGTATAGTTTTGATAACAACAAAGAATTAATCAATTATAGACATGGCAAAGCACAAATTGGGAATTCCTCTAAAAGAAAAAAGTTTAGAATGGACTCTAAATATAGAAAACTGCTGACATAAAATGAAATAAAATAAACTAAAAATAAGTAATTTCTCTAAATTTGTATACAGATATAAACATACATACACATATTTATACAAACCTGCATTCATTGAACATTCACACTAATCAGAATAGGGAAGGAACAATGAACATTTAACCATACAATTGTTCAGCGATAACTAAACTAAACTCAAACTGAAGTTATTAAGGGATGGTAGGGAAGAAATATGAGATAAATAAGAGACAAAAGCGATAGATTTACTATTAAAGTGTCAAAGTTTACCCACAAAAATATGTACGTTTACATCCAGTCTTTAGTCTTTTCCCATCCCACCCTACGACCTAAGCATTAAGGAAAGTAAACAAACAATAAACATTTGTTAGAATTTCGTATGACATGACGAAGACAAACTGGCAAATGTCTGATAACAGTCGCATAGCAATTTTCGAAAGCAGTTTTTCGATAACAGGATTGCAATATTCGAAAGCAGTTTTGTCGATAACAGGATAGCAGTTTTCATTGCGTTGCAAAAAGCGTTTGTGTTATAACATTGTACAAAATATCTGCTGTTAAAATATCAGGATGTTGCGGCGAAAACTGTTATTGCGGCATAACAATGTTATTTATACTGTTATGTTAAATAACAACCTATCTCTACAGTTCAGTTACAACTAGCCTACAATCTACCGATGCATTCAGCCGCACAGGTCTTAGTATAATCTACCACTCTGACATCACCAATTCACCAGTGAATTTAATCAATGCAGTCAAATACAAGATATTGGTTTTCTTAGGATTCATCAATAGAGCAAACTCAGTCCATGAAGAGATAGTATGTGATATAACTAAGGAAACCAGCCTATGTCAAAAGATTACACATTATTTCAGCCTTGCAAGATGGCAATTTAAATTGTGTATTTCATTAATTTTGTTTATGATTAAACATTTTTGTAAAACAAAATAATGTCACATTCTAAAAAAAAAGCTTATGAAAATTAATTGAGGTAAGCCTAGTATTGTGGAACAAATACCTCTACTAAGTACGAATCTTAACATGAATAAAATGTACCGGTACAGTACAAGGTTATTATACCCTAACCTTAATATTATTACTTAGTTGTGCAATAACGAAAATAAACGTAATGGAAATTACATACATTACTACAGTTATATTTTACAAGTAACCTTAAAACATTAGTCACTACAAACAAAGCTTATAAACTCAATATAATACAAATAAAATCCATCATGTATTAAAGACAAACTTGGCTAGTCCCAAGTGATGTTTTTCTATAGATAGATCAACTTACCTTAATACAAGTCCAGGGTTCATTACATTAATTGATAATACTCCATAATTAATAAGTCCATACATCGGACCATAATAAGATAACAAATAAGATTTATTAATTGGCTTTAAACCAATTTTGTTTATAAATGAACCTTGCTTCTTTTCACTAAGTTTAGCTGAATCCACCGTGTTAGAACTGCTGGAAGTAGCCATGTTTTTACCTCTGTACTCTGTAGTACTCCGGCTGACCGCTGAACTAAATTAGATACAACAGGAACAGACCTAGAACGAACCACAGATTCATTCATAAGATCACAGATTCGTCACAGAATCACAGATATACCATAAGAACAGAATATTATTACAGTGAACAAATTTTAAAATTCAATGCCATATTGCGCGCATATTCTAGGAAAATATATCTTGCAGTAAGCAGAAATGGATTTAAAATAATTTTACATTGAATGTACACAAAATGTGATACAAATTGTAATTGCTTATTTTCTTAATAATATAAACATAAAAGTTTATTTTATTTTGACTACAATTTATTTCTTTGTTTCCCTTTCCTTTCGTTCTACATAGTTTTTTATAATTAATTGTTATCCACAAGGATTTCTTCCGAAACAAAGTTATCAATTTTAATTCAAGCTCTCGACCAATTGTAGTAATTCCTTAGAAAGTATATCTGATTTAAATGTCAAATTTATTTCTCTTGAAATGTAGGAAAATAATAAATTAGTATTGATTTTTCACAAAACTGAATGTATTAGATTTAGTCGTTTTTTGTGAAAACTGTAGCTATATAATATAGAAATGGAACATTTTTATCCAAGGCCCTATATTGATTTAATTTTAAAGATGATACAGCATGAAGATAAGAAAATACAATTGTACATTTTTCTTTTTAGAAAAATCTCTCAAAAAAGAGAAAAAATCCTTTGTATTTCTAAAAATGTTGATAACTTTATGGAGTTATCACTTACAGTAAGTAATAAAATAACAATTAATTCCTGAAATGCAAATTTTAAAAGAATGTATGTTTATAGTAAATTACTTGTCCAATATGAATATAAATACATAAAAAAAATATTAAATGATATAGTAATTTAACATACTGTACTGTAAAAAAAAAAAATTGCCTAAATTTGAAATTTAGAGTATGTGACTATAACTTGAGTTACTGATAAATTCAACTAATACTAATACAGTGGAGTTCTACATATTCAACTACCTCAAATAAAAATCCCAAAGTAACTAAATTGTAACTAATAGTTCATTATTAGAGATTGAAATTAAAACTCTACTCACTGACCCACTTGGTACTAATTTTCATCAAGTCTCAAAACTTTTTATTTTAATTTCATATACATAGTCTTAAATGTTACTAACTGCTCATTTCACAATTTAATTTAAATGTAGATCCACTCAACAAAGTATGAACATATTATCTGTTATAGAAACTAACCAATCAAACTATGTAAATTAATAATAATAATAATTATTATATATATATATATATATATATATATATATATATATATATATATATATATATATATATATATATATAATGTATATTTACTATTATTTTGCTTATGGGTTTGCAGAAAATATCCACATTATTTACAATAAATGAAAAGAAAACAACAATAAGGAAGAAAGTAAGAAATACAGTATTTCCAAAAAGTGGTTAAAAATATGGAAGTGGTATTTGTGACAAAAGTAATTAATGAAAATTAACATTATTTGTAGTTACTTTATATCAAACTTTCCACAAATGAATAAAGACATTGGCAATATACTAATAATTAATAAAATAGGAAGGAGCTTCATGTAATAAATCAGTTCTCTCCTTTTTGGATAATAGAAAAAAGAAATTAAATCTGGCCTTGTTAACCAAATACCTTGTAGAGATGGAAAAGTGTCAAGTGAGGAATATGAACACAATTGGTTGGTTTGATTCTCACTCCTTTTTATCACAACATAATGTACTGTAACATTAAAATAAAAAATTAAGTAATATGTATCACAAATACCCAGCAAATAACTTTAGTTTGCACTTACATCACTCCTGATTACAAGTAAAAATTAATATCATCTAGGCATTAGGGGATGATATGATAGTGTTTGCAAAGGAAAATGAAAGAAAGAAATCTAACCCATACAAAATGAAGAAAAGCGTAAATCTAGGCAAATCTCAGGATTGTCACACCAGTAATCGCTATAAGTCTATATTAAATGTACTCCCTATAAATGATAATGGGGATAAATTCGCTTCCTAAGTGCATAAGAAATCTAACAAATTATTCTATTTGGGAATACTCCTTTGGATATGAAAACATATTTATATTTTGTCCATACTTTATATACACTTCCATAAAGTAACAAGTTAAGTAAATATAGATTTTTTTGAAATGTTTTGTAAAGCTTGAAATCAAATGGAATATTCTGTTTTTCTTCAAATTCTGCAGAAACCTTCATTTAAAGATATAACCTTTTAAATTGTCACAAATAACGTAAAATTACAATTTTCAATACCAATATTTCGTAAAAAAAAAACCATTACAAAAAGGTCCATCTGACTCCTATCCCCTTAATAGTGGAAATTATTCTGTACCACCAGTCTCCATTCTGGTATAGTCTTTCTTAAATAAATCCCCTTCTGTGGATATTATGCTACTGCCTATAATAATATTTATTATTATTTTGAATATCTTCATATACTTATCACCAATTTATTAAGCTTAAAATAGCCAAACCAATTTAGTTAATTTCCATATAAAAAATATATTTATTGTAACCATTTTCAATGCAAGAGCTAAGGAAGGAAACTAGAAACATCCACAGATCCTAGTCACTAGAACACCTTATGGGGAGGTGGAGTTTGAAGTTTTTATAATTGTTTTATATCTATTAATTTAGATAATTCCTAGGAAATTGTAGTCCAATATTGTACTCACATTGCCCACCTCCCAGTTGTTTGTCTAATAACCCCCATTAAAGGCAAAAAACCTCTCGGTCATCATCGCCTTATAAAAAAAGGAAGAATTATCATAAAATAAAGATCCCTAGTCCTCAAATACTCTAATAGCATCAGTCCTAAAAGACAAAGAGTTGATCAAGAGAGACCTGTGAGGAAAGAGAGGTATCTAACCCAAGACTAGATGAAAAAAGAGTAGATCCTGCTAGGTTCCCTTGAGATTACCAACACTGTACTCACTAAACACCTTAGGGTTATTGGGTTTTAAAATATCTTGGACAAGGTCATAAGCCATAAGGGTGTTTTTTAGCAACTCTTGGATATAGATTAGTTTTTGTTTTTAGTGACAAAAAATTTAAAAAACAGCAATTTAGAGATGTTGTACAACTTAACTTAGGTAATTCAAAAAGGAAGAGGTCTGGAAACTTACTCTATTTTATGATGTCTGGAATACCAAAACATTGGCAATAACTGGAAATTTTAATCCAATAATAAAAATATGCATATTTTGTAACTATTTAAAAAAATACATAATGGAAATTAATGCAACTTCAAGCAGTGTGGAGGTTTAAATTTTTTGTGTCCAGAGTATATTAAGAAATGATAATAAATGATAGTCATACAAACGGGTAATATATAAATTTTAATTAACCACAAATAATCTCTGCTACTCATCAACAATTTTTTTTTCCTGTACATTTGCATAGCTTTTAAATATTGCATTTATCAATTAACAATGTTTGGGTTTTCAATTATAATTGTTATTTTCCTGCAACTTTTTTTTTCAATTTAAAAAGTCTTGACAAAAAGTAGTTTTCTCAAATTATCTTTTAAAGAAATTAGATTTTGTTCTTCTAATTTCTACTGGTAATTTAGCAATGATTTGACTAAGTAAAAGTTTTTATCATATCCTGTGTGATTGATTCTTTGATTAAGTTCATTGCAATGCAATTTACGAATATATTTCTCTTATCTTGGTCTCTTCTTTGTTGGAGTCATTAATGATGTTATAACAGATTTTGCCGCTTTTCACTATATGTTTTAACAGTTCAAACGTATATATTACTATAGAAAACAATTCTAAATTTGAAAGTTTTACAATATATTTTCGTTTTACTTCTGTTACTTTTTCATCCATGGTTTGATTCTATTCCTCATACTACCCCTTTCTTCACCTATGTTTGTCCATTAAAACCATACATAGGGGTAAGTTACAGTAACCAGCATAAATGAACACAGAAAGATACAGTGGTGACAGATGTGAGCAAAGACGTTATATTGTAATAATGAGGTTGATTTCATAATTTTTCATTGGACCCTTCATGTGGATTCTTCTCAATTCTCAAATACAAACAATAACTAGGTACCCCTAACTAAAAGAAACTCAGTTTTGGAAAAAACACCATTTTGTTGTTTTATATTAACGGAAAATTGAAATGCAAGTCTAGAATTATTCAAAATAGGTAAATTGTGTTATTCAATCATAAGAATGTAAAAACTCATTCGTTTTACAATATACCAAATGTCTGAAATTTAATTAAACTAAAACCATTTGACTTTTAGAATCATATAATTAGAAGCCTCATTATATCAGAACCTACCAATATTTGAAATGTCCACTTTTTTAAGCCCTTTTTGTCTGTAGTAAAAATCACCCGACCACTTTTGAGATTGTACATTGAGGAGTATATAATCTTAAATGCTTTTACTATTACAATGTCCAGCAATCTAAAATTGCTGACACTTGAAAATAATGACTGCCTAGCCTCCTAAAATCAGATCATAATGCTTCAACAAACACCATCTGCTTTAACTGAATTTAAATTGTGCTACCTAGATGGACATCTTAAAACAAACTCTAATATAACAAATAATGTAGTATTTAAAGCTGTACATATATTCTGAAAAAGAACACTAATTAAATTTAAAGAGAATTAGATAAATTTTATATCGTCTCTTTCACAAAACATTTCATATGTTCTAAAAAAATAATATTTGTAGGAAGCAAAGTAATATTATATAATAATATGTCTAATATTAGCATTTAGAAGAAATATTTTAATAGAAAGGAAATAGCATTAGGTATGCCTACTAGGGCGATAGGGATAAAATAAGTAGAACATTTAAACATCAACCTGTATTGTTAATCATTATTATAAGATAATATGTAGATAATATTATTTTATGCAGTTATTAAATTAGGTAAAAGTTGAAGTATTACTACAAATAGGCATTTTCAGTCCAGCGTTGAATCGGCTGAATATTATTAGATAAATTCAATTTTTGTACTAAAAACAATGCTAAATAATTAAATATTTGCTTTTTGAGGGTCCAATTTCAAGAAACAATTGAAACTTTCTAACTACACTCATAAGTTTAGTATTGGTAATGTTATGTGTGTATAAAATGACTAAATTGTCAAATTTACGCCATAAGGAAAAGGAGATTTATTTTATTTTAATATATACAAGGTGTGTTCAAAATGTAACAGGAATTTTAAATTTCGCAGTTTGTATTAGTTTGATTTGCACAATTGTTTCATTGTTGTGTGGGTAAATATGTCTGAAAAGTATATCTGTACATTGTTACCCATATATGGGATATTTAGAAGGTTGTCAGCTGTCAAAAAGGTTACATATGTTTTGGTACGATCGACTATTATTCATTTTTATAATATTATAAGAATGAAATAAAGTGCAGATTTGTTTTAGAAATGTCCAAGAAGTTAGCAAAGTTGCAGATTTATTGAAACGTCTCATAATAGGTGATGAAACATGAGTATGATGTCGAAATTAAGGCTCAATGGTCCCAGTGGAGGCATTCTGGACAGCTAAGACCAAAAAAAGTCAACAAGTATGGTTGAATGTGTAGGTTATGCTCACTGTGTTCTTTGAATTTAACGGCATAGTGCACCATAAGTTCTTGACACAAGATTAAATGATCAATAAGGAGTACTACCTACCTTTGTGTGAAGCAATCTGAAAAAAAAAATGCCTGAATTTGTGGCGAAACAATTCATGACTTCTGCACCACGATAATGCACCTGCTTACACTTCATTGCTTGTTCGTGATTTTTTTGGCCAAAAACAACACTGTAATGATCCCCTACCTCCATATTCACCAGATATGACCCTGTGTGACTTTTTTGTTTTCAAAAATAAAGAGAACCTTAAAGGGGTGTTGTATTGCGAGCAGAGATTAGATTAAAAGTACATCACTGAGAGGAGCTAAATGTTATCCCCAATTCAGAAGTGTTTCGGAGAACGGAGGAATTGCTGGTAAAAGTGTATAATATCTAATGGGGACTATTTCGAAAGGGGTAAGCTATATTGGGACGCCAGAAGACTGATGGAGTAAAATCCGAGAAGTCGCCATAAGAAACAAACAAACAAACTATTTCGAAAGGGATAAAATTGATGTAAACGAATAAATAAAAAAATTTCCAAAAAACAAAATTCTTGTTTCTTTTTTAATACATCTCATATTTCTATAACCGCAATGACAAACCATAAACAATTTTGGAATTTTATTATTTAAACAGATGTTTATTACCATAATGCACTTATCTTAAGTCGCCTCTTTCCATGGAATTCCTAGTTGTTTTCAATCCCCCATTTCGTGGCTGAGAAACTCCTCTATTGAATAAAAGGACCCTAAAAGTAATAACTTTCTCAGGCTGTTTTTTTCATGAATTTGTATTAATTTGTTGGGGAGTTGGTTCATAAGGATGACTCCAAGCTGGACACCAACTTGACTTGGCATCTTTTTAAACTTTTCATCTGTATGGCTTCTGTTGATGGTCATTTCTTTTCCAGGTGTTATACCCATGCACTTGTCTTTTGACAGTAGGCATATATTTAAATAGTATATAATTACTTCAAAGATATATATACTTGGGAAAGGCAGTATTGACAGCTCCTTAAAAGCATGTTTACAACTTTCCATATGTGTTAGGCCAGCCACAAATCTCACCGCTCTTTTTTGTAACGTTAATACTCCTTATACATTTTGACTTGTTGTGTTTCCCCACATAGAAATTCCATAATTTAAGTAAGGAAAAATTAGGCCATACAAAGGGTACTTACAGTGCCGAATGTTTTTACTGAACATGGTTTTCAAAACACTACCTAATGTATGTTCAAAGTGTAAAACTTTGTAAATCTGTGCAAACATGCCTCAAAATGATAAGCCCTCTGATAATGAAGAACAAGATACAAGCAAATTGAAATACATGATTTGAATTCTTTCTATTAAATTCAATTTTATAGGACTGGTGCCAATATGTCTAAATTCCAACTAAAATGACAATTGATATTTTTCCTAATTTTGATCTTATGTAGTTAATAATTTGGTTTTTATCACTAATACTTTTATTTTAATCATAAAAAAACAAATCAGGTACCATTGGATGCAAATTTTATAGCTGCACATAATGATCTTTGATGACTTATCGGCTACAGATCAGAAGTTACTCCCGCAAAACTCAACTAATTGCTGAAATTTAAAACACCATTTTTTTTCACCAACAAATTGCCCAAGTGTTACTCCACTAACATTAGAATCATCCTGACAAAGTTGTTGGAAAAATCCTAATATCTCAGTCCTTTCATATTTAGTGCTCTCCAGTTTCTCTTGGAAGCTCTCAAACGCAAACCTACCTCCTTCCTTACTCTGTATGGCTTCTGTTGATCACTTTACCCATGCACTTGTCTTTTGACAGTAGGCATATATTTAAATAGTATATAATTACTTCAAAGATATAAATAAATACTTGGGAAAGGCTCCTTAAAAGCATGTTTACAACTTTCCATATGTGTTAGGCCAGCCACAAATCTCACCTCTCTTTTTTGTAACGTGAATACTTGTTTTACATTTTGACTTGTTGTGTTTCCCTGTCCTTAAGCCCATGATCTATCAGGTCCCAAGTGCTTAGAGCCACTTGTCAGCTTTTTCAGTTTAACTGAGAACAGCTCACATTCTATGAAGTTCACTGCTGATAGTACATTAGGCAGTGCAACTGTATACTAATTTCCACTCTATAAGTTTAAAGCAAATATTCTTTCATATTGGAATCAGGGTAGTAAAGAAAATAAATTGTAGAATTTGACTAACAGCAATGGGTGCTCCATTATTCCGATTCAACATGTTTTATTTTATTAATAGAATACCAGTACAGTATATTTTTTAATATATCTAGATAAGTACTGGTTTAAACATAAGAAAACTTAATATTTTCAATTTAGGATATATCATATGTCAAAATAAATTTTTTTAAAAGTTCCCTTTAACCAAATTAAGAAAGATATGGAAAAAGGTGGACCACAAGACAAATAATACTTACCTAAATGCTAAATGTTGAGCTTGACTTATGAGAAAAATTATACAGTATAACAAACACACAGAACACAATTCTCACAAAAAAATACGCCTAAGTATCAGACACGTTTCAACGACAAGGTCGCCCTCTTCAGTTATACACAAGCTACACCAATAAAATTATAACTAATTTTGAGTCTGATTACTTAGGCGTATTTTTTGTGAGAATTGTGTTCTGTGTGTTTGTTATACTGTTACCTTAATGCATTAATTTAAGACCTTAAAGAAGAAAATTCACATGAGTTTTGTTAATACTTACTATATGTAAGATAGTATTTGGGCCTTATAACATGTGTTGTTTAATATGGAAAAATAACAAGTGGAAAAATCATTAAAGTGGAGCTCCTCTGGCAGACGTTTGACATTGAAATGTAACTAAAATAAAGCTTTATCTCGAAAACTATTTGACTAATCTTTAAAAATCTTGATAATTATAACTTGACAATGTGTAAAACATAACAAACAAGACATATTCTGTGTTGATACAGAACATGATTACTTCTTCTCTCACTGTCTTACTCTAATTACTTTCCGTGGTTCTTAAACATCATTCATGGATTTGAATTCAGAAATGTTTAGCCTTTTCACTTTATAATCCTTGCTTTGACTTTTTTTTTTTTTTTTTTGCAATTTTGTAGCTTCCTTTGCTAGTTGGGCTACTATTTCATTTCCAAATAATCTGATATGGAAAGACACACATTTGGAAGCAAATCCATTTTCTCATTCCTCTAACCCATGTTTAATTTCTTGTTGGATAGTGCACTAAGGATTGCTGTTCTGGAATCCTCCATTAACACAACTAATAGTTTTGGTAGACCCTGGAAAACTACCAACTTAGTAGAAGTTGCTACAAAGCGAAAGATATTGCTTTCCTAAAACAATGCAAATATTTATGACTTTAAATGAGGAATAACTTAATTTTAGTTATCATATATTGTACTCTAATATTTAACAATGATAAAGTCTGAAATGCTCTTTAGTGATTCTGATTAAATAGAAGTTAAATATAAAAATGATGACAGCCAAAATTTGTTAAAAACAAAAATGATTACCCATCCTTTCAAAACCCAATATAAAAAAATCTATGATCTAATAAAGAGATCTTTAAATTTAACAAAGATGTAAATTTAATCAGACAAAGAGTATTTAAAAAAAAAATTTCTTGCAATGAATTATTTTGGAATAAACAGAGGAGGGAAAATTATAGACTAAATGGAATAATTTGAACTACAAAACTTCACAATATATTTTTCTTTTCATATAAAAAACTGAACAAATCACAATAAAGTCTGGAAAATATGTACTGGAACCCAAGCAGGTAAAGTTGAACAACTATTAATATCTAATTAATATATTTACTAAGTCCCAAATGTAAGTACCGTGTGTAAATAAATATTTTGTTAAACCTAAAATTTTAATGAATTGGTTTCACTAAACAGAAGAATTCAAAGTTGACCTTCTATTTGTAGAACAAATATATTATTTAATTAAATGTACGACTTTTATATACTCCTCAACGACACTAGCTAGGTGAAGAAAATTGTCATAAACAATTATAGGTAAAAACAGCCAAACTACAAGACAGGGCGAAAGATTGTACATGAGTAAGGAAAAACACTCACATAGATACAGTAGTGTGCTAAATCTGATAAGGAATGGAAAAGATATTACTTTGTTTATTAAACAGATTTCAAATATCATTTCTTGTCTGTTAGTAAAATCCTTATGAGAATGCTATAACTTGTGAAATGACTATACAAAACCATGGTTCATGGACTATTTGTTGACTATAATATTTTTGTTTATCACTAATTTTTAAGAAAATTATTCTACGTTAATTTATAAGTCAAATTGGTCATATGACTATCTGGAATCAAGTTTGAAATAAATGTAGATAAAATTAACAAAAGTGTTAGTCAATAAATAATGATATTTAAAATATATTTATTTTTACAAATAAAACCGAAATCACAACCAGATATCTTGACAATTTTGAATTCTCCTCTATTGTGAAAATGATGCATTTATGAATGTCTCCATATTTACGAATATACCATATTTACAAAAATATGGTATATTATTAATTTATATTAAATTACTTGACATATTTGATTTTAAAATAAAGTTGTATATAAATACCATAGCTTTTATGAAACTACCTTTTATTTTTATTTAAAAAATAACTATATAGTATATTTGTTTTAAATTGATCTTAATAAGTACTGTGAATTTTACTAAAAATGTCTCTTAAAATGATAATTTTCAAATTTGAACTATTTAGATTTTTTTGAACAAATTAATTTATTTGTGAATTGTAGCAACTTGCAATAGCACAAAGTCAAGCACCTATGCCAGCAACAGAAACAAAATATTTATCCATAGCAGTTATTGAAGTCTTGCCATTTTTACAAACATGATCCTACCATGAAATAAAAATAAATAAATAAAAGCTACAACCACGGTATGACATTTTCTGATAAATCATAATGCATCAACATTGAAAATAATTACATTACAAAGATATAATTACATAAATAAACAAATTTATATTCATAAATTAAGAACTATATATGTTTTCTGTAAATGAACAGTTTCATCCAATAATTTTATTGAATATTTAAAGAGGGGAAAACAGAACATTTATTTGTACATTTTTCCTTGCTATAAAAATATGCTATTTTCTATTAAAAATATTTTGTTTTTATTTCACTATAAAATTAGTAGAAAATATAAATATAAATTGTATGCCTGTGATCCAAACTGGTGTAAATATTTTATCCATTGAGCCTTGCTCTGGGTTTCAAATATCCCAAATTCTATACACCTAAGAAAATTATACATTATATTCAAGTATTATACTTTACAAGTTAAATTCAAATTACTTTGATTCTATAAGTAAATAGTTAAACAACACTCAGATCACATTTTATTGTTTTCTATACAAAAATATTCCTTAAGATTAAATGTTGTTCTATTCCGATGCTATAAAACTATCTATGTACAAGAAAAGGATAACAGCTTTTGTTACTTAAGCACTTCTTTTCTGAAACAAAAATAAAACCATTGATAATAGCTTATAATTTCATAAAATATTTATAATAAAGCAATGTTCGCAAGACAAAAGATATTTCATTTACAGTCAGACAAATATTAATGAAAACTAATAAAGAATTTTGTTGTAAATAAACTATTAGGGCTACAAATTGAGCATGAGAATTAAAATTGTCTGACTTGACAATAATCCTCACTATCAGTCAAAAGAGGTCAGTCATATTTCTTAATACTTTCTAGACAGCAGCCAAGACATATGAAGTCATTTAAGTCTGTAGTCTATTGAAGGACTGAGCCTGCATCAACAGCCTGGGTTGAAAATTTTTCTTCTTAGAAAAAATAAACGATGGCAGATGAGCATTTGTAATTTTTGTTGGTCAGAAAGTGGAATATTTTTGTATAAGAGTAATTTTTCTTCGCAATGTTGCCTTTCTGGGAAACAATAACGTGTTATAATTAGTGACCTCTCTTCTCATGTTTACTTTTATGTACAAGCGTTTGAACCTGATAATTTAAAATACGTTTTTTCTACCAAGTTGTAACTCACTCCTCTCACTACCCTTATTTATTCATTGTGTCAAATTATATAATTTTAAAATAGAATTTGTATTTTATTCACAAAGACCCTCAGCTAACAACTACACCACATAGGATACACCTAAGGGCTACACTCAGGGGGCGAACACAGTTCACGGGGGAAGACATTTTGGCAGAAACCTTCAGTCCACGAGAACAAATAGATGTACCCACTTTTCAGGAAGGTGTAAGTTCTAGCTAGTACAATTCCAACCACTATCACCAAAGTGTTAATTTAACACTGTCCTAACTTAGATCTCTGTTTAAATTCTATGTCATTTAGACTTTTTAGTCATCATTATATTATTTGATATAGTTTACACATATGATTTTATCATCTCACCCTACTCTGAATTTGATCAAGGAAGTTGCAGCTTAATAATCAAGGACACTAACGACAGAGTTTAGAAATCAGCTATGGTACTTGTTTAAAATCACCTTTGTTTGAATCTGATTAAAATCATATTAAAAATTCAGACTGTACAAATCCTAACCTAATTTACAAAGAGGCATTTTTCTGTGTAGATTTTGGGTTTTAAAGTACTGTAAATTACTACGGATAGGTAACAAACTGGGACATCGTTTCAGAAATAATAATAATAATAATACTTGTTTTCGACTCAGGATATCTCAAAATGGATATTTCTGAAAAACTCCATAACAATTTTTTGACCAATCTATAGGCCTACTAATTTTCTCTACTACATATTTCTACGAAGATAAACTAAACCAATTTTTATTTGTTAGTTGTAAATAGGTATCACTGGAAAATGATTTAATTGTTGAAACGTGATTGGTGACTTATTTAAACATAGTTTTGTGGCACAAAGAAACCCCACAAAATAGAAATTATTTTTAATTACAATATCTAAAATAATAATTAAGAGAGAATGATAATAATGATGATATTCAACATAAAGCAATATTGATCTGACTTTACTTAAGTTGTAAAGAAATACTAAATTAGTTATCTGAAAATAATCAAAACATATAAACATACGATGAAAACCGATTTTCTTGGTTTATTACAAATTAAATAGGAATGAACACATATAACTCAATAACAAACATATATTTATATAAAGATTTCCTATTCCCATTATTGTCAAATTAATATTTAAATGAAAATTCAATCACTTGACTTTTATTATATAAAAATTATATTATACAATAAAAAAATTATAATGATATTTACACTGGTTATGTCTATACATCTGAGTTATATAAAAAATGAACAATGTATTTACAAGTACTATTTCGGGTTTGGTTCGTGCCCGCTTTTCCCAATGATTAGGGGAGAACAATAAACACAGTATTGATATACAGTAAAACCAGTCTAAAACGGAACATGATCGTTTCAGTATTTTTTCCGTTTTGGGAGGTTTCCGTTTTATAGAAGTTCTTAATTTTTTTTTAAATACTGTACATACTGTATAGCCTAGCTTATAGTACAAAACAATTCTGTTATGCAGTACCCTAATTCTCAGAACAAACGGGACTTATAGCGGCAGAAAGTACAGTAATGTAAAGAAGGATGGGGCGAGGGGTTTTTATTCCTAGAAATTGCATCATTAGTGCATGTAGCTGCTGAGTTTCGCTAAAGCGGTGATTGTTTGAAGTATACAGAAGTAATGCCATGGCGGTGGTGCTCTTTGACTCTCTTCTCAAGTTCATTGCATAAAAGATGAAAAACGTCCTTGAAAGTTTTGTATTTGAGCTGAGTTGCGCTAAAGCGGTGATTGTTTGATCTGTACAGAAGTAATGACATAAAGGGGACTATCTGTACCCAACAAAATTTCCGTTTCCGCGTTAGACAGTTTTGTATTAAATTACATTGATATACGCAATTTATTTTCCGTTTACCCAGGTTTCCGTTTCAGGCAGGTTTTACTGTATTAGAGTTTTGACAAAGTCTCCAAATAATCAACATAAAAAGTAAAAAAATAAAATTATAATTCAAGGATGGATGGAATGAGCTGTAATTGTATAAAGGGTGAATGGTTAGTTCGTTAAATGTCTCTAAACACTTCAAATATTGTACAGTTCAATTATAGCATCGTAACTAAATCTTCAAATATGTTGATTAGATTTTTTTTTTGGTTTACACGTGATTTGTAATTAGTTTGATCTCACCGTTGCACTATTTCAAAAATGTTGTGTTATAATTTGTCACTTATGATTGTAAGATTAAACTGATTTATAATGATACAAAGACTTCAATCATGGAAGCCATCCTTTCCTTCTGGAGTCTTTATTATAAACTGGTGTCACTCTCCCTTTTTAAAATTTTGGCCCCTTCTATATCTCGTGTTGTTACCTCCTATTGTTGTGTGTCTGTGTGTAGGCTATGTATGTATTTGGTGAGAAATGATATGATTTTTATTTTTATTTTGTTACATTGTTTTTACTTTTTTAAGGATAATTAGTGTTTAGTTTCAAATAACATATTTCGTGAGAACAGCTACATTATATTAAGAGTAACTTATTAAGTACCGGTATATAATAAATTCTCAGGAAACTTAAAATTATTGTTATCAACTAATTTGCATATCTAAAATAGTACAAAGATCAAAGAAGTTTAGCGTTTAACTTAATGGGATTTGTTGTCCAATCGGTGAGCGAGTTTTCTTCGTGGGCATTTCCTTTGAAGGTAACAGTCTTGCATCGGCCTTATGTCCTAATGGATGTTAGCTTTTGATTTAAAGAAAATTATTTGTACATAGCCTACTTGGTCGTTTCTTAACAACCTTCTAGATATAAAATATTCTGTTTGGTACAATGGTATTATTTATTTATTACCTCGAGGCTTTATTTTCTTGTAGTATTGTACATTACATGGGTAGGCAGCCTAGAATCAGGATGGTGAGCATTTGAAAGTTAAAATATTTATTTGTATAGCCGTGTCGTGTCTCTTTAATTTTGCTGTGGAGAATGAATAATTTAGAACAATTCTGATATGGTACCGGTCTAAAATATAGAGAAATAATACTAATTTTAAAATTTCTGATCAAAGTCGTGATATTTCTGTTCTGACTGACATGTTAGTTTAGTGTTGCTTAGTGACCGCCAGGTGTTGCGGAAGCTCATTCATTTTAAAATTGCTTCTAAGTGGGAAGACTAATATTGGAAATGATTCTATTTATTTATTTTTTTAATTTGCAAAATGTTCCATAATGTGTCTTTACAAATTATATAAATAAATAAGGTTTGTTCAAATCTAAGAAATTTCTTTTATTTAAAGGAGTCAAACACAAATTCCAGGCTCCAGTCAAATAGTATGCCCATAATGTCTGGTACAGATGGAAACGTAAAAGAAAAATTATATAAATTTATAAGGATTGTTCAAATTCTATGAAATGTCTTTTATTTAAAGGAATCAAACACAAATTCTAGGCTCCAGTCAAATAGTATGCCCATAATGTCTAGTACAGGTGGAAACATAAAAGAAAAATTATATAAATTTATAAGGATTGTTCAAATTCTATGAAACTTCTTTTATTTAAAGGACTCAAACACAAATTCCAGGCTCCAGTCAAATAGTATGCCCATAATGTCTAGTACAGATGGAAACGTAAAAGAAAAATTATAGGAGTTCTAACCTACATTAAAAACCCTCAACACTGAATTAAAAAAATTGAGTTAGAATGGAATAGTTGAAATTTATTTTTATACTGATACTTTTTGACGTTATTCATTAAGTGTGACCTTTTCTTATTTTATTACATTCAGTCTGGAAATATCTTTTTTATTTATTTTTGCTATTATTATTTGTTATGTATATTTTAAAATAGTATTAAATTAAACTAAGATACCAGAATGTAATAATGTAAGTGTTCATATTTGTAGTAATGTACGAAAATAAGACTTTCCATAATCTATAAATCTAAATAAAATATATAACTGAGAAAGAGTAATAGAAAAAATTGAGATTTGGTTAAGTATAAAAATATTTGTAGAATGGATTGAAAAACTTAAAACTACCTTCAAACAAATTAAAAAGGTAATACGGTAATATTTAAAAGTAGAGATCTTACAAATGGTTAAGAAGAGTTGCGAACATCAAGGGAAGGTCTTAACGGCAAACAGCTTTCCACCCAAAGATTTGGCCTTTCCAACATTCTCTGCCACAGTGTTGTCTCTTTCCCACTTGAATCCATCCAATCCACAGGTTTACTATTGTGTTTCCCTAAAAACAGAAATAAATATTATACAAATTACGATTATCAAAGGAAAGACAAAAACCTTTTAAAAAACATTGTAGATTTTATCAATTTAGTTTTAAAAAGCAACTACCTAGAGTATATTAAAGGAAATAAAAGATATAGTAATAAACAATACGGAATCAAAATATTAAATGTTCACTATGAAATTCATATATCTAGATCTTACAAAATTTTCAATAACTTAGTAAGATGTCAATTAATACATATTGTTTAGGCACTTAGAGGCTACAATTTGGCAAAATTGTAAAAATGAACAACTGATTTTGAGAATTTATCACTTAAACTCTTGTTCTCTTCCAACCCTGACACTTTAGAGTCTTCATTGTATGTTCTTTCTTCCTTTTTTTTTTAAACAATAAAGGAAACCTAAAGATAGATGACAATTTATTGAACTTAGGGGATTTAAAAACCAATTCAGGTTGGAACCAAAATAAAATAAAAAGAAATAAATACCAATAGAGAATATGTGGTTGACAATAGTTGATTAGAGTCGACAAGTTGGGCTACATTAAATTATTATATTCTTTCCTACAATTTTGCATTATCCCCTTAAGTCTGTCCTTGAATAGAAAGTATAACGAAATTGAAAGATTGTCTGGCCTAGATTAAACATACCCTAAGTACAGAGTAAATTACAACAAACTTACGGGCCAGGCTGTAACTACTTTGTATTGTCAATTTTTAGTAAGAACTTCTCTATACTTTATTCTTCTGGTTTCTGGATGTTTAAATGTGTAACACAAAAAAAGTGTTACCAAAATTATTATAAATCATGATAATATATATATATATATATATATATATATATATATATATATATTTATATTTATATGTATAACTAAGAAGAAAAAATTATTGATTTATAGATTAAATTTTCTTTATGTTTACCTGATCCAAGATTAAGCCTAACACCGCCAAGAAATTCATTACTTGCTAGTCTGTCATGGTCCCATATGGTTAGTTCTATACTTCTCTCAGAAAGTTCTTCTAACGTTACCCCATGGTATGTGAAGGTATAATTCCAGGCAGGTGAACAAGAACGACGTAACACTGGTGTCTTTTGTTTAGAACTGCGGCCTTTGTCTGGCAAAAGGTAGCTAAAATCAAGTAAACAAAGAAATATATTTCTTACTTCTTACAATTTTAGTCACTGATGTAGTCAACATCTAAAACACATCATCATATTAACTTTTTCAAAAAAAGAACCCGAGTTTCATGACCCATGACCTCTAAACATTATTATATATATATTTTTTAAATTTTATCCACCAACTTGAGTTGCAAAAGGAGGACTTTTTATTTTTTTAAAAAAGATAAAAAACAAATCTCATTGGAATAAATGCTTAACCCTCCAACTGGCAATGTTAATTGTCTTGAAAATTCTTCGTTTGTTAAAAAATTAATTAAATATATTATTTCTATACAAAACCTAACTTATAAGATATCATTTTTCTCAGAAAGATGCATAGAATCCATCAATGCAATAAAAAAAATAATTTTTGAAACGGTTTTGGAGTAAGTATGTTACATGTCAAAAACGAAGTTACCAATTTTCAGGAAAAACCTGTATATTCCAAAATCAATAGCTTACTACCTTTTTCTAAGATATACAAAAGTTTTGTGTAATATTTTTGAATATATTTAGGGGGAAAAAAAAATTTGTTATATTATCAAAAAAACAAAAAATAGTTTACGAAAAAATGTAAAATGATCATTTTCTTTTCAAAAAATCACTAAAAATAGTATTATTTATCTTATACAAAAGTTCTATATCTCATTATGTTCAGAAAGGTGCATAGAATGTAGGTGTGTAGTGCAAAAAAATGTTACATGTATCACATTTGGAGTTTTTTAGTCAAATATCAAAAAATCGAAGAGTAACGAAGCAGAAATTTCACAAAAATGGTAATGAATAACATACTAATAGATTTTTAGGATTTTTTTAAACCATTTCTTGAGATTTGTCATATATTTAGGGGGAAAAAATAATAATATGTTACATTTTCTAAATAAAAATACCGATTTTCCCTAAAAAGGTAACTTTTACAAGTGAGGTTAGGTTTGTAACCTCCACAATTTAAACTCACTAGTACCAATTTGAAGATAGATCAAAGACAAAACTTATAGATTTAACTAAGAAAATATATACTTTACAAAGCATAACACACATATTCACTTTTATAATCATATAAAACACTATATATAAGACAATTTGCATATAGCCTAAACTTACCTTTTTGGCCTAGGTTATCGCAAATAAGAACGTTCAAAAACTAAACTATCATACAAAAACATAAGCTGTAGATATAAAAACACATATATTGTAACTTTTATACACAATTTATATACAATTTGTATACACAAACCTTCAAAATAACAAATATCTAACCCCAAAACAATTTGCGCTACGTCATTTGTTACAGTTTTTACGTTGCACAATTGCCTATGTTCCGAGATCAAAACAAAGCCTTCTAAGAGTTCAAAGTAAATATCAAGTGGTACCAACTTATAGAATGGAATTTCCCCTACAACTTAGTGTAAAGAAATATAAGAAATATAATATTAGAAACCAAAGAGAAATGCAAACCTAATGCCAACCAAATTTCGTCTCGTCAAGTTTGTTCTACGTTCAAGTAGGAATATCTCTGGATCTATGAGACGCAGAAAAATTTGTAATCTATGGTTGGAAAGAGAAACATGTGATCTATAGAACAGTGTTTTAGTTGACTTCAATGACAGATAAATAGAGTTGGAATTATATAGGGAAAAATGGCGTCGCGCTAACGAAAAGGCGCAGAGTTCAAATCTACGATTTTACGCATCAAAAATATGCGAACTTCACCAATTTTTGGAATATTATTTATAACATTTTGTGGTATTTTTTTTGCATGATTATGCATCTACGGAACATTAGCTTTCCAACGGTATTTTATTTATTGCGATCGGATAATTTTAAGTGGGCGTAACGTTGAATGGCAAAATACGTGATTAAAAGTTAGTGAAATCACTTCGGAGCACGTTGGCGACCTACTGTAGGTGGCCGTGCCACTTGGAGGGTTAAGGAATCAACTTATTAATACCACTTTTTTATCAATGAAAAATGTCTCTCAAGCATTCAATGTCTTAAAATCCCTTATGTTCTTCAAAAGTAAAGTGAAACCAGGAGCGAGTGTAAACAATGTTTAACAGCCATCACAGATTTTTCTAATCTAGCATATTGAACATAGAAAATTGGTCTTTAGTTCCAATTTCAATATTAGGACTGGTTTCAAAATCCTCAAGATTTTTTATCAACTGAAACTGGGTCTTTCAAATTACCTAAAATACAGATAACTTTGCAGTTCATTTTTGAAAGAATCAGTGAGCAAGTTTATAATACCTTCATCGTAGAATTCAGCTGCCTCTAATTAAGCCATGCGTTGACACTATCCTTTAACTCCTCATTCTTTTCAAACCACTGTGACACAAACCATTTTTTCATGTAAAGTAAAAGGTGATAACGACTAGGAACCAAATCCCATTTTAATCTTTCCAAGCGGCCTTGATACCAGAACTCAATATGCTATGCCCTTTTTTCTAAATGGCCCTTCTCAGCTTCCTTAAAGAATCATAATAAACTACAGAGCTTAGTATAGTGCCTTGTTCCATAAATACACTAGGAGTACACCTTTTCTGTCTCAAAAGACAGTTGCGATGAATTTTCTTCCAGAAAATGTTTACCACCATTTAATAGGGTTTCGTGACGAGCTAGTGTGGCCCAACTCCATCAACTGATTTATGTCTCCACGTTGATATATGAAACTCAAGTCTCATCACCTGTCACAATATCCTCTATTATCATACAGTTCTTTGCCCATAGAAAATTAATAACAGCACATACTTTGCAATCGGGAGAATTTTCAATGGAAGTGGCCATTTCCAAGAACAGTATTGGCGAACAACAGTAAGGTAGCAAATGACCTTTCCATTAGTACTGCCTCGCTCAAGCTGAGTTAGCCTATATAGCTGTGCAAAGATTACATTACTACCCTCACTCCTCACGGTGCCAGATAAAAATGGAATGTCACTTCTGAACAGTCCTCCTATTATAAATAGAATAATTCAAAAACTCATTCAGTGAGGAAGATAATGAGATGAAAATAAGCATGACAGAAGATAGAGTTATGCAAATCCTAACAAATATATAAATTGTAATAATATAATACTAAATTTAATTATTTTTAAAACTTCTTTAGGTCAGTATTCATATTTCGATTATGCATAAAATGTTAATCAAGCTATAGTTAGATGGACTACTTATTTATAAGATGAAAAGATTTTGTAGTTTCAAAATTCTTCTGTAGTTCAAACTTAGTCATAATTTTACTAAATGCAGAATACGTCATATTTTCGTGTTTTTATTCTTGATACTTTTATTACTCTCTTACCTTTTACAAAAGGGATCAGATGTTCCATTACTCTTGACAGCTGCCAAATTTTTAGCTTCTTTAACAAGAACTTGAAGAGAGCCCTTAGTATTTCTTTTTTTACTGTTGGAGTTACCCTCCGTTGGTGGCACAAACTTCAATCCAACTATCAGTTCACCTTTGTTGTTCAACAGTTCTTCCAAAGGTTCTGACTGTAACAAATTAATTATAACATTTATTATGAAAGCATAACAAATTATTTTCCATTAAATCTGTGTAAAAGCTTAATTAATATGTAATCGTGAATATTGTTGTTAAATCTAAGCAAGTATTTACATATCTTCTTTTTTTTATGACATTTAAAGTGATTGTTAATTAACTTTTGCTTTAAATATAGCATTTGTTGCTTAGTTTGAAAAGAGTTAATAATTTTAATGTGAGAACTGTCAGTGCTTGATGGAATTCCATAATGGAAATAAAAAATGATTTAATTCCACAAAAGAGCTTTATTGAGTGACATATGTTTAGCTTGAAAATACTCAACAGTGATACTATGTCGCTCAATAAAGCTCTTTTGTGGAATTACATAATTGTTATTTCCATTAATAATTTTTATTAATATCAAAAGTGAAATTCAATCTTAAAAAATTAGTGTGAATATTCATTGCAACCTTGGACAGATCAGATTAAACGGATAAATGATAACATGTTTTAATAACAGATGTTTACAAAAAAAAGATGTTTGAACTCTTGGAAAAAAATTTCTGTCAGCTGAACATACATAATTAGAATTTACTTATTTAGATCCAAAAGAGGTAGTTTCCGGTTTCCTAATGATCCAGTTAAGTCTTACATTAAAATATACTAACATTATGTTGATTTATCTATATGAAGTTGAATTATTACTATTCTATCTATGTGACATGACCATATTCACAATACTAAGCTAATCACAGAAAAAAACAATATGTATATGTCCTAGATCTAATTCACACTGTGAACTACAAGGGGATTGACATGTCAGAAGCCACAGTTGAGTCTTGTTCCTCTTTGAGATTCATTAAAATACCATAAAAAAGCAGACCATTTATCTAAATCTAAATAAATTTGCTAATTTCTATCCGATTTTTGTAACTTAACACTTTGAAGCCGAAGCCCGAGTATACATCGGGTTGCGCTAAATAATTCCATATGATCGCGATGTCGGCATATAATCAGGTTTCGGCACTTTTGCTTAGCTAATTGGTTCTTTATCTTTGCATGTCTTTGATTTTCAAATAGTCTGTGCTGTTGATATGGACTAAATATAAATATTATAAAGCTGATTCTAGGCAACGTAACACGTCTACGAGGAACGTAGCAGACATTTGTTTAGTTCAAAGTTAGTGACTGAGTAATCAAGATTCGTTATGTTTGTTTGTTGTTTTTCTTGAATACTAAATACTTTTTGAGTTATGGTGGTGCCCAGAATATTCAGTACCCCTTTGTGTACCTGAATGTTTCAAACTGTATCATACAAAGGCCAATTATGTTTAGTGAAGTGCTGTGTAGCTATTTTTGTTTGTGTGTGTATTTTACTCTTTTTCAAGACTAAGGAGTGTTGACTGTGAGTAAAATATCTATTTACATATGTATATATATTTTAAAAGGTAATTTCTTTAGGTTTAAAATGATATATAATAAATCATATATGATAAATATAACAAATACGACAATTTTTTAAAAACATGTCCAAAACCCCCAGGCACAGTAGGAAAGCAGCACGTTAGAGAGTTAGGCTTCAAAGTGTTAAATTAGCTAAAGGTGTATTTCAAGTAATTAGTAAAATGTCATAATCATTGACAATTTGTAAATTATTTTAGGCTTATAGTAGTTTGTTTAAATTATTACTCCAACTATTCATGAGAAAAAATCCTGCAAGCACAGTTCAGAACTCATCTATGCATTGTACGTTTTTGATATTGGACAGCATAGGAAGAAAATTTTTTTGATGTTGACTTAATCTAGTCCATAGATCGATACGGTTTCGAATCACAAAGTTTATTTATTAGTTGGGACCTGTGGTAGTTCCTACCATCTTTATATTCTAATCCCTTCACGTCTGTCATCTAAAACTCAGTCTAACAGGGAGTTATAGTTTTACATTTTAATATTGACTCCAGTTGTTTCGTTTGTTGAGATTTTATCGAACAACTAAATTCTGACATTTTTGTAGTTGTCATTTACTAAATTTGTTCATAATCATATATTTTGGAACTGGGCCTTTTCTAAGTATAGAACATTAGTTTTAGAATAAAGTGTTATTTGGGAAAGGATTGAACTGAAATGGCTAACTTTCTACCTCAAAAACTGTTAGACGGATCATCACAATTTTTTTGCCTAAAGTAGAACTCAACATTATGTCAGTAAGGAAGAAGACAGATAAACATTTTTTTGATATGAGCCAAAAATGTACACTACTATGGAACTTACAAATCAGCCGTCTACTTTTTGAAATATTAAACCATTTAAAAATTTGTTATCAAAACAATTTATAAAAATTAATAACAACTAATTCATTAGAAAAACTATAAAATAAATTTGAGATTAAGTTAACCAACTTTATCCCTAAAAGATTATCATCATAATATATATTATTGCTGCTGAGTCTATTGGTATGTTTTCCCCTATTTTAGACAAAACTGCCACAAAAATTTTCTCACACAAACTCTCACATGGAGAATTCATAACATAACATGAGGTTTTGCATGACATCGAATTCTTAATGATGATGAGCTCTCGTATATGTTGGGATTGTTCATAATTAGGACCTTATTCTGAAAATACCAAGGAACTTCAATAGCAAAGTTATTGAAAATTGTATAAAGCAGTAAGCCTTGAGACATTTTAATGTCAATAAATTTTTTTACGGAACTTCAATAACAGTTTTGACTAATACTTTTCAGAGACTTATGAGTGGGGAAGGGGGGTTGCGAGGTACCTGAGAAGTATAGGGTTAAGCCTATTATTACAATTCTAAGAATTCAAAACAAATAAACTGAAGATGTAATGGTTACTTGGGACTTTAGGAGGATTTTGACAGAATTAAAGTCTTTGAAACACACACAGAGATGAAAAATGGGGAAGTGCCTAGAGTATGTATACTCATAACTATTTCACACCCACGTAGAAGAGAACTGAGGAATTGCTTAGACCATATATACTGATAACTATTTCACATCTACGGAGAAGAGAACTAGGGAAATGCCTTGAGCATGTATATTCATAAATATTTAATCCTCAAGGAGAAGAGACCTGCGGAACACTTCATAACCTGCGGCCTAGAGCATGTATATTCATAACTATTTCACACTAATGGAAATGAGAACTGGAGAAGTGCCTAGAGCATGTATACTCATAACTATTACACACTTATGGAGATGAGAACTAGGGAAGTGCCTTGAACATGTATACTCATAACTATTTCACACTCAAGAAGAGACCTGCGGAAGTACCTAGAGCATGTGTACTCATAACTATCTCACACTCATGGAAATGAGAACTGGAGAAGTGCCTAGAGCATGTATACTCATAACTATTTCACCACACTCATGGAAAATGAGAACTGGAGAAGTGCCTACAACATGTATACTCTGACAAGTATTTTAACAAATTGAATCTAAGGTAGACCATAAACCAGCCAGCTCCTGATAATAACCTATCTATTAATATTAAGACTATGTGTTATTTAACCAACCTAAATGAACTGGTTAATCCTACGCTATACACTTATAAATTCCACTGATGAGCTATAATAGAAACCCACAAGAGCTCATAATGAGTACGGGTATGCCAAACCTGAGGATCCTAGCTGGATCTACAACTTTATGTAGTCCTGAGTTAGATCCTTCTCTTTTATATTTCCTATCAGATCTCTCTCTTGCTGAAGTTGTTAGATCTTTAAAGCAATGATGACCGAAAGGTTTTTCACCTTTAAAGAACAAGGAAACAAAAAAGTTATAACAGGAAAACTCCAACGTTTTAACTTCGCAAAGACTTTGATACGCAATTTAAGAAATTAGCAAGACAAATAATTAATAAGAAACGTTACAAAACACCAAATCTACAGATTGCTCCTAATAAAGTGTGTTCCTGTGCAGCATCAAATTAGTCACTTACTGCAGGCCAAAATGGCAGTTCTCTGTTTAAATAACTTAAAAAATAATATTATAAGTTTCTATGCAACCAATCATAACTATCATAAAACTTTTTTTAAGTCCTATATATACAAAATGTTTAAAACATTACAACTAGTTGAAAAATATTTTACAATAATTACACCCATGAAATTTAATAAATGAAAAGTTTGTATTTTCAGGAGCCCAAGTGACAAAAGTGATGTTGGCCGCATTAGAGATCTGTGCCTAGCAACCTAGATTAAGACTGTATACAATAATGGAATAGGCCCAATTTACTCAACTTAGACAAATAAAATTACATACAAAATACACTTTGAAATGTTAACTCTCTATAACAAAATGAAACCAATCATACTACTTTTCACAATAACAAACTTTGTTAGCAGCAACAAGGTGATGTTTCAAAGAGTATGGTAACTTATCTTCACAGTTCAATTGACGTAATAAAATGCATGTTGTGGAAAGTTGTATGTTTTATTTCATTTAGTGATTAATGTTTCCACAAGTAGTGCTCATTTCAACTCAACTATCTATTAGTATCAAAATCAAATACAACAATTATTCTTATGTTTCTGTCACTATTTTTTGTGTATCTAAAGAGTTTGTTTCCCCAACACAAATCATAGGAACACGCTAGGAACTTTAGAAAAGAAAAAAATCCATTGAAATCAAACTTAAAATGTCAGCTATATTAGTCCAAAATAACTTACATGGTTAAATCAAGTTTTAAGCAGATAAAGGAAAACTATTACATATCACACTTTATCGATATAAATCTATACTTTATCCATTTATAACAATGAATTACATGTAGCATAAAGCTTGTTAAATAATAAAAATTAATTAAAAAATATATTTAACAAGATTTTGAGGATTTATTTATTGGTATTTTTTAGTTACAGATATTACTGTTACATATTTGTTTATTGAAAGCTATTTATTCTATGGATATCTGATATAAGAATACAGTTTATTGATTATGTAAAATGTATATAAATACTAATTAAATCTTTCTTAGTCTAAGTTATTAATGAAAGATTATTTAAATTATCTACAAACAAATTTAAAAACAGAGAAAGAATATTATCAATTTATAAATTTGTATAAACCAACAGAAATTGAATGCAAGTATTTTAAGCAATCACAGATAAATGTGAGATTAGGGTTAATACTTATTAAAAACATCAAAAGCAACAAAACTTAGTGAAACAAAGTAACACAAAGCGAGTGAACTATGAACAGTTCCACACCTAAACTCACCATTCCTTTCTGGCACAAAGACAGAAGCCTTTTTGTTAAAGGTAGGCCTACTTCTTCAACAATAAATCTTGTTTGCTGATCAACAAATGAAAATTACAATACTTAAAAACTTTTTATTTAACACATCGAAGAGGAGATACATAGAAATATGTTTTTCGTAAACTATCATTTATAATGGAGTTAGTTGTACACATATTTATGTATATCTGTACAACTAAAATATAAGTTTTCCCCATTTTTCACTTAAAACAGTCCGGAAACTGTACTTTGCAAAAAACTTAGTACTATGTGTTCCACCTTCAATGTGTTAAGCACAGCGTGTAAAAAGATAACTGTATAATGTATACAAAAATCATATCAACTTAAAAAATAGTTAATGAATCTTAGGAAAAGTCAATGTACCGGGTCAGTGATTTATATACTTTGTACTGATTTATTTTATAATACCATAATACTTATTAACATAATTATTATGTTATTTAACATAATACTTGACGCTTATGTTTTCTAATAAACGAATTCAGACTTTTTTCACAATCATCTAAACATCACTTCAAAATAAACTAATAAATTTATAATAGCCGATTAACTAAAAACATCATTGTATCATTCTATCAAATTGTTCCATCAAATAATGAAATTAATTCCAATAAATAAATTAAATATATATATATATATATATATATATATATATATAATATATATATAAAGATAAAGGTGCATATTCTTAAACTGTGCAATGCTGTCAAATACAGTAAGTAACTGCATCTCATTAAATTTATGAACATATACGATTATGATAATTAAGAGAAGGTTTACAGATTACCTGATTTCACTTATTTTTTACATAGGATATCGGATGTAAAAGTTAATATTTATTTATATGTATATATTTTACAAAAAAGAATAATATTAAATTCATTATTCATGGTCAAACTTCAAATCTATGTTATCATTTCTACCTTACAAGTATTAGCAATGGAAATTTAAATATTGCTATTTCCTTCAGGAAAACTCTGACACCTACTGTAGAGTATGAAATATCCACTTATATAATATATGTATGTGTATATGTGTATGTTTTATTAAATACTCTAGAGGTAACAATTTTAATTTAATTTAATTTGTAGAGCCTCGTATAAGTCGCCATCCTTAGTGATATAATAATTAATCTATAACTAAAAAAATCTTCACTGCAGATGGCGACTTTGTCGTTGAAACCCGTTTGAATAAACATACTATCCAACATTATTGTTTGTGAAAATTTCTGTCCAAGTTTGATTTTATAAATATTTTTGAAATTAGTAAAAAGCTTTTTCATTATGTTTTCAACAGTTTCATTGCTGACCGATGGCCTACTTGAATGCTTTTTATGTAATAAGCTATCAGTTTCTTTGAATTGTTTGTCCCATCTACAAATGTTATTTTTGTATGAAGGTTCTTAATGAAACATATAATGACACACATGTTGAACTAAATTTTACAAGGGAAATATTTTTTTTGATAAAATGGACCATATGATTAAATAGTTTTAAAATACCCAATCAACTAAAAAATAGTTGTTTCAACATCTACAATGTTTTCTTAGGGAGCCACAACAATTTGAAACCCCACGATGACAATATGGATACATTACACTATGTCCCCCCTCACCCCCTCACCACTCCACCTCATATTTAAAACTATGTACTCTAAAATATCTGAAATAAATAAATATTTTATTAACTAAATCAAGTTACATTATAAATATTATTATTCAAACACTTACTCGTTCTTGAAGTGTGAAAAATTTTGGTAATGGATCATCAAAAATTTTATTTTCTAATGCCATTGTAACTTCACCTAAGAAATCATTACGTCCGAACATATCAGAATGCCAAACACTCAGCCATAATGTGCGACTTTCAAGGCCTTCTAGAGTTATATGGAACTGTAACAAGGAAAATAAAGTCTTATTTAGAATAAAATAAAGTGAATTAAAACTACTATTGTTGCTTTTCTGAGAAACCCCATTATTTATAAACTATGAATTAATATATTTGTAATATCCTTAACCCATTATTTATTTTAACAATCTATATTTTACCCTTTTCTGTAACTTCATGTTTTTTGACTGATCCAACTTTGCTCATCCCTTCATTTATTTTAATAAATTTGCTTATGCTAATAAAGAGTACTTATTTCCAACATAAAAAAAAAATATATATATATATACAGGATCTTGGAAAGCACCTAATGATTCAGTTAATGAAATAGACCATGTTCTAGTGAACAAAAAGGATGCATCGTCAATTATTCATGTGAGGGCCACCACCTGAAGACCAAATTATATTTCAGATCATTTAATGGTCAGAGTAAGATTTAGAGAATGCATTTAGATAACAGGTGTTAGTTTGAGAAAGCCACATAAGTGTAGGAAGTAGAATTTAAGCAAATTTAAGAACATTGATATTTTTTAGAACTACGAGTAGTAGATAAAAATTGGCGGAGGCTCTGAGAGAGAATAAGAATGAGGGAGTCGAAAGGAGATGAAACAGAGTTATAAATGCTATTGAAAGGTCTGCAAAGGAGGGAATTGGTGAAGTGAGGAATCAAAGAAATAAAGGGTCGTTTGATGAAAAATGTAGGGAAGTATTGAGGATGAGAAATGAGTGTAGACAGGTTACTCTACAATACTCCAAGAGAATAAATACTGCAGCATACAAAGAAAGTCGTTGGAAACCTAAAGAAGGTTCACAGATTAAAAAAAAGGAAGAACCTAAAAGTGAAATTGAGGCTGAATAATGAAATAAGAAAAATCTATGGTGCAGTGAAATGTATGAAGAGAGGTTATCAACCTAAATTAAAAGCTTGTAAAGACAAGAATGGAAAAATACTAGAGCAAACTCTGGTGATAAATAGGTGATATTTATGGTGAAATAGGCGATAAACATGTTAGGGACTTATTAATTAAAAATAATATATAGTTTGATATTTATTGTAATATACACCTGATAATGGAAAGAGATACTGTTGATGACTTGGAACCTCCATCCATGGAAGAAAAACTGCAGAATCAATCAAAAGTTTTTTGTTTTTTTTTCCCTTTTTTTTTTAATAAAGCAACCGGAGAAGACCTTTTGAAATGCTGAATTCTTTAAATATGGTGGAGAGGGGTTGTTAATTTAAATCTTCTTGTTGACAGAGGAAGTATGGGAGAAAGAAAGTATGACTAGTGAATGGAGTACAAGATTAATACACCCAATATACAAGAAAGGTGATAAACTGATATGCAAGAACTACGGTATCAAGGTATGTCGCTTTTGTGGAATACATATAAAATCTTATTAGTACTCTATATTGGTTACACAGAGAGTATTCTTGAAAAGAATACCAATGCGGATTTGCATAGGAAGAGGAACTGTAAATCAAATATTTTTGACGAGTTAATTATTGGAAAGATGAGAGATATATCCATGTATAATTTTTGACTATCACCAGGCTTTTGATACCATTGACAGAACTAAGTTAATAAATATATTTGAGAATTTTGCTATACCTAACAAATTAGGAAGATTAATAATAACAATGATGAACAACAGTAATACCAACGTTCATGGTATCCTTAGTAGTAGTTTTCCAATTACAAAAGAACTAAGGCAAAGAGATATATTATCTACAATGATTTTTATTCTTGCGCTGCATGATAAGGTAAATATAAAAGGAAATATAATCCACTCTTATAACCAGCATGAGATGATATATGTTTAGTGGCTAGGAAGACTCAATCAATCAGAGAGGTATTTAAAATAATGAAAACTGAAGGTGTAAAAAATAAGCTTAATTATGAACGGGGGAGGGGATCAAATATATGTCTATCAGTCTAAAAATAAATCCAAGGATTTAATCAAAGACTGAATATTGAAGGGTACTCTTTCGAGTATGTGAGCTTGTTTACTTACTTGGTTACTGCGCTGAATAGTGGAAACTCAATTATATCAGAGATAAATAAAAAAATTGTGGTAAATAAAATAAATAATTAGAATTAAATAAATAATAATGTAAAAGAAAATAAATGGTATAATTATTATTTAGTGTATATAATAAGAAATAATGTAAGAACCTGAGAGGAAAAAAGGAAAATATAATAGTGGGGAGTGTGTAGAGAAGGTGACAAATGCAAATCGGTGACAATCGGTAACCTACAAAGATAATTCGTACCACTTCGTAACCAGGTATGATTTTAAGTTGGTTTGGCTTGAATTTTTTTTAAAGGACGCGAAGATGGCTTTGGGATCTTGAAAGAGAAAGAACACAGAGTGAGTTTTTATGTAATGGACATAGCGATATAATGTTGGCATAACCAAACAAATTAAACATGAAATAAGAATACAGTCGGTGTTTATTATAAAGTTTGTGAAAAAAAAAACTATTAAAAATCCTGTTTTGAAAACTAGCACAAGATGGAATGTTTGAAAAGTAATTGTGTAAACACTAAATAATAAATTTAATCATCTTTACTTAAATTGAAACAATTCCATTAATACCTTATAATATATTAGAAAATTAGTCTGAATATCAGTAAATTTATTTAGGTATTTGTTAGAGTAGGCTATTCGAGACATAGTATAATTGGGGTAGAATCAAGATCAGTCTCTTGACGCTTGAGTTACTCTGTAGACAAATATTGCATTTGTCGGGTTGCAAAATGTCAACACAAAGAACAGAAGAGGGAAATAAACTACTCCCTCTGCTAATTACACATATTCAGTACATAAGACAAAATGGTTCTACCTTCAACAATATATTTTATTGGTCTGAAACTGCAGTTGTATAATATCTTATAAGTGTGAGAGACTGTGCCTGATAGCAAAAACATGAAATAAAATTGAATAGATTGATATGAGCTCATAATTTCATTTTTTGTTTTCGTTGTTTTTGTTTTAAGGCAAAAAACCATTGTGGTCATCATCACATTCACAAAATTGAGTATAAGATACTCCACATTTAAAACTTACAAAAAAAAAACAAAAAAAAATGATAAATACAATTAACAACAACTAAAAACAAATATATAGTTTGTAAAACAAAGTTTGTAGGTTAGCTAGGCCTAGCTAGGCCTAGCCTACAGTAATAATCACTAAAAAAACACGAATTGTCAATGTATTAAACTAAATGAACAAAAAAAGTTAATTAAAATAAAACACAATATCAAAAAACACAAGTCTATTTTCCTAAAGTTTATAAAAATACAAGAAACATTCTTTACACAACCGTAACAACGTTAGTACACTTCACATCAACTGCGTTAGAACTTATATCTGCTAGACCGGATCAGCTGTTCACTAAATCGATCGTATATCGACTATTTTCTGACCAAATAAGATGATTTTTATACTGAATTAAAGCTGAAAGATTGCTTTATACAGCTAAGTAAACGCCAACGCCATCTGTTGGAATTCATAGGAACTATGTGAACAAATATGAAATGCGCCGATGCAATCGGCGTTGGCACTTCTTGCATACGTAAGTCGCGCCAATCGCATCGGCACGTGGCACTAAAAGGGTTAAAGGACAACAAAACATTATATTACAGAGCTGTAAAATGACTACAACAATTGACTAGAAATTTTAAAAAAATTATCAATAATTTTCAGGGGACTGAAAAAGAACAATACCCAATCGAGAATCTCAGCATTGTCTACCAACATCGCCTGAAAGGAATTGGGTAGGACACATGTCCTAGACACAACTTTCAGAACAACCCACTTAATTTGGATATGCTTAATCGTAAGGATACCTTGATAAAATGGCCATTGCGACGAATTCCCGCGTTCTATCAGAAATCCATGAGTGATCATGGAATGACCAATACGAACATGGGTAATCACCAGTTTCCTTTAACTACTGTCACATATGGATGTATTCCATGGACGGATAGTATCTTTTACTTCCCTCAGCTTATTGGAATATATATTTGCCCATTCTTCATCCCATTTCCTATCCAAAACTAATTTAACAATCGATACAAGGTCAGATACCATAACACGCTGTGTGATTGGTAT
Organism: Aphrophora alni; assembly: GCA_963513935.1. NCBI lineage: Eukaryota > Metazoa > Arthropoda > Insecta > Hemiptera > Aphrophoridae > Aphrophora > Aphrophora alni. The sequence goes on along the minus strand of OY740766.1, from coordinate 27,577,956 downwards.
TTGACTTGTAGCCTCCTTTGCCGCTTGGTCAGCTTTTGAATTTCCCGAAATTCCATATGCCCAGATACCCAACAAAATGATACTCCGCCCCGTAGATGAAGTCTGTCATAATTATAAAAGCAGGCCATGTCATTCCTGTTTTTTTCCTTTTCACATTATGGTAGCCTCTGACAGTACTACTTTTGAATCTCTACAATAGATTATCAGATCACCAATAAGAGCCTGATTTTAGAGTGAAATGTCTACAATAGAAGTATTATCACTTCTTCTTTGACACTACGTAACTTCTATATTTCATATTACATACATTACTTGTTAACAAGAATTTTAATACATATGCCAAAAACTATAAAAACAAGCATGTACTGTAACAGACACCAGGGGAAATGGTTATGCATAATAGAAAAAAGGTTCTGTGAGAATTTGAAACTATAAGTCCAAATGGAAAAGACAGAAAAACCAATCTTCAACATGAAAAAGAGGTTGGAAAGGATTATCTTAGTTATTATCTTTTTAAACAGATGGTATATCATTTGACCTGTAATTTCTTAAACAAATAATGGTATTTCTTGGTGATATGCTGTATTAGGACAATTTTTAGAATTAATTGCTGAAAAAAAAAGTTCTGTAAACTGAACCATAACAATGCATTTAGTTTCTACATACCTTAAGTGTTTCTTCAAATACAGGATTTAAAGTGTGTTTCTTAACTCTTGTCTTTCTTTTGCCAGATTTGGATTTATCTGGTAATAAATATACTTTGACATATCTGTAAGAATAAAATAAATAAATAAATAAGGTAATATTTCTGTTGCTTGAATCTTTACAGTAAATAGAGAATACATATTATAACAGCAATAAAAGTAGGAAGCTATTGTTGATAGTTGAAGGAAGCCAACACCCACACCCACTAACTCTAATCTAAAAAAAAACAATGCCTACACAATAATGGTTCAAAGTCATTCTATATCATATCAATATCCTGAATGTACTGTTGTGTTCTTGTAACAAAACAAGGGGAAAATGAATCAACTTGACATATTGTTTGTTGTCAAGGTTTGTTAAACAAAACACAAGGTTTGTTAAAAAAGTATCCATTTCGAATTTTCTCTATGGCAACAAACACGGGAGTTCAACTCTTGTGAGGAGATGGAAGGTCATGTACATAAATTTTTGTTCCTTCCTTACGAAGTGTCATTGGCTGGCAGTTGGTTTGCGAGCGATGGAGTACACTTGGTGTGGTCATTTTCCGCAAAATAATGGAACTCCATCAAGCTTGGTGATATCCAAATGGAAACGATTTGAAAGATTCAGCTTTTAGCGATATCACACAAATTAAGAAGTAGAACAACTGTTTCAAAGAGATGCATGTCAATGGAGAGCAACTCAAGTTCTGATAAGCCCTCAACAAACTGAAATGATGAGGTCATTTACCAACTGTAAACTTTGGTCAAGGAGCACTATTTTTTCACCAAATTGAAAGAGAAAAGCACTAGTTTAGTACAGTCCATTTTGAGAAAAGGAGAATATCCACAGAATTCATTCTGAGATTGTTAACAAAGTTGACGTTGCACCATCTCATTCCTGAAGTCTGATTTAGAGTTTCTTGGCCAAACACGTCAAGCTTGTGGTATATCAAGTTCCCTACTTTCCCTCAGACATGGCTTGTTGTGGGTTTCTGAGCTCTTCAAGGTCAAAGATACGCCGATTTTCCGTAAATTAAAACTCTAACAGAGGCTGAATACCTGAGTACACTCCAAGTACAGGATGACTGTCAAATGACTGATACACTCTCCAGGTATAAAAAAGAGATGCTTGCGAATGAAAGTTACCTCCATAGGTTATTTTTTAAGAAACCTTTAAATAATAAAGAAAATTTTATTTAAAAAACAATTCATATACTGAATTAATACTGTATTTAGATGATTAAATCATAATCAAATAACTATTTTGTAGTTATGAAAACCCTTTAAATGTCCCTAATAATGGCGGCTTGTTGGATAATTAGTTGGGGTTTGACTGACTCTTTTAATTATAATTTCACAAATTATACTACTCATTCTATTCCATTATATAATATCTACACACACATAAGTATACTCACTTGTAATATTTAGTAATATAAGATTTATAAAATAATTTCTTTCAATTGAAATAGTTAGTAAATATTTATGAGAAAAAAGATTGACAAAATCATTCTAAAAACTAGAATACATACATTCTTAGCAAAAAATTATAAATTATACTTATATATATATATCTCGGTTGATATGGGAATAAATGTCTTTAGTTGCATTCAATAACGCACAGAATTATTTGTGAGTTGCTATAAACTTGTTCATTTTTGTTTGCTTACATTCCTACTCTTCTACCATTAACCAAAAAAATCATCTACTCAAGAGATCCAATACCACATAGTCAAAACTAGAAACACTTCCACTGACAGAAATTTTTAACTCACTGTTGCTCAATTAGCTGCAATTTACAAACCACAGTACCACAAACTATGCAGTATTAAAAACATTAGAAAACAAAATCTGTTTTGAATTCAAACAAGTAAAAACAAATGAAAATAGTATAAAACACTCATGGACAGGACAAATTCCATGTTACAAAATTTTCATCTCAAAAACACAAGCAAACTTAATAAATACCTCAAATCTTTGAATATTCAATTATACTCAATATATATGTAAAAAATATAATTTAACTCTACCTTTCCTACCATTTATGTTTTCTACCTTCAACAAAATATAAAAACTATACAAATACTTACGGATCAGATCTATTTCTTTTGGTATCTACTGGAGCAAGATCTCGACACTGTTTTACATGGATTTCTAATGCTCCTTGTTTGTAGTTATATTGGAGACCAAACTCCACCTCTCCTTTAACAGCTACGGAACCATACCTTCCTTCTCCCGCTCCTGAATATACACTAGCAAGTGAATCACTTCGGGCCTGTAAAAGAAATAATCACTAGTAATCTTGTTCTTAAATATACTTCATATCTTTACTTTATGCTAGACTATAACAATTTCGGATTAATAATTATAAATACAACAAATGAAAAGTTCTATTGATGATATCATTTGTGAATTAAAAAGAAATAACATGACATAATTCAGTTTAGGGAGTGCTACGATAATATTTAATAACATAAACCTTAAGCATGTAATGAAACTTAATATCTTAGTTCATAAGGATTTATTTTTAAAAAAATAGTATTATTGATTTCTAATCGAATGATCACTTTTTGGTTATAGGTGAAGTACAAACTAATAACATTAAATTTTAGTCCGGAATCAACTGTAAAATATGAAATTAAACTTGGTTTCCAGATATTTTAAATATTCTAGAACGAAACTGTATATTATGCAAACAATTGTGTTTATATAACAATGTATGAAACTGTGAAGGGAGAATGAAAGTGTATGTAAGATAGTCTATATATAATATTGTCCATTTAGTTTTAACGAGGAGATGTAATTTACAGGTTAGTTTATAGATTTACAGATAGGACTCTTATGTAAACACATAGTATTGTTAATTTTTAGTTTACTACACATACTATTGTATGTCTTCTCTGCTGGTCCAGTTAGTTTAGTGATTGTAATATTCATATATAATAATGTTAATTGAAAAATGTATGTTTTGATTAGGAACATTTGACAAGCTGGAAATAAACACACATATTGTGAAATAAACTTTCAGTTGAATGTTTCAAAATATTAACATTCCAAATTGTGACACTGTGTTTTATACGAAAAATTCAGAATACTCGTTCAGTAGCAGATCCACCAGAAGCATAGACCTAATGTGCCATCAGGAAAAAAAACTTAATATTTCTGACAAATTTAATTTATTTCAATACAATTTACAGGTTGAACAAGAATTGAAATAAGCTGATCACGGTAAAAGCATTCAATACTTCCAAAACATTGTAGCATCAGAAAAAGGAACAGAAGTGCTGGATGAATGACTGATGAGGCTTGTTTCATCTGTCAAGGTACACAAATTTTCAAAACACACGATTGTGGAGTGTTTAAAATCCACAAGTAAGTCTTGAGTATACTCTACATTACAATAGTGTGGATGGTGATTTCATGAAGATACCATCAATTAAGAGAGAATTGCTCAAATATTGTGCTCTATTCAAAATCCAACTTAAAAACTGAAATTAATAACAACATCTACTTTCAACACGATGGAGCTACAGGACACACTAGTCGGACCTCCATATCAGTACTCCAAAACGTCTCTGTTGAACAAAGGATTTTTCCATCCAGATCGACAATTTGACGCAATTAAATTTGTTTTTATGAAGTAGAACTACAGCACTTTGTAAAGGAAACACTTAAAACCAAGCAACGAATTGAAAAATCATACACACAATATCCATAATAAAAAATATTCTTAAAGATGTGTATAAAAGCATGTGCAAAAGAGTTAAATTATGTAATGAAAATGAAGGACGACACTTTGATCAACTCATATGAATGTTACGTTTTACAAATAACATTTTATTTTAGTACAAATTAAACAATTTACTGCAGAGACTGTTTGAACACTCTGTATATATAGTTTTACCAAATTAAAAAATCTTATTAAACAATTAGCTAGGAAAAAAATGCACGAACTTTGTTGTACACTCATATACAAAACCAAAGGTTAAGCATAGAAAAACATTGTATCACTCATCAAAAAACCCGGTTCATGATGTAACAATTAGAAGTAAAAATGAAAAACAGATACATTTTCCGAAGATCTACTGACTTAAAATTAGACCGTGAGATACTGATCAAATTTTGATGAAATGTGAAGACATATTATGATCTAAAACGATATTCCCTGTCTTATGTAAAAGAAAATAATGGTTTGTAAGTAAACTCTTGAAAATAAAAAAACCAAAAAATATACAAATTATAACCTTTAACCTTTACAAATTATTGCACTCTTGGACGAATTCTGACTAATCCTACCTACTGGAGACGGGCTAGCTATGTGTATGAGAGACACCGTGCAGTCGGCATTACCTGAGGCTGGATGCATGCACCATGAAGATGATACATAAAATTTGGATCAAAATTAATAAAAGATATTTAAAATTGGCATCACAATTTGAGATATTCAACCTTCATATTAGCATCCTTAGGTCATTTTATTTTTACAATGATAACTTCAGAACCAGTATTTTTCAGAAGATAAAGACTATATGTTTTTACGCTATATTTGAATAACAAAAATTAATCAAAATTGTAGGACCTAATTTTGATAAAATCTAAATTTTTTATTTGTTCTAATATCAGGTATTCCAGTCATTTTGAATTATCAATATACTGTATAGACTGAAAACAAATCCTGGATATAAGGCCTAAACATGTACCAAATCTGATCTAATTTGGTCTCCCGATTTCAGTTTTAGATAATTGCAGAATGACAGAATGTAAACCACAGACAAATATTTAAAAAAACCTTATGTAATCAGACAAACCAAAAAATTGATTTCTGTGAAAAACTCATCATCAATTTTGTTCACCAAAGACAAAAAATTAATTGTATGATTTGTTTATGCATTTGAATGAAAAATATGTATACATATGGTATAATTATAAATATAAATGTTTTGTATTCATATAATATAATAAATACTTAAATCATCTTTTTAAGATGAAGACACTCTTGTACAGAACCAAGGTTTTACAAACTAAACTTGTTAAGGCAGAGCAAACTTGAAGCCATAGAGAAAACTAAAGCAGTTAAACTACTCTATTGTTAAAACTGATTTTTCTTTCTCCCAATACATAAAGAAAACAAGGTTTTCAACTGTAAAAATCCTTGAACTTGAACTCAGAACAAACCAATATTTTCAGGACAAAATGGTGGGGATTTAAGGCTAGAACAAAACTTATTAATTTGAATTATAAGCATAGATTATTGAGTAAAATTAGTTTTATATGCAAATTCCATGAAAATAAAATGATATATCAGTTTATCGTTATTAATTTTAATTTCTCACATATACATAATATAAAGAAAGTTAAGTGTTAAGTCAAAAATCAATGTTAAGTTTCTTGCAGATACCCAGAGTCCAAAAAAGTGTTTTTAAAAAAGAAGCATTTTTATCGCCTGTTTGTCTGTCTAACGTCTGTGCAACCTAATCCCATGGAATAATGGATTAATCAAATTTGATATGTGGGCATTTTTGCATATTTCAATAAATTTGTTTTTATTTTTTTTTTCCACAGAAAATTTGGGGGTAGCTCCTAAAAGAAAAAAACACAAATTACAATTTTCTAATAATCGACTCTTGCGGTTTTAATAAAACTTTTTCTTTTTTTTTTTGCCTGTACAGAACCAAAGCAAAACAAAATGGCAAAATTGTCCCCATTTCAACATAAATCAAGTAAAAAATATTTTTAACATACCACTATTTTAAAACGGATTAAAAAATATAAAATAATTTTTCATGACCCTTCTACAATTTTGAGGGAGGATTGTTAGTGGCTATGGATATTTTTGGAATACTTGGAGAGAAAAACGTGGGGCGCATCCAGTAAATAATACAAGTAGACAATCCGGATGAATTCACAGCTAATTTCAGTGAATCGGAAATGAGATTCACTGTAATTTAATTTATTTACTCCTCCTTAACTATCATAGATTGCCTGTGCCCCACGTTTTTCTCTCCAAGTATTCCAAATATATCCATAGCCACTAAAAATCCTCCCTCAAAATTGTAGAAGGGTCATGAAGAATAATTTTATACTTTTTAGTCCGTTTTAAAAACGTGGTATGTTAAAAATCTTTTTTTTTTATTTGATTTATTATTTTCTGTTTTATAGTCTTATGTCCGGGGGGAAGATTTCAATTGGTTCTGTATATATTGATGAGACTCTGACAGGGACATATATAGGAAATTCCCAATGCATTTCACATCCAGTTTAGCTGCAAATGTCTGAAATTCAAAATATTACCTCTTATTACCTATAATAGTTCCATTAGTCTAGTAACTCATAAAATCAAACTAAAGAAATAAACAAAATGTATTTTATTTTTTTCATGTACATGAATTAAAACAATACAATGTCAGATCCTTCTCCATTACAAATTATTGTAAATGTATCATAAACTTATGGTGGTTAAGGTCATATTTGAGGCATTCTTGCCTTCTTCCCATCTCCATCATAGCATCTTCATTGCAAGGTGTTTTGCCAGTGAGTTTTGAGCAATGAGCTTTTTTTTTTTAATTTAAGTTATTTTTGATTTATTATTAATCCAATAACTCTCACAAGCCATGAAAAATTTGCCTCATCCTACTTCAATATTCCGGTTACCATTCAAAAGCGATAACGCGTTTAAGCGATAACGCAGTTATAAATCTATATTGGCCAATTTTTATTTGTTTAAATAACTATTGTTTAAACAAATGTAGAGACAAGAAACCAACTGAATATTATATTGTCATCCAATTCTGACGTATGTTCAAAATTTCAGCTCTCTAGCTTATCGGGAAGTTAGTTTAAACTCAATTGCAAAATTCTACCCGGACAGACTGACAGATATGACAGAAACCAAACTAATAAAAACGTGGTAAAAAAATGCTGGTTCTTGATTTGTCAGTAAAAAAAAAACCAAAAAATCAGTCTTTGGCTGTGTTATAAAAGATGTAATGTTTCGCCATAGGCTCTACTGATTTTGTTCAAATTTTAGTGAAATATGAATTTTAATAACCCTGTGTACAAAACACAAGTAAAATATATTACAACTCATGAATAATTGGTAAAAAACAAAAATGAATCTTGATCATAGATTTTAAACAAATACGATTTATACTTAGGATACGTTTATGGGACAAGTGAAGCAAGTTTGGTTACAAATAGTTTTGATTTGCTTTTGGAGGATGAATGACAGATAAAGTTTGTGCAATGAATTTATGTACAAATATTAGGTCTCCTTCTTTGACTCCAACAAATTATACAAACAACAATACATTAAATACAAATATCAATCTCCTGCTCAAAGTTGTAATAAATTATAAAGTTAAATATACAAAAGGCAACATATGAAAATAGTTTGTCTCTTAACCCGTCACTAATTTAAAAATAACAACTCAAATTAAACTAACAAACACAACAATAACTTCACATGTTTCCATGTTCATTCCTCAAGGTCAGCAGACGAAGATTTAACTCTATATTTGAATTTATTGTCCCAGGTCATTTTACAATTAATTCGCTAAGGAATTTCTGTGCCAGTCATGAATTTCTTTAATATAGGGCAGAATTTAACTATAGTCAAATTAAACAATATCTGAAGATTTGTTGAAAATTATTCATTTTCCTTGGAAACACTTGTTTTGTAATATATTTGTCATTTAAATAACATACTTTTTATGGGTAAATAACATGTTTCACAACAAAAATAATTTGAAACAGCTGTTATAAATTCTTATAAATGTTTTATTTTGTTAAGAATTTATAACAGCCATTTTAAATTATTTTTAGCTTAACTTATACAGTATAGTGTTTACTTTATTTGTGCGGATTCACATTATGTTGTTGATAGCTTAAACTAAACAGCTTATATGGCTTATTGTTAATGTGAGACACAATTGGGTATGAATTTTTTATCTTACAAACTAAATTGTACATAATGTAATAGCACTTACTTTATGGCTTACATTTCGTAAAAGTTAACGGTTTATATAGCTTATTGTTAATGTGTTACAAGTCCATGGGAGTTTAGATATTCTAAATTGCTAGCCCGAGGAAGACTGTCGAAACAATTGAAAACTTAATATTAATAAAATAAATATATATTTGATGATATAACCACACAAATGTGTTTATTCAAAACTGTTAAAACTCTTAACTGGAAACTACTAGTATTTTTGTTATTTCTTTAAGCAGTTTATATAGTTTCATATCTGTATACAATGAACTTTTTTCAAACAGTATTGGTGCAGTTACAAATGACGTCAAGTTCGCTTATCTATTGGTGATGTTATGATAACCTGCCGGTAGTTGCCATTTGATCAAAATGTTTGTATATTATCAAATGAGATGAAAAAATGTAGAAAGGAAAGTTGTAAAACTTAAAAATTGGTTTACAAGAGCCTTCTGAGCCGTGCTCACTCTTAGAACAATTTTCTGAACTTTATATACGCTATCCCAAGCTGGCTCCAAAGAAAGATTTAAAATATGCTCTGTAGCCTATACTATAGGTATTAAACTAAGCTTCGCTAAATACATGTATGAAAGTATTTATAAAATATGTATTGTATTTATATGGTAGCCTATATTATATAGATGGTTAATTTAAATCTGTAACATAATTAATAAGAAAAGCTAGAGATGCTCTAGTTTTGTAAGATACCATATTAATAAATTATCTTTGGGTACATTGTTACCTACTTTTAGAGTGATGAACAAGAAATAATTGTGGAATTGTTTAGATTCTGTTTTGTAACATCAAGCTAAGCTAACTGTAGATAAAAAGACACATTTAATATTGGTAGTTTGTTTTAACTACGTACTAATAATCATGTAGTATGACAGTATGAGGCCATTACTGTAACAGTGTTGTAATTAATGAGTTGGGAAGACTGTTTCCAATGTTTATTAACGTTTATTAGTTTTTGGTAATTTGTTATAGCACATTAAATGAAGCACAGTTTATTATTATTAGTGACACAGTAAAACATTTGAATCGGGGGAACAAATTGAATTTAGGATTTTCATGAAAATATAAATTTTCTTTGTACTCATGTTTTTAAGTTTGATATATTTGAAGTTTGCATAAATATTTATATAGATTTTTGGTCTTGAAGTTCACAACGAAATTAACTACAAATTTGGATTACAAATAAAATGTCACTTTCTCAAAACAGTTAAGTTAATTTGTCTTGATTGTATCTCAAACAAGATATCATGGACCAGGAAATTCTAGTTTGGGAATAACTGACAAAATTTGAAGAGTAATAATTGTTAACCTAAGTTAATTTTAAAACCTTCCAATGTAATGGTTATTGCTGTATAAAACATTTTTGTTTCATTGTGGCTGAGTATATGTTAATGAATAAAACTATGCATTAAATTAATGATTAGTAAGTATAGTTTAATAATTACCCCGAGTGATGCTCTATGATTGGTAATTAACCTTTCCACGACATCTTCTTCAGGTGACCTCAGAGTGCTTGCAGGTTCTGAACACACGCTTACATCATCTGAAACTAAATAAAACATGTAATTAGTTTACATTGATAATTTACTCTTCTTTGTATAACCCATTGTAAACATTACAAGTATAACTTACTTCAAGGAGAGAAATGGATAATGGAGGGGGAAACAAAGAGAAAAATATAGGAGTCACTTGTTCTATGATTAGTTTATTAGCAAATTTACACAACTATTTCGGAACATCTTTACTATGTGCTTATTAGAATAATGAAAATGATAATAACTTAAGACATGGAAAAACGCCAAGAACATCTCAAGTCTGAGCTGCAGCGATCTAGACACACCCTTTTCATTTTGAAGGGACTCTAGTAAACTGCAATTCCATTATTCTTTCACTTATTTTCTAGTGTTGAAGCTTCTCCTGTAGAGGAAATTTTTATAATGGTATTTGTGATTAGATGAAGAATTTCTGTTACCACTTTCTGGAGGTTGTGGTGGGTACAGAAAATTTTGAAACAAAACTTAGTATTTCAAACATATCTAAAAATAAATCCATAACGAAATCAAAAAGCAGTTACAAATCTGTAGTGAACCCCAGCCTATAATAACTTACTAGATTAGTTAATGAAATCAATTTGTATGCCAATTTCTTCCTTTGGTGATGTAGTTGTGCGTTAAAACTGAGTTATTGTAATTTGGAAAAAAAGGAAGTTTTTTTGAAAATGGTTTTTTTTTTAATTTGGGTGAAAAATAGGTTTTGGAATGAAACTTAGTTTTCATATGTTTTGTGAATATTGTTACAAGTTATAGTATATATCAGGTAAAATTAAAGGAATAGATGGTTAAGAATAGAAGGGTTAAATTGAATTAAAAATCAATCCTGATTACCCTTCATAAAATATACTGGTGGGTAGTCCAATTAGTTAAGAACACAAAGTTATGAAAAATGTATGCATTAGATGACACCTCTTTTTTAACATATGCTTTTGGTCATGAATAATGTTATGTTTATGACTAAATCATCTCCGTGGTAAAAGTGCTAGAAGAAAATAAACTGGTCAGTAATGAACATGTTTATGACTTTTTTTTTTTTTTAACTTTTAGGGGAAAAATTTCATTTAAAAGTTTAAGAGCATACAATTCCCTACTAAAATGATCTATTCTGATACCAAAATTGTCATTCCTGGAGTCGCTGGTAAGGAAAGAAAGTAGTTTGGAGGAGGAAAATTCATAGAGCATAATGATTGTGCTTATAATATCAATTTTGTACACCGAGATGGCAATGATGTTAATAATCCTGTTATCGATTCATTTATTAACATTAAGTTAACAGCAAATTAATTAAGTTATTAAGTAGTTAACAGCAAATTTTTCAAAACAATAAAAAAAACTTTATTTTATATATAATGTAATAATTTTAATACATTAATCAAACTTTTTCAAGGTACTATAATAAAATAATTTAAAAAGGTAATAAATATTTATATATTTTTAAACATTTAAAAAATAATTTTATCTAAAACATTCAAAAAAAGTTATGAAGTAAAAAGAATATAATTGTGGCTTTGTGGCCAATTTTTCGCCTATAACAATTTTATGTAAACTTATGTTGTGTATATCTTCAAGGTTGTATTTTTACTCAAATCGATGAAGAAGCAAAGATGAACACCAATCTAAAAATTTCTAGGGAAATTCGGTGCAACATACATAGTTGACTTTAATATGTTATAATGTTTTCTTTTTGCCTTATGGACAGGGAATTATAAATGTAGTTACCTTTTGTATGAGTTCTGCTCACAGTACAGTTCTTATTTCTTAATACAAGTAGTTTGACCAGATAATGAGGGAGTGAACATGTGCTTTAAAATTTGACACACATTTATACAAATGCCAAAGAGAAAAAAAACGGTTTGATAATGCCTGAATGAAATAGGCGAAACGATCATCACCAAAAAGAAAAAAGAAAACTATTAAGAAACAAGAACTGGACTGTGAGCAGAACTCATACAAAAGGTACTACATTTTTAATATGTTAGTTTGAATAAATTACACTACTAAAATATCTTATTGATACAGTAACATTATACACATTTAACTGTGCGATGTTAATGGGTATTTATAGCTAAAGAATTATTAGAGCAATCATGTGCAATATAACAAAATCTAGCTCAATGTTAGATGTATGTTTTAAGAACAATTGTTCTTAATTTAATTTTTAGATTATATATACATTACTGCTCAAAACAAATACATAGAATTTCTGCACAATACCAGTCAGTTTACAATAAACATAGGAAGGTCTGACCAAACCTGTTCCTGAATATATTCCTTACTGGAACATATCAGCTGGCTACATGACATCATCACACAAGCATAGAAAAATAAATGCCAATGTTAAGTCTAAACCTTGAACATAGGGAGTAATAAATCTTCATAGATTTATTAAGGAAAGACTGGCAAGTATATTTATTGACATAATAATACCATTTAAAATGAATTTAAAGAAATTAAAATATATATATTTTTTAGTATCGAAGTAACTATAGAATAATAATAAGGTTACCTTGTTTTTTCTCTGTCACATGTCTATATTTAATACTTATGCACCATGTGACTGTCCAAGGACTGTTCAACATAAAATGTCCAGTTTATGTATTGTGTTTTTAATGTGTGTGGGTTATTAATATGTGTTAAGTGTTTTATTTATGTAGATAACCTCAGAAGAGAAGAGGATCTGATGATGAAGTAAAAACAGAGAAATATATGAAAAAAGTGTTAAACAAAGTTATGTGACAGAGAAAAAGAAAGAAAGTAACTCTACTGAAAGAAATGGTTTTTATTGCAAAGCTTACAGTAAATAGTTTTATTTTATCTAGAGGACTAATCCATTAATCTAAACTCTAGTATTTATTCTCTTTAAATATCTTAAAACAGTTAGGACATATTTTATAACCATTAACAAAATCAATATTTTAGATCTCAAATAATGTTTACTCTTTCTAATGAGACTGCAACTTAACAGAAATATACCCAATAAAGAGGTTTTAAACATCATAGCAATACTAATCAATTACTATAATTAGCTAACAGCTTCTTACATTTAAATCTTAGAATTTTTCAACCAAAACAAACAGATAACGTCACACATATGAGGTCTGTCCAAAAAGTATCTTTTAATACTAACAAATATATATTGTCCTTTGGGTCAAATGACGTCTTAGTTCCTTTGGACCTCACACACATATCCCAGTCTTTTTTTCCATTTTTCAAAACTGCCTGTAAAATCCTCTTTTGAAATCACCATTGGCTCCTTCTTTGTCTTTCTTCTGATTGTGTTAATAGTTTGATATCTCTTCCCTTTCAAAAGTGATTTTAGCTTTAGAAATAGCCAGATATCTCAGAAACCAAATCTAGATTGTAGAAAGAATAATATATGGTACCTGGGTAATTCCATGTTATGCCAAAATAAATCTCTGCACGAGATGTGATGATGATGATGATGATGATGATGATGATGATGAAAGTAACCACTTGCCTATAGTTTCGGCTTTTTATTTTTACTGCATCTTTCCTCAGGCCAAGTTCATTGTTGTAACTTTCCTCATTAATGGCTAGGACTGGAGAAACGTACTTATAATGGATAACATCCTAATAATTTTAAAATGCTGTAGAATATGGTCTTGATTTTGCTCCAATTTGAATGTGGAGATTCAGCTATCTTATATTGGAAATGGTGGACTTTTCATTCAGAGTCATAGCCATAAAACCATTTTTCATCTCCAGTTATGACTGGTTTGAAGAAATGTGGATCATTGTCAGCAGTTTAAAGCAATTCTTCAACAACTCCAACACAAAATTTTTTTAGGCTCTTATGACAAAAACAACTATACCAATTTTGCTAGGACATCAACATTTTCTCCAAATCATGCCAAGATTCTCCGTTACTGAAACATTAATTTTTAGCATCTCTAAATCATCTTCTAATTTTCATACCTTCAGTGACTAATTTTCAAATATTTCAGGCCACATTCATTCAACATTCTAGAGTTTTTTTTTAAGTTGAAAGCCGCCCAAAACATAGATTATGATCAAATGATTACTAGTCATATTTGAACCAACAATCCCTGCTGATGTTGTAAGTACAGTATTTATATTTCCTTTTATTAATTGGTTTTGAGCCACATCTTTTCTACAGTTATTCATTTGTTATTTTTTCTGTCCAACAAATATTGAGTAAGCAAAATCTTTCATACCTTTAAAATTAGTTATAATATTATGATATAAACAAAATATATAATTTATATCTTCAAAGATACAACACCCATGCTCAACTACAAATAGATCAGTATTAAAATAAACTCAGATGATAGGATTTCTCTGGAATAGATGGACATAAAATTTAGTGATGAGACTAGGAAACCTCAGAAGCTTTGTTATTCAACATTATAACAATCATAGCAGTAGTAACATATTGCATAGTTAAATTTAAAAATTTTGAAACATAGTACAGATTAATCTCAAGAGTGTTGACTGTTGATATAAAAATGAAAATACTGTTCGATGTGAAGAATTTGACATCTCGATTGTTTTCTCTTAAACCTGTAGTACGCTACCCACTTAGTACTATCACTAGTTTTTCAATTTATGCACAACTGTAATTATTTAATAACGTAGGCCCAAACCCAGGCTTTTTCTTTTACTTTGGAACATATGGTCTGAGATATCTATCCTTTATACCTCTGCCAGTGTTAATGAGCTTCCTGATGTGATAGTATTACACGAAATCGATTGTCCAAAATTTTTGATACAAGCACCACACTGCATTACAATCCGACTTATTGGATTTCAGAAACAATGCCTGGAATTATTGTTAAACATCTTTTGTGGACTTTTCAGCATACCGAAACACATATTCCACTAGAATCGTGTTCCTCAAAATATTACATTATTATTACAATATATTTATTTCTTTTCTCACTACATGGTTCAATATGGCTGTTAGCAGCTAACTACGACGGTCAGAAAATCGCTTACGCTATCCGGTATCCTTATTTCTAACTACATGTAGGTGGATTGAAACTCTAGGAGGTATTTCCCACAAACTATTTAATGCTATTTTAAATATTTTGTCATGTTTTCTGTACTGTATTTATCAGGTGTGTAGAGAATATATACAACAGTTTAGAATTAATTGTTTTTAAACAATACAGTATTTGCATACTTTGGAAACAAATTAATGTAAAATATCTATTCATATATAAATTCCATAAATTTTATTGGTTTGTTTATTCAAATAGTGTAGGCCTACTATTACAATATTGGCATGATTACAGGTTCTCAGTAATTGCTATCAGGTTAAAGCGTGGGCAACCAGCTTGGCACATGTACGTACTTGCATTCTTACTGTATTTACATTGCTCTAACTGTCTTACAGGTGTTCACTCTGGTAAATTCATTTTAAAAAGTGATTTGTGCAACAAGGAAATCACTTATCTATAAGGTGATTAAAAGGGCAACTATATGTTTTTTATGGAAATATTAATTTAATCCCTTTATATAATAGGAGTCTATGATTTTTTTAATGTCTGATTAATTTCAATATTTAATTTTCTTTAGTAAATTAAAATTATATGACAGACCACTCCCTTTAATTATTGTAATATAGTACGAGTTTTCCATTAAATGTTTTCTGAATATTTAGAGAGACTATGACATCATCTAGGACATATAATGTTTCCAAGGAACAGGCCTCAAGAGAATGGGAGAAATTAACAATTAAATTAGATAACCTTAACATAATATGTGCATTTATCTATAAAGAAAACTGCATTATTGGAAGTTTTAAAAATAGTTGAGAAAACTCAGACAAATTTAACATGATTTTGATATATTATTTAGCATTTATTAACAAGTATGTAAGATAGGAACTGCTTATAATGTATTCACTATAGATGTTTAAAATTTATTTGAGTAAAAGAACCATAAATTCAATTTTGGGTGTCATTTTATTTCATTAAGTTTTCCATGGAATGTCTGTAGTTTTGGGAATGAAGTCTGTCCTACAGCTGTACAGTTGTCTACAATATAAATGAGCGGGCTGATTTTAATCAAATTTGAAAAATGGGCATATTTGGCTGCATTTTATCATTTTTTTGATAACTCAAAACTTGAGATAGGTACCTGCCACAAGACTAAAACACACATTTCCGATTTTTTCAAAATAGGCTAAAACTATTTTCATTAAATTATTCTAAACTGTAGCCTCAAAGTACCCACACAAAACATATTCTATTAGGTGCTATCATTCCAAAAATACTATTCGGACATTATTGATAAAATTCAAAAAATCGACCACAGAGTAGATAGAAATAAAAGATGTGATTTCTCAAAATCAGTTCTACCGATTCGGTTACAATTTATTGTGAAAGATTTTACCAATATGCAAAATCGCAAGTAAAAAAAAAAATTATGGTTCAGAGATATATATTTTTTAAAACAAAAATGAACTGTATCCACGTACACCATTACTGTATCCATCATTAATATCCTGATTATATCCTGACATCTATCAAATACGATTTATGTGTACGAAAGTTTACGGCACAAATGAAGCAAATTAAAGTTCTATGTAAATGTTTGTTTCAAAATATTTTGTAAAAAAATTTAAAATGGCATCCATGATGCGTTCTCAGTTCTCAATTCAACATATTTTATGACAAATTTTTTTTTATCAGTATTTGGTTGTGGATTTATATGTGGAAAGTTTTGCTAAATTTATTTATTGCAGAATGTTTGAGAGATATTATTAGTTGCAGAATCATGATCTGCACATTTCAACTTAATTTAAGGTATTTTTATTTGAATTATTGCAAAACTAAAAACTATGTGGTAAAAGAAATTTTAGGCAGCTACCATTTTGAAACTGTTGCAACGATTTTACTAGTACAGATAATTAAAACAACATATTACCAATAAAAAAATTTAAAAAAAACTAAAAATTGAGACTGTTAGTTTCCTAACACATAATATAACTTACATGTATAATGTTTTAAAAAATCGCTCTATGTATCAGGAGTTTTACAAATTTCACACTACCAGTTATGAATCTTACTTATATGGACTGCTGCAATAACTCATAATTTGTTCAAGCTATTAATTAAAGTAAAGGTGAATGTTTAGGATATAAAATACCAGCACGAAAATTACCTATTCAGCCCTATGGAATTTTACCATTTTCTTATAGAAATATGAAGAAAAATTGATGTAGTAACCAGAATTAATTCATAAACATCAAAACCATAATTTATTGAAAACATAAATTTTAAATTTCAATATTAGCTATGAAATTTATAAATGAAAAGGACAGAAAATACTACTTTAAGCTCCCCACAGGAGCACTTAGGCCTACTACTGCTGATAAATACATTAACTCAGCTCCATTCTGCTGTCAACGTACTGTATGTCATTTTACCATCTTGTCTTGTCTTAAAAACAAAATAAATTGGTACTTAAATTTCAAAATTACAGTCAAAATAAATTAATACTTTTCAATTTTTTTCAATTTTTTATTTATGCTCAAATTTACAAATAGTCAAACTTGCTAACCAGAAAAATCATTATATAAATTTCAAAATGGCGGCAAATTTCCAAAAAAGTAGTTAAAACAAATTTTTTTAGTAGTAGGTTAGATTTTTATTAAATTTGGTATTTAAGCTCATATTCGTTAAATTAATAGACCCCCCCCCCGTTCTCAGCGTTTGTTACATAAAACAATACACATTTGATTTGATATGATTTCGCGAGATTGACTCTGGAAGACTTTACTCCCACCAACTTTCCACCTTCCATCACAACACAACAAAACCAATGTTTTTGAAATACACAGTACAAAACTCACTGCCGGGTTAGATCCCAAAATTAAATATTACATATTTCTTTTTTCTATGTTCAGGCTTCGAAAGTAGTTCATTACAAATGGTGGTAACAATCCGGATGTCACGTTTTCACGGAGATATCAGTATAGTAACCATAGTTTCCACTTTTGAGTGTGGTAGCAACGACCAGGTTTGCAACGACTACAAAAAAACAGAAGCATGGATCTGACCTTAAAACGGATATTTCCAAATAATTGTCTATACCATACCACTGGAATAAGATCTCCGAAGATTAATTAAATCAAGTATTTGGAGTAACAATGTGAAACGCGTGCCGCACCTTTTGATATCAAGCGCACAACACACATCTCAAGGTGAAACATATATATAATCAATTAAAAATACTTTCCAATGTGATATAGACATGAGCGACAACTGCAACAAGACTTAATAAGAACAGTGAATGTACCAATGTTCACCTATTATGGGGGATAATATTGCTGACAATAGACCTAGTGAAACAATGAGTCATGTGTACACTCAGAGGTAAAAGTTAGGTAATGATTGACATTATTTCGGTACAAATAACCAAATAAATTATGCACAAACTTTCTCACTCACCTGTCCCTAAAACCAAATAAAAACGAATCGTCGAACCATGGGCAACGTTGAAAAAATATGTATAGGGCTATATAACAAGGGCCTAAATTTACTTCGCTCATGTCATAAACCGTTCTCAGAGTAAATCGTATTTGCATTTAGGTTCATTTTACTTTTTTGTCACACATTAACAGTAATATTTTTTTACTTGTAATTTCGCACATGGGTTTTGGGTCAATAATCTCCATTTTTCTTTTTTGTCACCTTAACTATAATATTTTTAGTTGTAATTTCGCACACGGGTTTTGGGTCAATAATCTCCATTTTTCTTTTTTGTCACACCTTAACAGTAATATATTTTTACTTGTAATTTCGCACATGGGTTTTGGGTCAATAATCTCCATTTTTCTTTTTTGTCACCTTAACTATAATATTTTTAGTTGTAATTTCGCACACGGGTTTTGGGTCAATAATCTCCATTTTTCACTAAAATTTGAACGAAATCGGTAGAATAGATTTTGAGAAATTATGTCCTGAGATAAGAAAGGCGCCATTTTGAATTTTTTTAATTCAATTTAGAGTAATGGATTTTATTAGTTTTATTAAAATTATTAGAATTCAAAAATATTTTGGCTCTAAGTCAATTTTGAGTGTTGTAGACCAAGAATTTTATCCTTTGATCTACACAAAAAATACAATCTCGGAAAGTAAGCGGTTTTAGATAAATTTTTATTCTTAATTTTTTTTTATATCCTAACTCACAGAATCAATTCCTAAAGTTTGGTAGCTTACTTACGGGACACTCTATATTGATATTTTCTTTCTCCAAAAAAGTTACGAGATTGGGATAAAAAACCGATATTGTTTTTTGTGGAAATAGGGCGAAAATATTGTTAGAGCGAAAATATACTTACCGTACTCTGAGCGGAAAAAAAGTGATTTTTCGGAATGATTTCTGTGAAATGCTCTACAGCTTAAACTGGTTCACCAATTTTAATCAAATTTAGTACGTGACTTTTATTTACACCCTCTTTAATTTTTTTTTTCAACATGTGCGAATCAACAATAAAAAGTTGATTTCGTAATACTGTAGTTGGAAGTTCCAGAAAAAATTGTATCCCCGACAATTTTTTCTGAACACATTCCATAAAATTCAATCCTATTTTATGGAAAGAAGTGGAAAACCTTTTTTTTTTTTAATTTTGTTCACGTGTCGTCTAACTTGTAAACGCACAGTCACGAATGGATAATAATTCTACGAGTCATAAACACGTGTACTTGAACAAAATCAGCTGTTGGTATTTTTAATTGCACACGTCTATATTTAGCCCTACGCTCTACATAGATCTATTGGTCTTTCTGTGGATCCTTACGGAAGGTAAAGCACAACACAACCAATTTGCTCAAACTACAAATTAATTGGAATCTTATCATAACATTCAGTTACTACTGACGTGTAAAAACATAGTTAAAAATTATATGATACATAGCCAGGAAGTTACCGCGTAAGCTGCAACTAAAAAAATAAACAAATAAACCAAAATTTAATTAAATGTCCATCTTTTAAACTCACTCAATCTCCCCTCTCCGAAATATAGGCAATAATAATACGTACCGGTACTGCCATTGTATATTTTCAGCTCATAAAGAAGATCCAACTATAAAACTAGCCGAGTTTAACGATGGACATTTCAATAAGGTAGACCTAGCTAATTAAATACGCGAGCCACAGGTTCAAGGCCTTACCAATAGTCAACAATGAAAGCTGGTTTCCAAACATGACCTTAAGCACAAATACCAAGGTCAATAATGAGATATTAACCAAGCGACAAAGCTTGAAAGGTGTAATTCCGACAAATAACCAAAGACCGGAAGCGTTGACTGAATTGCTGCACATGGACTCAAAATGACTGGGAATTAGATAAACGTTCAATGACATAATTAAGTGTTTCCAGGCGTGAGTGTTGTTAGCTGTGGTTTTGTGAATAAACCAATAAAACCAAGGCTATCTGAAATGGCAATTACATAATAATAGACTGTCTAAATGCACCTTTAGAGAAGTCACGTCATTTGACTTAATAATTTGTGCAATGACCTGAATTTAGTGTGGAAGATATTGTCGGTTCTTTATAAGGGGCAGTGGCGCATAGCAAGTAGGCTATTGTCGGGAAATAAATTATATTTAGATAGTCATTAATCTATCATTCGCTACTTATAATAATAATTAGTAACAATATTTACCCATTACCTATATTAGACCTATTATTGTACATATTTTATAGTGGTGAATCCTGTAAACAGACACTATTAAATGACACGAAATAGTGGCTGAACTTCTAAATAACGAATTAATATTGGACCATTAGCGCGGTTGCAATATTGTTAAATTCTTGGAAAGAAATGTCTCTACTCTTTCCAAAACTCTCATTGAAAGCAAAAACTACAAACATATGGATCTGTCATCTAAAGTGACAGATTCCTCAGGAGCGTAGAAGGGGCTCACTTTAATGAGTACGGGTTTGGTAATCTCCAGGAGACAGCTGGGTCTACAACTTTCTCCATGTAGTTTTGGGCTAGATCTGTCTTTTTCATTTTGTCAGGGTTCGCTTGTCCAACTCTTGTCCTTTTCCAACCCTGACACATATACTAGAATTAGAATGTAGGTGTCTTTATGTTATCTTCTTTTTTGTGTATAAGGTGATGATGACCAAGAAATTTTTCAGCTTTAAACGACAAGAAGAAGAAATATCAAAAAGAAACAAAATCCATTTAAAATTCCGTGATAAATTAATTCCTACGAATAAAAAACTTATAGAAAATCAATCTTTAAAATAAGATAAGGTAAATGTATATAAAGTTACAAATGTTTGTATATTGCAGCAAAAGTATAAACAAAGCCTATCTAACACAAAGGACTCTTCCAAGTCCTCGCCTTTGTCCATACAATAAGGATTCTATTCCTACAGACAATGATGGATCTATTCCCAGCCGAGAACACCTAAACTCCCCGGCCTACTGGTACTTTCAACTACTGGTACTTCTACAACACCTTTTTTGCTGAACAACCAAATTCTTAATTCAGTCAAGTCGAAGATTGGGCGGTCATAAGTTCTGAGAAATATAACTGTCATGGATGAGTGGTAATTGTAGGATTTACCATATTACCAATGAAAAACTGCATACTAGAACGTAGATAGTAATGAAAAACATGTCAGTGGTAGTAACCAAGAGCAATGATTAGTTGTGAATGTCTGAGGTGTACCCCTGAATAGCGGGAGAAATGCTGTTGTCAGCCTGTAATTAGTACAGCAGGGCAAAACAAGAGGGCTTCTGATGATAAACACCTCTCGAGCTTTGTATGAGTCACCTGCCTACGAAGGGAGAAGTTTCTTCAAGCGTGAACCATGATGTCTGGATGAATTTGCACATGCTATGACGACGTTGAAGAAATCATTTTAGTGCTTATTAAGGAAAAGACGACAGAAAGACGTATGTTTACAGGGATATATCACGTGTAGAGAAAGTGAGGTTAAACAAACCCATATGGTGTTATTATCTCTTTCTGAACTATTTAGTACCGAAACAGTTAATTCTAATCACATGTTAATAAATGCACCCATGCTCTACTAAGTTTTAAGGTCGTGTGGACTATAATCAGTGTTGCAAACGTACAAAAACAAACTTTACCATTTTGTGTTTGACATTCTGTTAGGCTTATATACGTAAATGAGGAGTGAGTTAAGGTGAAACAAAATGAATCAATAACACGCCTTTTTCAGAAAAAAAAGTTTGTTTTAAGTGACACAAAAATGACGATCATATCAAAATAAATTTTTTTTTTTTTTATAATATAAAAATTGATGTTTAATATTCCAAGTTTAATATTCATGAAAGTTCAAATATCTGTAGTTATTTTGTTAAATAGCTTGACAAATTTAAGTGGGGGGGGGGGGAGAAATGTTTAAGACTAATCGCTAGTTTTTATTGTTGAATAAGATGCCGTATTACAAAAGCATAGTTAACATTAAAATTGATTTTGAAATGACCATAAAACGTTCACCACGAAAAACAATATTCTTCTATTCCTAGAAATTAAACAGCTTCTATAAAAAAAGGTTTTTTCAAAGATGTTTTATTATACAGAGTGATTCAGAACTACACTTTGAATTATTATCATTTATCGAGCGTCTTAGGATGAGGCCGTATAACCACATACCAATTTTGATAAACAGCGGTTCATTCTTTTGAGGTATAAAGTACTGACACACTATTTCGAAAATAACTTTTTTGGTCCGAAGGTTCCACAAAACGGACTTTATCTCGAAAAACTTTACACCATATTTTGACCCATCGCATAACTTTAGGCTTATAAAACGTATACAGTATGTAAAAAAGCAAAACTATTACCATCCAGATGGAAAGACAGCTATTCCGATACAATCTTGTCAGGGAGCGTGTACGCAAGCACCTTTCTAACGTATACTTTGGAAGAAATTCGCTCCGCTCGACTGGATTAACATATTCTTGTTCTTTAGAACATAACATGGAAAACCCTAATTAGAAAACAATCATTAACTAAGCAGTTTTTGTCAGCACAACCCTGCTGGCCTACAGGAAAATTAGAATATAAAGAGTGCAAACGGAATTTGAAGAAAATATGTCATGTTGTACATCATTGGAAAGATTAGGGGCTATTCATTGAGGTGCAACATGACATATTTTTTTTTTAATTACCTAAGCCCCTTTATTAATCATTTGGTGCGCTCTGATGTCTAAAAAGGGGTGTGTTAATCGCAGTGAGGACCCACTGGTCGAAAGTTCAAGCACCCGATTAACCTCATATAGTTTTAGTTGATCATAATAAATTGCCGTCTACATTAGTTAAATGGGGGAAAATATATTCTATTAAGAAATAATTCTTATTTTTATTGTTTTTTTTATTATAACACTCGATTGTAATTACTATTTAAATTGCTCGACTCACAACTCTTTTTAAATTGCTTAAATATGACAAAATTTGGCTTCTACAAAGATTCCCCAAAATGCGTTTTATTTCTCGTTCATTCTTCACTCGTTCAAAATTTAAACGAAAATTGTTTTGAAAGACCTTGTACATACTTAGTACGGCTACGATTGATACACATTTCATGATACCAGTTCACAAGTTGTGAATTCTATTGTTTACACGCGGACTCAATAAGACTGCACAACTTGGCAACACGGTCAAGTCAACGCTCCTTCTGCCAATAGAGAAGGAAGTTGAACACAGAGATCAAGGATACCTATAGGCCTACCTTTCACTTAGACCGGATATAGACTTGGCCGGCCTCTACCTACACTGGACATCTGTTCCAAACTGGCGACTCATTCTTAGTTCACAAAGTTTAAAATAAATAATACAGCTGCCAAGAAGACATCGTAACTGAGCTTCAGAAAGAAAAAAAGTTGAAAAACTTACGTCTGACGATTCTATATGCGTAGAAAGAAATGAGGTAGGCTTACGAATAACGTATAAATATAACATGTCACTATCCAAAATACAACTATCATTGAGAAATGGACGTAGTGCTTCCTCATGCATGACTATGTAAATGTGGCCTGCATGCTAAATTTGAATGAAATCAGTCGGACAAATGAGACTAGTAGAGCGTTTATTTAGTACAATTTGTAGGTTATACCGGTACTAACAATAACGCCTATATTTATTTTCGTAGATGATATTGGTAATTATTAGGTTAGGTCTGTGCTATAGAAGATTTTTGCAAAACCTAATGATAAAAGGTTATTTGCTAAAAACAATTTTAAACTACGATAATTTTGAAATAGTTGAAAGAATTTTATTTATTTTCTAACTCACTTGTACCATTGGCTATAGCAATTTATGCTAAGTTTCATTGAAAAAGAAGTAGTTTCTGAGTAAATATATGAGAACCAGGATAGTTTTTCAAATAATAGACACTTTCCTCAATAATGACAGGTCATCAGATGATGCTCAATTAATAACAACAGATTTGGATCTGCTACCCTCATTAGAAAGAAAAACTTTCCACTTCTATATTCTACAACCAAAAATACAATGCAAGTCATATTAGTCGAAATTACGTACATTGTACCAAGTTATAACCTACAATTACTACGTAGTCCATCTAAAATATACAGTATGTCCTAGGAAGAGGTACACACTTTTTGATTTTCTATTAATTGCTTATTCTTAAACCGATTCTTTCGAAACTTTGTGAGTTTTAACAAATTTACCAAAAATGTTTTGTGAAAATTTCAACACACTGTTGTTTATAGAAATAAAATCCCCTTAACACTACAAAAAAAAAAAAGAAAAAAAAAGTCTATCCCTCTATACTTTTATACCATTGCTCTTGCAGGTTTAATTGCTGAACAGCTGTTCGATTCAAATAAAGTGTTGTGCGTGAGCCATTGTTTAACTTTGCAGGATCAATTAGACGATTTCAGTTACCTCTCAGGTGATGATCCACCAACCACTCAATCAACAATTAAGTGGAAAAATTTGTTGCTAGAAAATGGAAGCGTAGTGAAAAGTACACTCGTTCTCCTTTTAAGGAAAGAGAAGCACAGTTACAGCTTCGTTACTTCGTTCTCCAGGTAAACCAAAATCACTTGAAAAGTAGTGATTGAAACTGGAGTGACCAAATCTTCAGTGCAGAAAATCGTAAATAAAAACAAAATTAAATTCTATATAAGCCAGCTAATCTATAACCTACTTGAAGATGATCAGGACAGAAAAGTGAAGTTCTGTTCCCACATCATTGAGTTTCATGAGACTGATCTTGATTGGCGTAATTGTATTGTTTTCTCAGACGAGTCGACTTTCTACGGCAATGGTATTGTAAATAGACATAATTCTAATTATTACAACATCCAAAACCCTCACGTTGTTTATCAGAAACTTCTTAAATCAAAAGGAATTTTGGGCTGCTGTGATTGCTAATGCCGTGCTGTCTTATGACATTCCAGACAGCACCATGATTGGAAATAGGTATGAACAAGTTTTAAATAAACAAGTATCTACTGCACCATTTTACGATTCCGAAAATGGGGCAACAAGATGGTGCTTTGCAACATTATGCAAATTCAGTCAAACAATTACAAAAAGGCTATTTAAGGGAGCAAGTGTACACAGATAGATGAGCGAAGAGGAACTTCTTGGGATCCTACATAATTACTTTATAAGGGCGTAAGTCATTTGTTAGGCGTTGCTATCAGTGAGTCGCTGTGAATGGGTTTCACTTTGAATAAATAAATAAATTTATTAATTTTATATTCATTGGTTTTAAAAACAAATAATAAGCTTTTAGTTGGTTTTAAAATAAAATTGCGTTTGTAGCAATAAAAGTTTTTTCCCAATCGTAACAAAAGCGATACTTTATTTCAAAGGCTGTTTTTTTCTGTTGGCACCATTTTGTTTCTATAAACCCAGTGTTGAAATTTTTACGCAACATTATAACATACAAATTAAGTAAAATTTCAATAGAATCGGTCGAGGAATAAGCTATTAATGGAAACTCAAAAGCGTGTACCTCTGAACGGGACACACTGTATGTAATATGTCCACCATGTGTTAAAAAAAAAAACTCAATGAAAAATTCACAAACATTACCAATGTACGAATTATATACACCAAATATTAAAATTGTATCGAAACCAGTTAACGGTAATAGTATATATCCAGTACGGACATCTTCCTGGATAGAAATCCGTGTCCATTCGTTCCGGCCTGTGTCACATAACGGTGAAAGATTTGCGTCATCTTCCTCAACAAGTCCTTCACATTTGCATACATCCTGTGGGAACTTGGCTAAATCAACTGTGTATTGTTTAGAGACGCAAATCAGCTGTGATCTAAGTGTATTTATATTTGTGTTAATATAGCCTACTTCGTATCCCTATAAAATAACAAAGGTCAGATACGAAATATGCTCCGATAAAGTTTATCTATAGACACCGATGATAAATCCACTTCTATTTCAAGGTCGGAATGTAATTGATAAAGCTAAGTAGGCAATATTGTCAGAAAATGATTTCATCAATTGGAACCGACTCAGACAAGTTTTTTGTACGTAGGCCTACTACCTAATCATACCAGCTTGAAGTCGTAGTAAAAGTTCATCGTACACATCAAAGTTTGTAGAGATAAGCCAATCTAGGAATGTCATGTGAAAAGATGCGTCCCTTTCCCATTCCTGTTGAACTGTGTTTGAGAGAAGGACTTCTCAGAATCATTGTCACACCTTTTCAATAATACGCACTAAAGATATAAGCGGAGTTAAGGAACATTTACATTGTGTCAAAAAAGTTGCACTAAAATGTAAGAAACGTTGCAGAGAAAAATTCAAAATGGATCAGAAAACTCCAAATTGACTAAATGCGAGAATTAATTAATCAAATATTTTATATTTATAACAGTTTATAATATCTCAAAATTAAAATATAGGGGACTAGACACATTCAGCAAATAATACCACACACATAACCTAAAACACATTTAGAAATGGATCTGGTCCGAAAACTTAGAAGCTATTCTGCTTTTTTATGGATACGGACATTCATGAAACTTTAAACGTTGAATTAAATAAATAATATTGCATATGGTAAAAAGAACAAATGCACACATTACAAAATATAATTAAATACAGCATCTATATGTTTGGAATAGTTGAGAGACATTTTTCAAACAAGTAAATCCCAATGCAGCCAACTCTGTCCAGTACTTTATTCAAGTCTATAACATAACCTTAGTTTTCAAGTTAAAGTGCCACGACACCCTCAAGGGACGCTATAATGGAAATCCAAAAGGACTCCTAACAAGATCTATACATATTTTCGTGTAATCTTGGGTTCCTATTTTTCATCATTTCTCTTGAACAACTCTTATTCTCTTCCGAACCTAGCTATTCGAGGGCTAAGGGTCTTTAAATTGTTCTTTTCTTCTTTGTTTATAAGACGGCAGGGTTTTTACCTTTAAACAACTTCTCAACGACAGAGTTAGTCTTGGCGAGAGATTACGCAGTCTCTGCAACCACGAGTCGGACATATTCCTAGCTTGCACTAGCTATATTATCATCAACTTGTAAGTTCTATTATTAAGTCAACAATTACTGTACCGTATAAAATGTGTTCTTTTCTTGAATTATGACTATTGTTTGTTCCGCTTATCTAGTTACATGCCTACCTTTTAGAAAATAACCTCTTTATTATCTCAACTCGATTTGATGAACCTGCCTTATCAGTGGCCTCGTTAGTATCACTGAATAGATGCATAATTTCAGTCGGAACTTTTTACATTATACACTTTACTTTATATAGAATCTCGACTTGAGTAGATACTTTGGAAACTCCTTAGAGTCGAAAATCAACTTCAAGACTACACTAAAACGTCTTCTTGGAACCATGAAACCACATAAGGTGTACATATAATTGCCATACTTCTGACAAAAAGTGTTCACGCCCTCCTTTTTACGCCTTTGTCCTACATCTATCCTTTGTTCAGATCTGTCAAGTCTATTGTAAATAATACTTATTGTCCGGTATTTTAGCTATCAGGAAAAGGCAAGTAGAAATAATAATTCTGTGCCCAAAACATTGATACCAAACGTCAATATCTCGATGTTTCTTCTGTACTCAACGCTCAATTTAGGAACTAACAGTTACTCAACTATTCGAATTAATTGTTATTCATGTATTAGATTAAACGGAAACTTCCGGTCGATGTACATCCGTCAAATAATTTTTAATTACCTTTGTAGACAACTGAATGTTTTGATACGATTCCATTTGACATGTAATTAGTTACGGCGAAGAAGAAATATTTCTTTAAGATTAATAGAAAGACAAATACATCTACACAGAGCGTCATTATTTTGCGTCTTAAATTATAAATCTTAAATTGTCTGTATTTATATATGAATAGGAGGGAAAACACTGTTTTAAGCTGAAATATTTTGATCCAATGATTTTCTGATTTCTACGAGTTCTAATTTGTTCAGTTTTCCCGTTGCATATATAACTCTAAAATTAAAATAAATGTCGACAGAGGTAAGTTCTTAAATGGTTGCACGTGATATTCTAAGCACCGTAAAGTTGAACGTGACATCATTATGGTGTGTACATCTTTAAACACATTTCAATACTACATTGCGGCTTGAGAAGTAATCGTTGACCATCTAATTCCTGAAAGATCTCCATGCTACTCAACCTCCATCACAGAAATTAAATCCGCATTCTTATAGATAATCCACATTGGATCAAGTTAACCTTCTGTTTTATTAAAATATCCTCAGTTATTTTGAACAAACGTTCACCTTGGATTGACTTTATCAGGTAACCCAAGCTGCGAGTTCTGACTGGTCTGTCTAGAGACTTGAGCTCTCTTCGTCTACAAGAGATTTCGGGTAATTCCCGTAAGGCTCACAAACGTCGCGAGCAAAGTGTAGAACTACCCAAGCTGTGAGCCCTGACTGGTCTTGTCTAGTGGCTTGAGCTCTCTTCGTCTACAAGAGATTTCGGGTAATTCCCGTAAGGCTCACAAACGTCGCGAGCAAAGAGTAGAACTACCCAAGCTGTGAGCCCTGACTGGTCTTGTCTAGTGGCTTGAGCTCTCTTCGTCTACAAGAGATTTCGGGTAATTCCCGTAAGGCTCACAAACGTCGCGAGCAAAGTGTAGAACTACCCAAGCTGTGAGCCCTGACTGGTCTTGTCTAGAGGCTCTCTCTTCGTCTACAAGATATTTCGGGTAATTCCCGTAAGGCTCACAAACGTCGCGAGCAAAGAGTAGAACTACCCAAGCTGTGAGTCCTGACTGGTCTTGTCTAGTGGCTTGAACTCTCTTCGTCTACAAGAGATTTCGGATAATTCCCGTAAGGCTCACAAACGTCGCGAGCAAAGAGTAGAACTACCCAAGCTGTGAGTCTTGACTGGTCTTGTCTAGTGGCTTGAACTCTCTTCGTCTACAAGAGATTTCGGGTAATTCCCGTAAGGCTCACAAACGTCGCGAGCAAAGAGTAGAACTACCCAAGCTGTGAGTCCTGACTGGTCTTGTCTAGTGGCTTGAACTCTCTTCGTCTACAAGAGATTTCGGGTAATTCCCGTAAGGCTCACAAACGTCGCGAGCAAAGTGTAGAACTACCCAAGCTGTGAGTCCTGACTGGTCTTGTCTAGTGGCTTGAGCTCTCTTCGTCTACAAGAAATTTCGGGTAATTCCAGTAAGGCTCACAAACGTCGCGAGCAAAGTGTAGAACTACCCAAGCTGTGAGTCCTGACTGGTCTTGTCTAGTGGCTTGAACTCTCTTCGTCTACAAGAGATTTCGGGTAATTCCCGTAAGGCTCACAAACGTCGCGAGCAAAGAGTAGAACTACCCAAGCTGTGAGCCCTGACTGGTCTGTCTAGTGGCTTGAGCTCTCTTCGTCTACAAGAGATTTCGGGTAATTCCCGTAAGGCTCACAAACGTCGCGAGCAAAGTGTAGAACTACCCAAGCTGTGAGCCCTGACTGGTCTTGTCTAGTGGCTTGAGCTCTCTTCGTCTACAAGAGATTTCGGGTAATTCCCGTAAGGCTCACAAACGTCGCGAGCAAAGTGTAGAACTACCCAAGCTGTGAGCCCTGACTGGTCTGTCTAGTGGCTTGAGCTCTCTTCGTTTACAAGAGATTTCGGGTAATTCCCGTAAGGCTCACAAACGTCGCGAGCAAAGTGTAGAACTACCCAAGCTGTGAGCCCTGACTGGTCTTTTCTAGAGGCTCTCTCATCGTCTACAAGAGATTTCGGGTAATTCCCGTAAGGCTCACAAACGTCGCGAGCAAAGAGTAGAACTACCCAAGCTGTGAGTCCTGACTGGTCTTGTCTAGTGGCTTGAACTCTCTTCGTCTACAAGAGATTTCGGGTAATTCCCGTAAGGCTCACAAACGTCGCGAGCAAAGAGTAGAACTACCCAAGCTGTGAGTCCTGACTGGTCTTGTCTAGTGGCTTGAACTCTCTTCGTCTACAAGAGATTTCGGGTAATTCCCGTAAGGCTCACAAACGTCGCGAGCAAAGAGTAGAACTACCCAAGCTGTGAGTCCTGACTGGTCTTGTCTAGTGGCTTGAACTCTCTTCGTCTACAAGAGATTTCGGGTAATTCCCGTAAGGCTCACAAACGTCGCGAGCAAAGTGTAGAACTACCCAAGCTGTGAGTCCTGACTGGTCTTGTCTAGTGGCTTGAGCTCTCTTCGTCTACAAGAAATTTCGGGTAATTCCAGTAAGGCTCACAAACGTCGCGAGCAAAGAGTAGAACTACCCAAGCTGTGAGCCCTGACTGGTCTGTCTAGTGGCTTGAGCTCTCTTCGTCTACAAGAGATTTCGGGTAATTCCCGTAAGGCTCACAAACGTCGCGAGCAAAGTGTAGAACTACCCAAGCTGTGAGCCCTGACTGGTCTTGTCTAGTGGCTTGAGCTCTCTTCGTCTACAAGAGATTTCGGGTAATTCCCGTAAGGCTCACAAACGTCGCGAGCAAAGTGTAGAACTACCCAAGCTGTGAGCCCTGACTGGTCTTGTCTAGTGGCTTGAACTCACTTCGTTTACAAGAGATTTCGGGTAATTCCCGTAAGGCTCACAAACGTCGCGAGCAAAGTGTAGAACTACCCAAGCTGTGAGCCCTGACTGGTCTTGTCTAGAGGCTCTCTCTTCGTCTACAAGAGATTTCGGGTAATTCCCGTAAGGCTCACAAACGTCGCGAGCAAAGAGTAGAACTACCCAAGCTGTGAGTCCTGACTGGTCTTGTCTAGTGGCTTGAACTCTCTTCGTCTACAAGAGATTTCGGGTAATTCCCGTAAGGCTCACAAACGTCGCGAGCAAAGTGTAGAACTACCCAAGCTGTGAGTCCTGACTGGTCTTGTCTAGTGGCTTGAGCTCTCTTCGTCTACAAGAAATTTCGGGTAATTCCAGTAAGGCTCACAAACGTCGCGAGCAAAGAGTAGAACTACCCAAGCTGTGAGCCCTGACTGGTCTTGTCTAGAGACTTGAGCTCTCTTCGTTTACAAGAAATTTCGGGTAATTCCCGTAAGGCTCACAAACGTCGCGAGCAAAGTGTAGAACTACCCAAGCTGTGAGCCCTGACTGGTCTGTCTAGTGGCTTGAGCTCTCTTCGTCTATAAGAGATTTCGGGTAATTCCCGTAAGGCTCACAAACGTCGCGAGCAAAGTGTAGAACTACCCAAGCTGTGAGTCCTGACTGGTCTTGTCTAGTGGCTTGAGCTCTCTTCGTTTACAAGAGATTTCGGGTAATTCCCGTAAGGCTCACAAACGTCGCGAGCAAAGTGTAGAACTACCCAAGCTGTGAGCCCTGACTGGTCTTGTCTAGAGACTTGAGCTCTCTTCGTCTACAAGAGATTTCGGGTAATTCCCGTAAGACTCACAAACGTCGCGAGCAAAATGTAGAACTACGATATATAGATAGAATTTGGCGACGGGTGCGCGATTTGATGATCTCAATGAAAATCCGTCTAGGAAACCTACAACCACAAAGATTGATTATTTTAATCCTACTTGTACAGAATTGTTTACTTTCTTGTCTACAGTTAAAAAAATACCAAAGTAATACTATTGACTAGGTTCCTTCATAGTATTCTATATGTGTCTCTAATCCTGCACACAACAAGGAATAATAAGATTTGAAGTAATTACGTGTTAAAAAGTCAACAGGAGTTATTGAGCGAGAAACAATGGACTCGTGAGAAATCCCCTTCGACCGGTTTAACTTTACACAGATAAAATACATATTTAAACCTTGACCTTACGCCAAGAGACTCGTGATGAAGGTAAACTGCGACTGTTGAGCTGAGTTGAGCACAGGGCGTGAGGCAATAACAATACCAACTTTAGAAAGTCGTACAATGCACGAACGATCAGATTTCTAACTGGTATAGCTGGTTGGAAGCGATCGTTTTGGTAAAGTTTGAATTGTGTTTACCACGAGGGAAATTACGTTTTGACATTCGTTTCCTTTACGTCAGGCGTGAAATTCTAAAATGACAACAAAGGGAAATTTTGTCCAGGGTTTCAGTAATCATGATAATATACATTTCCTTTGTGCATCTACAGTCCCCTTCCCAAGTCGTTTGTCTCCAGTATTCTCAATGTCCTCAATGTCCATTGCTTCTGTCGTTCAATCTTTTAAAGTTCTTTCAGTCTTCCAAAAATGAACCATCAGAAGAGCTTAAACTTGCTTCGCCTGTGCCATAAACACGTCCTCGGCGTAAAATGTAGGCCTACTTGATTAAAATCTAGCTTTTAATAACAGATGTGAAGGTTCATTTTTCTTATTTCCGAATTATTACTGAAACGTGATATTTTTTTACTTGCGGATTTGCATAAGGGTTTGGATAATTATTTTTCATATTTTCATAAAATTTTAACGAAATCGGTAGTCGATTTTGGGAAATTGAGAATACAGACCCACTGCACATACGATAAACATTATTTCTATAACATTTTTTGAACCTAGGGGATCTTAAAAGAGATATATATTCGCAAAACTCAACATTGCTTTTTTACCCAAGTAAATACTTCAACACTTGATACCAAAAGGAGTTTGTAACATAGTCATTTACGTTTAGAGTTTGAATAATTTACTTCCACGACTATTATTATAAGTACGGATTTCTTAGCCTAAATTTGTTTTTACAAAAAAAAAAAAAAAAAAAAAAAAAAACATTCTTATTGGTACATCGGAACTCCATTGTAAATTATACTACTTTTTGTACTTTCCACAAATTTATTTAAACCGACCTAGCTGTCGCCATTAGCATTTCCTTGAGTAACCTAAAAGTGACCAAGGAAAACAACAGGACTAACAAAGAAGCGCTTAATTGAGCGAATTTCCAAAAGAAGAAGGAAAAATGTAATTGTACCCCAAATGAAAATCAGACAATTAACATGATACTACTGTAATTTATAGCCTACAGTAGTATATATATATATCATACTTCAACACATAATAACAAAAATTTGTTTCATGAATTGAATATATTTACATTTCAGGTTTAAAATTTAGAAATTCAACATTGAAATTAAATTTTTATTAATAGCCTACTCCGTTACTTTTTTGTTAAAAGATAATTAAGATTAACTAGTTGATATTCGTTTTGAACAATGCTGCAAACATAACCTCAAAAATAAAGTAATACAAAATGTATAACAGGAGACGGTTTCGGCTTACCGATATCCTTAAGTACAGAATCATGATCTACACACTGATAAAACAAAAATAGTGTATGCTATTATTAATTAAATTTGGAAAAGCACAGCAAAAAAAGAACATTTGAATTTGTAGGTTAACGAACTTGTCCATGATAATGCTAAAACATTCAGTGTACTAAATTTTAACAAAAATTACGACCGCTAGAATACTACACTTTATCTTTCAATACGCCTACCAACCACTCAAAACTTGTTTTAGAGGTTAGAATCTGTACACATTTCCGGGTACTGTTGAAATAGATCATTTTCCCCATGGAAATTCGATAATACAATCACAATTAATGACATTGACAAGGATAGACTCATTGGTCTTAGTTGAAAATGTACTTCAATGTGTCTAATTAGATTCTGCACGGAACCGTCTACATCGTACAACGTTGCCAAGTCTAACCTTACTAGTTCCTCCACTTTCACTTGAATCCAACAGATTCAATGAGTGCTGTACGAGTTTGTAAACATCTAGAAACGATTTTTAATAATGGTGTGAAAATTTAAGGTCATGGAATTGGCAGCACATTCTTCTACGCTAAACAATCTGATTTGAGAAACAACTGTTCATTCCTCTCCAACTTTTTATGACAATAATAAATAGTTTTTGAGATATGGACTAAACACAAAATAACCTATAAATTTTAAAAATAAATTCAGGGTCGTATTTTTACAAGAAATTTAAACTAAAACTAATGCGACTGTCTTGGAGTAGGGAGTTAGGCTACTTATTTTAAAAATCATTCCCCAAATTAATAACTCAACTGACCCCACAATAGGCCTACAAGTTAAAAAAACATCTCTACGTAGGCTAAAATGTAGCAAGAGCTAGCGCTTTCATAGAGTTGTAAATGTGCTCCTAGTTTTGTTTTATTATTAGTTAATTATTACCTCATAGATACCAATCTACAGTAGTTATTTTACCCCTTAAATGAATGTTCCCAAAGTCGACACCAACCTAAATCACTTTCTCGCGCCTAAAAATCCCATTTCAAGAAATCCTTGTTGAAGGGTTGTGTATTATGAGTTGTTTATAATTAAATAAAATAAAGATACTACCTTTTTAAAATTATTATTAAAAGTTTCGCCGTCACAAACACCATCATTAGATAAATTCATTGCAAATCCAATAACAGTCATATGTTATCCGCTCAGAATTTGATTTATAGAAGCTTTCGAATAAATGTACTTTACACGTGGACACATATTTGAGTTATCAACAGTTGGCGTAAAGTAACCGTGAATATTTTAATCATAGATTATAAAAGCTACGTACAATGCTGTGGCGAGATGACAAGAATGCAAGCTAAGGAATGTGTGATCTACTGGTAATAGTTTAACCTCGCCTCAGCCATCAGTATACTACAAGCTAACCTAAATACATTAGCTTGTGAATCGTGTAACATGCACATTGACTACATTGAATCAACTGAAGGGAAAATGCTGGCGAAATGGGTGGTAGAAATATTATCATGGAAACAGAGGTGTTCGCCGTCATCTTGTAACAGTACAGTTAGGAGAAGAAAGTGACTATAACGTGAAAATAATTGACTGTGAAACATTTCTCTGAAAACCAGAGGGCACAATTTTAAAAATATTTAACAGAACAGATAGATATTAGCTTATTTTGAGGTTATGTTTATATTAATTTTCAAAACGAATGCGCAAACCTTAGCGAACTGCTTGTTAGTTTATTACAGTCACAATACACTATTTTTACAGTTGTTAAAAAGTATATAAATGGTAAAGTTTCATCATATTACCAGCTGATAGCGGATACCGGGTACGTCATACTGCCATTATAAGTACAAAATGGCTTACTACAATCTAACAATTAGAAACACACGCAAATATATTTAGTTTTATTGCCCTATAACTGAGCCATACATAATGTATGAGTGGAAGGGAGAGGGGAAATACGGTCTGAAGGAGCATGTAATAACCTACGGGTAAGCCTAATGATGTTCGATGCGTTGTTTCCATTTAATTAGAAAGTCTGTTGTCATAGAAACGGGTCAATTTTAGAACAAGATAATTAGAAATAGACTCTGCACAAACTTTCTCATACACTACACTAGAAACCAAAGCCTAAACAAACAAAATGTATTCGTCTCATGTCTTAAAAAATCAGGTTTGGAGTTATCGGTAAAGAAGTGAAAAATGTAAACCACCGCCTAAGATGGTTGAATATCTCAAAATGGGCACAAAGCATCGGTATAATTTTGGTGAAATGCTGAGATTATTACTCAAACCCACTATGAAGGTTAAGCTGTAATGTATTAATGGTAGTTCGTAATAATAATAACAAAATTAACCAGATAACAGTAGGACCCGCGTGAGCTGTGGGGGTGACGCAACCTATTTTTCTGTTGGAGGGGGGGGGGTCCCATCTTTCTGTTTTTGTTTGTTCTTTGAGAGGGATTTAAACTGTTAA
Organism: Aphrophora alni; assembly: GCA_963513935.1. Classification (NCBI taxonomy): domain Eukaryota; kingdom Metazoa; phylum Arthropoda; class Insecta; order Hemiptera; family Aphrophoridae; genus Aphrophora; species Aphrophora alni. Next base: position 27,541,618 of record OY740766.1, on the reverse strand, counting down.
ACATTGTACAACAAAGTTTCTTATGTACTGTAATAATGCAAGAATTCTATTATTTTTTTAATAAGTCTATTAGGCCCTATAATCGACATTTTAAACAAATTTAGCATGTTGACTAGGTTTTGTTACCCGTTGAATACGATTGAAAAATTAAGTCACAAACATTCAAAATCGGGCTTTCGATAGTTTTTCTTATTTAAGATCTGCATAAACCAACACTGGCTTATTTCGTGCGGCTTGCCAATCTATATTTTACAGTAGACCCGCTTTAGCTGTGGGAGTGACAAGAACTTAATCCCAGTGTTTTTCTTTGTAAAAACATAATATTCTCTACATTGTTATAAGTAATGTTTTTTACATAGGTAGCATAGAGTTATTTTATCTTTCAAATTAGAAGCTGAATTTTGGTTGTATGACGGGGAATTTTATAATTTCAACAATTTTTGAAAACCTATCTCGTAGGTTTGCATATTTAAAAAAAGTACACAAATACGATTTTATTTGGAAACGTCCAAAAATAATATAGTTTATAATTAAAATTTTTTATTAACACCTCTGGGGTAAGGACTTTTGGGTATGTGAAATTGGGCTGTATATAAAAAGGTAATTAAATTTGAAAAATAAGGTGTAGCCTAATTTTTCCATTTCTCCTATTCGTTCAAAAGTTATCAAACAATTTCCATACTTTTATCACACCCTGAATATTAGACATACGTAATTAAGAAAAAATGTTTAACTTATTTTAAAGACGTCATAATATAAAGTTAAATATAATCCTAGCACGGTACCTTTAAATGTTTTATCTGAACTTTAGGCTACTTAAGGTAAGAGATAAGAAATATTATCAGTAATATTTATCAGATTAGATAAATGATTAGAATAATCTCGCTAAATAAATTAGAAATAGTTTTGTGTAGACTATAATCCAACCTATTAAAGTAAAATTGATTGAAAACAAAATTGGTCAAAGTCTTTCTCTTGTGGAACACCTAGATAAAAAATTTTGTATGATCAAATACGAGAACACAATTTTTAAAAACAAACGACCTTATTAAATTTTGTAAAATCATTGCACAATTTTTTCCCCCTCAATCATGTACAAAACCAGATATATCAGTCGTCATCTCCCGAAAAATGTCAGTTCGGAAGTTACCTGTTAAAAAGTGAAAATAAAAAAAAATCGATTCAACCTTATCATATTTTAGTGATATGTAAAACCGTTAAAGACGATTTAGACCAATTCCAAATTTTGTGTTCTGGTCGTATCCTGAATTTTTACTTATCGAAAATTGATTTAAAAAGACCTAGAGAAAGGCTAAATCGATCATAACAAGTTCACTTATTTAAAAAATTAGTCAAAATCGGTCTACGGGTTGTAGTGTACTGCACGGACGACAGATGACAGACTAACCTAACCCCAAAACTACTTTTTATGGACGCAAAATTTATACTTCAGCGAAAAACTCATCATCTCTTTATTAAATTTAAATGTATATTATATTATGTAAATATGTTATCGAAATATTTTTGTGGGTTATAAATAAAAAATTTTAATTCGGATATAAATCAACAAAGATGACGGCACCACATATCGTGATTCATTGATTGTCATGTTGGGTTTTATTTACCCAGATGTAGGCAAAAATAACAAACTACATTCATAATAAATAATCCAAATGAACACAGATTGTGGTGTAATCGATCAAATTGTTCCCATTATTTAGTGTTCACAAGCATCACATAATTTCTTTTTCACATAAAAAAAATAATAAAATTTAATTAGATAATATTGTAAGCCTAACAGATAAAAGAAAAGAGATGGGTTCATTTAATGTTAAGCAATTATTCTTGAAATGTAACTTTTTGAAATATGCGTATAAGATTTAACTTGTAAAAATACAATTTAACTTTTGAATCTGTGATCAATAGACTTCACTCCTAGTTGAAAACGTAAACGATCAGACTATCAATAGACTTCATACATGAAGTATTGTTTTCAATTGCAATGATGATGAAGGTTTGGCGTTTTCGTTTCTTGTCGATTTTTTCTCTTTGTTCTTTTCCCGAAAATTAAATTTGACCAATCTGGATAAAGCTAATTTTATATCTTTCGGAACATCTTCCACGGCAGATATTTTGTTTTTTCGATAACACTTAACCAGCATATATTTTTTTTATGAGATAACGACTAATTCGTTCAGTTTGTCATAGAAGCTAAATTTGAGCAAATTATGATCATAATCATTTGCATAAATCAGACTTTTGTCTTATTACAGATACCCTAAAATTTTGAATTATCGAATAAATAGAAAAATTGACTCCAGATATAATCAAAACACGACCTACAAACTAAATTTCATCAAAATCTCTTGTTTAGGTTGTACAACACTACAAAGCAGGCGACAGACAGACATCGTTCTAAAAATTCTTTTACTCAAAAAAGATATATCCGCGAAAATTTACCATCGATTTATTGCCCCATCACATAACTTTCTGTAGACTATGTAGATTATGAGAAACTAAAAGTTAATGCATATTATCCCGTGGACTAATTCAATAATTAACAAGAAACACCTTGTTGTTAATGTGTTAAAATTGACCAAGTTACTGGTGGATTCTGAATGTCATCATAATGGATTCATATATTGGAAAATTTACAGAACGTAGAAAAATCTGAGAACAAGTTCATTATTTTTCATCATAATGCACCGAAAGCAGCTGTTATCGATAACAGCTGAGAGCAACGAAAGTGATCGAATCCCAATCTCAAATTTAAAGCAAAGAAAAACCGATCAGCTGACTTTCCTTTGCTTTAATTTAGTTTCGTGTTTGCCCACCAGGAGCACTAATGTTTCTTTCCAATGCATTTGTCCTTTTGAAATTAGCTAATCTTAAATAATTAACAATAGAATTGTCAAAACAAATAGCTAAATTTTAGACCTGTATTTACGTGTTTGAAAATGACTGCTGCAAATGTTTTTAACATACCAGAGAAATCTCGCGATAGATATGAAGAAAAATTAAGTTTTCTGAGTGGTGCAGAGTTGAAAATGTTTAATCAAAACAAGTAAAAAACGAAGTTTTATTGGTTTATTTGTCTGATAAATCTAAAGACCTGAAAACATCTACTTTATGGAGTAGATTTTCAATGATTAAAAGTTGTTTAAAAATAAAATAAAATATAGATGTTTCTAATTTTCCAAAAACCTCTTGGAAACACCAGTCTGTTGGTTATCAAGCTAAGAAATCTAAAGTGTTCCCTGGTGATGAAGTAGGAAAGTTCAGTTCATAGTCAACGCTCCTAAATGAGTATTTAATTAACCAAAGTTATTTTAACTATTGGGATTTGTGGTGCAAATCGAAACTATGACCTCTTTCATTTGAATGATGTTAGATACAATGGCAGTTTCTTTGTTGTTTTTATAAATGATGACAAAATATGAAGTTTCACCATTACTGGTGAAGAATGTCCACATGTTTTCGCTACCAAAGTGAGTCTTGCCACTAACCGGAATGCATATTTATTTTTCGTTTTATAAATTCCGATTTTTCGCGTTTCCTTTCCGATTTTAAAAATCGCGTCTTTCAATACTTCAAATCGAAAAGGAAATTAAATTGTTCGTGATGAATATTTTTATAAAACAATGAAGATTGGATTTATTTGAATGAATTTATTAACATTAAATAAAATATAAATTATTGCCGTTGAGATAATTATATGTTTTTTTAATAACTTTATTTTGATTGTTTGTATATTTTAATGAATACGTATTTAGGAAAATTTACTTTTACAGTACTTGTTATAAATATGTGTATCAAATTTGGTTTTGAAATATTACAAAAACGTACAAGTATACTTTTCCAAATAATCGATAAAATATAAGGATTAAAAACACAGTTCTTAATAATAAAAAAACCATACAACGGTTTATAATTGTTTTTAGGTTAATTTAATCGTTCAAATAATTCTAAACCACACAATGTTACAGTAACATTCGTTACGAACAATTTAAACATTTTTCGTCTTGCTCCTACTAATAGAACACGCGATATATTATATTTTTAATTTCACTGTGGACGAATTGATTTGTTCACTTCCTGCTCTCTGAAGTCAGTCAAAATCGGGTTTCAGAAACCAAACTCAATTGAGTTTCTATGTTTAATGACACCATGTTAGTCTCGTCAATAAAATAAACTACATTCTGCAACGCAACAACAGCTGATAATACCATCCATAATAGGTCTTTAAATAGATTCTTAAGAAACAATACAAAAACAATAAAGATTGTAATAGTACAATTAAAAGTGATTACTAAATGTACGGGAATAAAGAAAGTTTTCAATTATTGCATAAACTAAAAAACAGGTTTTGTTATATAGCGTACAAAGATATCTTATATACTAGCTATTTCTTTCTACACGTGTGAAGAAAATTTACTTATATTGAAAAAACCGTATAGAAAATGAACTGTAATATATGAGAAATGTAGGCCTTATATCATTGTAAACAATATTTCTGAGGGGATCATAAAACTCCAAATTGACTAATGCCGAACATACAGAGAGCTATATATTATATATATATATATATATATATATATATATATATATATATATATATTATTAGTATAGCTGTATTATTATTATAACTGTGTTATTAGTATAGCTGTAATATTAGGATAGATGTATTATTAGTATAGCTATATTATTAGCATAGCTGTTTAGCTGTTTATTAAGATAGCAATCGTAATACGATAGTTGTATTATTAGGGTAGCTGTAATATTATTATAGCTGTTTTGTTAGGGCATCTATATTATTAGGATAGGTGTTTATTAAGATAACAATCGTATTACAATAGTTGTATTATTAATATAGCTGTATTATAATAGTAGCTGTAATATTATTATAGCTGTTTTATTAGGGTAGCTGTATTATTAGGATAGCTGTTTATTAAGATAACAATCGTACTACGATAGTTGTATTATTAATATAGCTGTATTATTAGGGTAGCTGTAATATTATTATAGCTGTTTTGTTAGGGTAGCTGTATAATTAGGATAGCTGTTTATTAAGATAGCAATCGTATTACGATAGTTGTATTATTAGGGTAGCTGTAATTTTATTATAGCTGTTTTATTAGGGTAGCTGTATTATTAGGATAGCTGTTTATTAAGATAACAATCGTACTACGATAGTTGTATTATTAATATAGCTGTATTATTAGGGTAGCTGTAATATTATTATAGCTGTTTTATTAGGGTAGCTGTATTATTAGGATAGCTGTTTATTAAGATACCAATCGTATTACAATAGTTGTATTATTAACATAGCTGTATTATTAGGGTAGCTGTAATATTATTATAGCTGTTTTATTAGGGTAGCTGTAATATTATTATAGCTGTTTTATTAGGGTAGCTGTATTATTAGGATAGCTGTTTATTAAGATAACAATCGTACTACGATAGTTGTATTATTAATATAGCTGTATTATTAGGGTAGCTGTAATATTATTATAGCTGTTTTGTTAGGGTAGCTGTATAATTAGGATAGCTGTTTATTAAGATAGCAATCGTATTACGATAGTTGTATTATTAGGGTAGCTGTAATTTTATTATAGCTGTTTTATTAGGGTAGCTATATTATTAGGATAGCTGTTTATTAAGATAACAATCGTACTACGATAGTTGTATTATTAATATAGCTGTATTATTAGGGTAGCTGTAATATTATTATAGCTGTTTTATTAGGGTAGCTGTATTATTAGGATAGCTGTTTATTAAGATAACAATCGTACTACGATAGTTGTATTATTAATATAGCTGTATTATTAGGGTAGCTGTAATATTATTATAGCTGTTTTGTTAGGGTAGCTGTAATATTAGGATAGCTGTTTATTAATATACCAATCGTATTACGATAGTTGTATTATTAATATAGCTGTATTATTAGAGTAGGTTAGGTTAGGAAGTATTGGGTAAGTTTTAATTTTCTCATGTAAGAGGAGCTTACCACAACAATAAATCGTAATTTAATAATTTTTACTCCTCTGGGGTGAGGGAGAGGCATCATTTTTTACTTCTAGAATAATTAAGTAAAGTTAGCAATTTCTTAAAAATCTATCTGAATACTAGTGCAATCAACCAACAGTTATAAAAATTTCTTGAAGACATTTTCCCTGTCCGAAAGCCTTTTAAATTGATCTTTGACATGACCAAGAAAAATATACGTAATTTTGATATCTTTTTTTATTATTTTTGCATTTTTTGTAACGTGTTGAAAACTATTTTATTTTGTAGTTAAGTGGAAGAAATTCTCTTCACTTCCATAATATCGTCTTAATAATTTGCGTCCAGTAGATAATATGAAGAACAATAATTATGTCACTGAGATGTGGAGACTTCCTCTTAGGGCTTGTACGTGGACGACGGACGCTCCAAATAAGGTTAGCAGCGCACACACTTTGCGCATCGTTTTATTGTTGAACATGTCTGATGACACAACACCTTGGGAACAATACAACGGAAGTTACATGGCGGATTATAATCTCTCATCAGCAAACAACAGAAACTTGCGTAAACAAACACCTCCTCCAAGTCCTGGAAGAAGGAAAAAACTTGCACTTTCTAGTTCGGATAATCAACACAAGCTGCGTCTTCATAATTTTTTTATATTTTCACTTATACGAAGAGACAAGAAAGTTGAGTGATGAAGCAAAATCCGATGTTGAAATTTTCTTGAAATGATGTCCTATTTGTCGCATCAACCGATTTTGATTAATTTGGCATGTAGGAAAAGTTATTGACCTTGTAAAAAACCCAAAAAGATATTCTAGGTTGATCAAAGCCATGTTTAAATCAGCATAACATTAACTATAGAACCTTTATATTATACCAACTTGCACAACCATACGGAAAATAATATGTGTTCCATCTTCCCCAAAATATTTGAACTACATATAGGCTGCATAAGAAATGAGGGGGGGGGTGAAATTTTCTATATTAGGCCTACTAAGTTTTGCCCATCTATTTCCAATTGGAGATAAGATGGTGTATAGAAGGGCCCCTTATAAAATTAAAGAAAAACGAAGATATTTACGTATTTAAATAGAGCCTAAGTTTGCTTAGCGTATGTCATACGTAACGTAATCAGTGATGTCTTGCTAATTAATACCACTCGTTTTTACCCTGGATGATTTGTTCGCTACATTTAAGAAAATTTCATCAAAATCTTTAGGATCAATTTTGAGAAAATACAATTTTAAAATTTTGCTCTTATGGCAAATTTTACTAGGTATCATAAAATTTGAGTTATAGAAAAAATCCGAAATATAGTTTAAATAGTAAATTTTATTAAAAAGTCTGAGGTGTAGGTTAGGTTAGGTACAGACGACGGACAACATTCCAAAAAAAGAAGAAAAAACACTTCAAGAGATCACAAAACACTCGGCATAAATTTTTTTGACCCATCAAATAACTTTTTCTACACTACATCTTTGTAAGAAAGTAAAACGTTATACAGAAAAAATATTGATTCAATTGTTAAAACTTTCTTTACACGATAAGATTAAAATAATTTCGCACTATATAAAAATTGCATGTCTTGTCTACGCCACTTGCTCTGGGGTCGGGGAGGACACAGGTAATCTCAAGTAATCCTGTTAACAACCTGACACGAAGGGCAGGCTCCGGCCACGCCCAGAAATTCAATAGCCCAACTTTCACCCTTCAAACAATCACTTTAGATTCTAAAATAATTATACAAAATTGTGGCCGCCTGGGGAAAAAAAGTTGACGAATTATGCGTAGTGAAATAAACATGTATGTATTCATCATCTACCCATTACGAATGTACACAAGCTTAGTTGTAATATTGACTTTGATCGTGGCTTTAAATATTAGAAACATTTGAGACTTTCAACTGCTTCACTAGTACAGTAGTAGTTCTATAAAGTGTACATAAAACATAATTACTTTAATACGGTAAGAAATAATAACACAACTACAATCTACTTGAACAAAACACCATTCAAATAATTACTTAGGGAGAAATATAAGTTAAATGATCCACGAGTGACCCGCTCCTTACATTGTGATTGATTTACTATTCATTGGAATCACACTAATAGTAAATATATGTTGTACACATCGAAATATTTCAACCCTGGAATGTTGACTGGCTTATACGAAAAACCAAATTTAATTTCTACCAATTGTGAGCCCCGGTGGCTGGTAGTCATATTTCTTGGTAAAGCCAGTTAATTTTCAATTTATTTTACTCAATCCATTTAGGCATATAGAAGATTTTGTTAAAATTACTGTGTAACTGTTTATGAACTGATATTTTCGTAACCTTAAGAAACTAGAAACTATTACCGCTGTAGAACTAAAGAAAAATATTTTATGCCATAATGATTGGCTATATAAACATGGTAACGCAAATAAACATCACTGTTACCGTTAAGAATAGTTTAAGTAATAAAACAACACTTTATGAATTTAAATATGGTATACTGATTGGCTACATCTAAAGTGAAAGTGAAACGCAAATGAACATCACTGTTACCGTTAAGAATAGTTTTATTGTAAAACAACACTTTATGAATTTAAATATGCCATACTGATTGGCTACATCTAAAGTGAAAGTGAAACGCAAATGAACATCACTTTATGAATTTAAATATGGTATACTGATTGGCTACATCTAAAGTGAAAGTGAAACGCAAATGAACATCACTGTTACATTTAAGAATAGTTTTAGTAATAAAACAACGCTTTATGAATTTAAATATGCCATACTGATTGGCTACATCTAAAGTGAAAGTGAAACGCAAATGAACATCACTGTTACCGTTAAGAATAGTTTTAGTAATAAAACAACACTTTATGAATTTAAATATGCCATACTGATTGGCTACATCTAAAGTGAAAGTGAAACGCAAATGAACATCACTGTTACCGTTAAGAATAGTTTTAGTAATAAAACAACACTTTATGAATTTAAATATGGTATACTGATTGGCTACATCTAAAGTGAAAGTGAAACGCAAATGAACATCATTGTTACCGTTAAGAATAGTTTTAGTAGTAAAACAACACTTAATCAATTTAAACATGGCATACTGATTGGCTACATCTAAAGTGAAAGTGAAACGCACATGAACATCACTGTTACCGTTAAGAATAGTTTTAGTAATAAAACAACACTTTATGGATTTAAATATGGTATACTGATTGGCTACATCTAAAGTGAAAGTGAAACGCACATGAACATCACTGTTACTGTTAAGAATAGTTTTAGTAATAAAACAACACTTTATGAATTTAAATATGCCATACTGATTGGCTACATCTAAAGTGAAAGTGAAACGCACATGAACATCACTGTTACCGTTAAGAATAGTTTTAGTAATAAAACAACACTTTATGAATTTAAATATGCCATACTGATTGGCTACATCTAAAGTGAAAGTGAAACGCACATGAACATCACTGTTACCGTTAAGAATAGTTTTAGTAATAAAACAACACTTTATGAATTTAAATATGCCATACTGATTGGCTACATCTAAAGTGAAAGTGAAACGCACATGAACATCACTGTTACCGTTAAGAATAGTTTTAGTAATAAAACAACACTTTATGAATTTAAATATGCCATACTGATTGGCTACATCTAAAGTGAAAGTGAAACGCACATGAACATCACTGTTACCGTTAAGAATAGTTTTAGTAATAAAACAACACTTTATGAATTTAAATATGCCATACTGATTGGCTACATCTAAAGTGAAAGTGAAACGCACATGAACATCACTGTTACCGTTAAGAATAGTTTTAGTAATAAAACAACACTTTATGAATTTAAATATGGTATACTGATTGGCTACATCTAAAGTGAAAGTGAAACGCAAATGAACATCATTGTTACCGTTAAGAATAGTTTTAGTAGTAAAACAACACTTAATCAATTTAAACATGGCATACTGATTGGCTACATCTAAAGTGAAAGTGAAACGCACATGAACATCACTGTTACCGTTAAGAATAGTTTTAGTAATAAAACAACACTTTATGAATTTAAATATGCCATACTGATTGGCTACATCTAAAGTGAAAGTGAAACGCACATGAACATCACTGTTACCGTTAAGAATAGTTTTAGTAATAAAACAACACTTTATGAATTTAAATATGGTATACTGATTGGCTACATCTAAAGTGAAAGTGAAACGCACATGAACATCACTGTTACCGTTAAGAATAGTTTTAGTAATAAAACAACACTTAATCAATTTAAATATGCCATACTGATTGGCTACATCTAAAGTGAAAGTGAAACGCACATGAACATCACTGTTACCGTTAAGAATAGTTTTAGTAATAAAACAACACTTTATGAATTTAAATATGGTATACTGATTGGCTACATCTAAAGTGAAAGTGAAACGCAAATGAACATCACTGTTACCGGAATAGTTTTAGTAATAAAACAACACTTTATGAATTTAAATATGGTATACAAATTGGCTACATCTAAAGTGAAAGTGAAACGCAAATGAACATCATTGTTACCGTTAAGAATAGTTTTAGTAGTAAAACAACACTTAATCAATTTAAACATGGCATACTGATTGGCTACATCTAAAGTGAAAGTGAAACGCACATGAACATCACTGTTACCGTTAAGAATAGTTTTAGTAATAAAACAACACTTTATGAATTTAAATATGGTATACTGATTGGCTACATCTAAAGTGAAAGTGAAACGCAAATGAACATCATTGTTACCGTTAAGAATAGTTTTAGTAGTAAAACAACACTTAATCAATTTAAACATGGCATACTGATTGGCTACATCTAAAGTGAAAGTGAAACGCACATGAACATCACTGTTACCGTTAAGAATAGTTTTAGTAATAAAACAACACTTTATAAATTTAAATATGGTTTACTGATTGGCTACATCTAAAGTGAAAGTGAAACACAAATGAACATTACTATGGACCATTATGAATCAAATAGTATTAAATAAAACTCTATTTATATTTAGAGATGGAAAATATTCATACATACATGGTTTGATCAAGATAACAGAATGAATGTAAGCATTTTATAAAAAGTGAGAGTGATACATTTTTTAGCATCTTATTATTGCCTGTTAACCCTGGATGTAATATTGGAGAAAATATCCCTTATGTTTAATAACAGATGGAATGTTATATAAAGTGAAAGAGATACATTTTGTCATCTTTATTATGGACATGTAACCCTCGATGGGTGTCAGAGAAAACATGTGTTTTGTTTAAGGTAACAGAATGTAAACATTTAATAGAAAGTGACAGTGATACATTCTGCCTTTTGCTTAAAATAATAGATGGAGTGTTATATAAAGTGAAAGTGATACATTCTGTCACCTTATTATGACACTTAACCCGGGATGTAATATCAGAGAAAATATGACTTTCAGTTAAGATAACAGAATAAATGTACCGTAAGCATTTTATAGAAGGTGATAGAGATACATTCTAGTATCTGATATTTCACTCCTAACCACATAGATGATCTATCTGAGAAAACATGCCTTTTGTTTAAGATAACAGAATGCATTTTATAGAAGATGAAACTGATACATTCTTGCATCTTATTATTGACTCCTAACCCTTGATGTTTTATCTGAGAAAATATGCCTTTGCTTAAGACGACAGAATGAATGTGAGCATTTTATAGAAAGTGAAAGTGATACATTCTAGCATCTTATTATTGACTACTAACCAGAAAACATGCCTGTTGTTTAAGATAACAGATGGAATATTAGTACAGTATTGTAAATTAGGTGAAAGTGATACAGTTTAACACCTTATTATGACGCCTAAATTTGGATGTAATATTAGAGAAAACCTTGTTTTTTGTTTAAGATAACAGATGGAATATTAGTATTGTAAATTAAGCGAAAGTGATACATTTTAACACCTTATTATGACACCTAAATTTGGATGTAATATTAGAGAAAACCTTGTTTTTTGTTTAAGATAACAGATGGAATATTAGTATTGTAAATTAGGTGAAAGTGATACAGTTTAACACCTTATTATGACACCTAAATTTGGATGTAGTATTAGAGAAAACCTTGTTTTTTGTTTAAGATAACAGATGGAATTTTAGTATTGCAAATTAAGTGAAAGTGATATATTTTAACACTTAATTATGGTGCCTAAATTTGGATGTAGTATTAGAGAAAAATGTGTTTCTTATTTAAAATAACAGATGGAATATTAGTACCATTGTAAATTAGGTGAAAGTGATACATTTTAACACCTTATTATGACATCTAAATTTGGATGTAATATTAGAGAAAACCTTGTTTTTTGTTTAAGATAACAGATGGAATATTAGTATTGTAAATTAAGCGAAAGTGATACATTTTAACACCTTATTATGACACCTAAATTTGGATGTAGTATTAGAGAAAACCTTGTTTTTTGTTTAAGATAACAGATGGAATATTAGTATTGCAAATTAAGTGAAAATGATACATTTTAACACCTTATTATGACACCTAAATTTGGATGTAATATTAGAGAAAACCTTGTTTTTTGTTTAAGATAACAGATGGAATATTAGTATTGCAAATTAAGTGAAAATGATACATTTTAACACCTTATTATGACACCTAAATTTGGATGTAATATTAGAGAAAACCTTGTTTTTTGTTTAAGATAACAGATGGAATATTAGTACATATTGTAAATTAAGCGAAAGTGATACATTTTAACACCGTATTATGAGACCTAAATTTGGATGTAGTATTAGAGAAAACCTTGTTTTTTGTTTAAGATAACAGATGGAATATTAGTATTGCAAACTAAGTGAAAGTGATACATTTTAACACCTTATTATGACACCTAAATTTGGATGTAGTATTAGAGAAAACCTTGTTTTTTGTTTAAGATAACAGATGGAATATTAGTATTGCAAATTAAGTGAAAGTGATACATTTTAACACCTTATTATGACACCTAAATTTGGATGTAATATTAGAGAAAACCTTGTTTTTTGTTTAAGATAACAGATGGAATATTAGTATTGTAAATTAAGCGAAAGTGATATATTTTAACACCTTATTATGACACCTAAATTTGGATGTAGTATTAGAGAAAACCTTGTTTTTTGTTTAAGATAACAGATGGAATATTAGTATTGCAAATTAAGTGAAAGTGATATATTTTAACACTTTATTATGGTGCCTAAATTTGGATGTAGTATTAGAGAAAAATGTGTTTCTTATTTAAAATAACAGATGGAATATTAGTACCATTGTAAATTAGGTGAAAGTGATACATTTTAACACCTTATTATGACGCCTAAATTTGGATGTAGTATTTGAGAAAACCTTGTTTTTTGATTAGGATAACAGATGGAATATTAGTTTTAAGTGAAAGTGATTATATATCAGAGAATACAATGGTGAATATTAACAGTTTTACACCTTAATTATTGCTAACTCTGGTTATGGAATCAGGGAAAACATTTGTTTTGGTTAAAGGTTGAACAGACTGAATGTAAGTTTGATATATAAAGTGAAAGTAAACAGTTTAGCACCTTACTATTACAACTAACCCTGGTTATAGTATCATAGAAAACATGCTTTTTGATTAAAGGTAACACACTGAATATAAGTCTGATATATAAAGTGAAAGTAAACAGTTTAGCACCTTCCCATTACAAATAACTCTGGTTATAGTATCATAGAAAACATGTGTTTTGTTTAAAGGTAACAGACTGAATGTAAATCTGATATATAAAGTAAAAGTAAACAGTTTAGCACCTTACTATTACAACTAACCCTGGTTATAGTATCATAGAAAACATGTGTTTTGTTTAAAGGTAACAGACTGAATGTAAATCTGATATATAAAGTGAAAGTAAATAGTTTACCACCTTACTATTACAACTAAACCTGGTTATAGTATCATAGAAAACATGTGTTTTGTTTAAAGGTAACAGACTGAATGTAAATCTGATATATAAAGTGAAAGTAAACAGTTTACCACCTTACTATTACAACTAAACCTGGTTATAGTATCATAGAAAACATGTGTTTTGTTTAAAGGTAACAGACTGAATGTAAATCTGATATATAAAGTGAAAGTAAACAGTTTACCACCTTACTATTACAACTAACCCTGGTTATAGTATCATAGAAAACATGTGTTTTGTTTAAAGGTAACAGACTGAATGTAAATCTGATATATAAAGTGAAAGTAAACAGTTTACCACCTTACTATTACAACTAACCCTGGTTATAGTATCAGAGAAAACATGTGTTTTGTTTAAAGGTAACAGACTGAATGTAAATCTGATATATAAAGTGAAAGTAAACAGTTTACCACCTTACTATTACAACTAACCCTGGTTATAGTATCAGAGAAAACATGTGTTTTGTTTAAAGGTAACAGACTGAATGTATATCTGATATATAAAGTGAAAGTAAACAGTTTAGCACCTTACTATTACAACTAACCCTGGTTATAGTATCATAGAAAACATGTGTTTTGTTTAAAGGTAACAGACTGAATGTAAATCTGATATATAAAGTGAAAGTAAACAGTTTACCACCTTACTATTACAACTAACCCTGGTTTATAGTATCAGAGAAAACATGTGTTTTGTTTAAAGGTAACAGACTGAATGTAAATCTGATATATAAAGTGAAAGTAAACAGTTTACCACCTTACTATTACAACTAACCCTGGTTATAGTATCAGAGAAAACATGTGTTTTGTTTAAAGGTAACAGACTGAATGTAAATCTGATATATAAAGTGAAAGTAAACAGTTTACCACCTTACTATTACAACTAACCCTGGTTATAGTATCAGAGAAAACATGTGTTTTGTTTAAAGGTAACAGACTGAATGTATATCTGATATATAAAGTGAAAGTAAACAGTTTAGCACCTTACTATTACAACTAACTCTGGTTATAGTATCATAGAAAACATGTGTTTTGTTTAAAGGTAACAGACTGAATGTATATCTGATATATAAAGTGAAAGTAAACAGTTTAGCACCTTACTATTACAACTAACTCTGGTTATAGTATCATAGAAAACATGTGTTTTGTTTAAAGGTAACAGACTGAATGTATATCCGATATATAAAGTAAAAGTAAACAGTTTAGCACCTTACTATTACAACTAACTCTGGTTATAGTATCATAGAAAACATGTGTTTTGTTTAAAGGTAACAGACTGAATGTATATCCGATATATAAAGTAAAAGTAAACAGTTTAGCACCTTACTATTACAACTAACTCTGGTTATAGTATCAGAGAAAACATGCGTTTTGTTTAAAGGTAACAGACTGAATGTATATCCGATATATAAAGTAAAAGTAAACAGTTTAGCACCTTACTATTACAACTAACTCTGGTTATAGTATCAGAGAAAACATGCGTTTTGTTTAAAGGTAACAGACTGAATGTATATCCGATATATAAAGTAAAAGTAAACAGTTTAGCACCTTACTATTACAACTAACTCAGGTTATAGTATCATAGAAAACATGCTTTTTGTTTCAAGGTAACACACTGAATGTATATCCGATATATAATGTGAAAAGTAAACAGTTTAGCACCTTACTATTACAACTAAACCTGGTTATAGTATCATAGAAAACATGCTTTTTGTTTCAAGGTAACACACTGAATGTATATCCGATATATAATGTGAAAAGTAAACAGTTTAGCACCTTACTATTACAACTAAACCTGGTTATAGTATCAGAGAAAACATGCTTTTTGTTTCAAGGTAACACACTGAATGTATATCCGATATATAATGTGAAAAGTAAACAGTTTAGCACCTTACTATTACAACTAAACCTGGTTATAGTATCATAGAAAACATGCTTTTTGTTTCAAGGTAACACACTGAATGTATATCCGATATATAATGTGAAAAGTAAACAGTTTAGCACCTTACTATTACAACTAAACCTGGTTATAGTATCATAGAAAACATGCTTTTTGTTTCAAGGTAACACACTGAATGTATATCCGATATATAATGTGAAAAGTAAACAGTTTAGCACCTTACTATTACAACTAAACCTGGTTATAGTATCATAGAAAACATGCTTTTTGTTTCAAGGTAACACACTGAATGTATATCCGATATATAATGTGAAAAGTAAACAGTTTAGCACCTTACTATTACAACTAAACCTGGTTATAGTATCATAGAAAACATGCTTTTTGTTTCAAGGTAACACACTGAATGTATATCTGATATATAAAGTAAAAGTAAACAGTTTAGCACCTTACTATTAAAACTAACTGTGGTTATAGTATCAGAGAAAACATGCGTTTTGTTTAAGGTAACACACTGAATGTATATCCGATATATAAAGTAAAAGTAAACAGTTTAGTCCTTACTATTACAACTAACTCTGGTTATAGTATCATAGAAAACATGCTTTTTGTTTCAAGGTAACACACTGAATGTATATCCGATATATAATGTGAAAAGTAAACAGTTTAGCACCTTACTATTACAACTAAACCTGGTTATAGTATCATAGAAAACATGCTTTTTGTTTCAAGGTAACACACTGAATGTATATCCGATATATAATGTGAAAAGTAAACAGTTTAGCACCTTACTATTACAACTAAACCTGGTTATAGTATCATAGAAAACATGCTTTTTGTTTCAAGGTAACACACTGAATGTATATCCGATATATAATGTGAAAAGTAAACAGTTTAGCACCTTACTATTACAACTAAACCTGGTTATAGTATCATAGAAAACATGCTTTTTGTTTCAAGGTAACACACTGAATGTATATCCGATATATAATGTGAAAAGTAAACAGTTTAGCACCTTACTATTACAACTAAACCTGGTTATAGTATCAGAGAAAACATGCGTTTTGTTTAAAGGTAACAGACTGAATGTATATCTGATATATAAAGTAAAAGTAAACAGTTTAGCACCTTACTATTAAAACTAACTGTGGTTATAGTATCAGAGAAAACATGCGTTTTGTTTAAGGTAACACACTGAATGTATATCCGATATATAAAGTAAAAGTAAACAGTTTAGTCCTTACTATTACAACTAACTCTGGTTATAGTATCATAGAAAACATGAGATTTGTTTAAAGGTAACAGACTGAATGTATATCTGATATATAAAGTAAAAGTAAACAGTTTAGCACCTTACTATTACAACTAACTCTGGTTATAGCATCAGAGATAACATGTGTTTTGTTTAAAGGTAACAGACTGAATGTATATCTGATATATAAAGTAAAAGTAAACAGTTTAGCACCTTACTATTACAACTAACTCTGGTTATAGTATCATAGAAAACATGAGATTTGTTTAAAGGTAACAGACTGAATGTATATCCGATATATAAAGTAAAAGTAAACAGTTTAGCACCTTACTATTACAACTAACTCTGGTTATAGTATCAGAGAAAACATGCGTTTTGTTTAAAGGTAACAGACTGAATGTATATCCGATATATAAAGTGAAAGTAAATAGTTTAGCACCTTACTATTACAACTAAACCTGGTTATAGTATCATAGAAAACATGCGTTTTGTTTAAAGGTAACAGACTGAATGTATATCCGATATATAAAGTGAAAGTAAACAGTTTAGCACCTTACTATTATAACTAACTTTGGTTATAGTATCATAGAAAACATGCGTTTTGTTTAAAGGTAACAGACTGAATGTATATCCGATATATAAAGTAAAAGTAAACAGTTTAGCACCTTACTATTATAACTAACTTTGGTTATAGTATCATAGAAAACATGCGTTTTGTTTAAAGGTAACAGACTGAATGTATATCTGATATATAAAGTAAAAGTAAACAGTTTAGCACCTTACTATTATAACTAACTTTGGTTATAGTATCATAGAAAACATGCGTTTTGTTTAAAGGTAACAGACTGAATGTATATCCGATATATAAAGTGAAAGTAAACAGTTTAGCACCTTACTATTATAACTAACTTTGGTTATAGTATCATAGAAAACATGCGTTTTGTTTAAAGGTAACAGACTGAATGTATATCCGATATATAAAGTAAAAGTAAACAGTTTAGCACCTTACTATTATAACTAACTTTGGTTATAGTATCATAGAAAACATGCGTTTTGTTTAAAGGTAACACACTGAATGTATATCCGATATATAAAGTAAAAGTAAACAGTTTAGCACCTTACTATTACAACTAACTCTAGTTATAGTATCAGAGAAAACATGCTTTTTGTGACCAAGATAACAGACTGAAAATAGGTCCGATATATAAGTAAAAGTAAAGGACGTAAAACCACATCCTCAATAGTGTATGTTAATTAATTAATCGTTGCGCGCAACTAATCACACGCCTTAGCGATTCACCAAGGCCTTCTTGTATTCAACACGACAAATTCTTACCACCTTTAACGGTTGCATTTGTTCCTAGTTTAATCACATGGAACCAGTAAATCAAAACTGAAAGCACAATATTGTAGTAACCCTTAGATAAACCCACACAAGTGTTTACCTTAATGGCTGTGAAATAGTTTTTGATAAAACACTTAGTTTACATTTAAACACGCTGCACATTGGTGATTAAAGAGATGAAGTAAGAGTTATAGCTAATCCTCCATTAAATTTTAAACCCACATACTATTGTGCAAGTAGACATAGATTACCATACAATAGCAAGATGTTTCTATTTTTGGATGGTTGCATTCCCTAGTCAAATTCACCATTACCGCTACATGTCTCTCGAGATAGGGAAGAAGTCCGTGGTTCACACAAAGTAGTTACGTACAGTACTACTGTCGGATAATCGAGTTTGAATGTTAATATTAAGTGACCTAAAACAAATAAGTTTAAACCGTAATTTCCCTTGTCGTTGATTAGGTTCGTCATTAAAAAACGAAAAAATCGCGTCCTGTAAAATTTGTGTAAAGTTAACGGTTTCGAGATAAGTGACGTTAAAAATCTTAAACGATCGCCATTTTGAAATAGTCTTTGATCCTGATACACATATAAACAGTTAGATTACAAATCCGTATACACATCTGAACTCAATATCTTATACAAAGTGTTTTTATAACAAAACAAAATGGCGGATACCGAAAAACAAAGGGTTTCCGGACATATGTTTTACCATCTTTTTCGTTTCATTTCATTTGGAGAATGTGCTCTGAGAATGACGGGGAAACTTCGTGAAACACCCCATTGTTTGAAAAACTATAAAATGGCGGGAAGATGAGATATCAAAATGTTGTAAAAAAAACTTAAAAAAAAAAAGATTCGAGAAGGTCTAAAACCAATAAAAGTGTTAAATGGATATTTTCCGAGTCATTTAAAAAACCCCTTAAATCTGGCCGAAAAAAATTCATACATGCAGTTTAACAAAGGTAAACATTTTTTGTTTCTTGAAAATTGTAGTTAACTGCATGTTAAAAATGTTGAACGAATGAAAAATATTGATATAAATTATATATAAATATCTAAAAGGAAAGAAAACTTTATAACCTAATTTTTGCAATATTACTTAAAAGAATGTTTTCAAGGGAAATTTCTTTGAATTGTAACGTCTGAATTCTTTATATACTGGAGATACCGTTAAATTTTCTAATAAAAAGAGTTATTATAGAAAGTCTGTTTAAAAAAATGATAATTTAGTCACTTTATTAAACTACAACAATATCTGACGAAAAACAAACTTTAACATGTAAAATTTTAAACAGATGGCCGTTCATGAAAAGAGTGAAATGACTTTTAATTATTAAAATCATATGTTGAGCCTAAAGTTAATTGTCCAAATGAAGTGAAGTCCTGTTGTAAAAGTAATAATTAGATAGTTTACACTTCCAACTAAGATGGTTATTAATTTTACAGGTTATAGCTGTAACCCTGATATTGCTGTCAAATAACAATGTCTGGCATTTCTACCTGTAGCCAGAAAACACTTTCATATGTTTACACAGGCACAGGTGAATAGCCTAGGATAAGACAGGTGTGTGGAAGTACAAGACCCTCTTTGTTTGCCCCCCCCCCCATTATACACTGGTCATGACCGTTACGTCACGATTGCCAAACAAAAAGCTCCCTCCAACCACCCATTCCACCCACAAACATAGTTTAAAGGTAGTGGAAAATAAAGGAATTAGTATCATTTACGAATTAAAAAATGCACGTTTCATGAAATGGTAGGCCTAATTTTGAGAATCACAACAAATTAGTTTTATTCATTAAATTGAATTGGATTGTTACAGTTAGAGGATGTTTCATGTTATACGTGCTATTAGAAATGTCTGTCATTGAAATATAAAACTACAAATTATTTATACTATTTTTGAAAGAATTTTAAGATACGGTGTTTATACAGGGTGATTGAAACGTGTGTGACAGCTGTTTTAATCGTTAAGTACAAAAGTTAAAATAAAACTTTAAAAGGTAACCACTGGATTTTTTTAAATTAAAACTAAAGGTATTATTAAAACCAAATTCTTCTTATGTGAATCCTTATTTTTCGTGAAGATTTTTAATAAAACACATTATTTTAAGACTTTTTACTCCTGGGTAGTTTTCGATATCTTTAACCATTTAGGAGGTATAGGTATATACTTAAATGTTTACAACATTGCCACATCAAATTTATTTCCAGACGATTTTTCTTATTAAAAATAATAAATCCAGGTGAAATTTAAACTAGAATTAGGATAAAAGGTGTAATAACACTAGCCTACTGTTAGTTTTATTTGTTCTGTAGGCTGAGTTATTGGTAGAAAACAAAAATTATAATTGTCTAGAACATCCACTGGCTTACACCAGCTCTTTATTATTACTAAATGTATTACACCTTGTGAATTAAATACTAACTGTATTATAAAACACTGTTAGTACATGTGTTTTGGCTATAATATCATATTCCAAGGTCTGTCTAATACATGCGTAATAATTAAAAACCGGTGTAAGTCAGTAGGTGTTCTAGACAATTAGCAGAAAAGTTCAATGAAAGGAAGTTGGTAAAATCCCCTCTTCGGAAAAATATCAACATAATTTTTCAAAATTGGTTTGGATTGTAAAACAACAGCTGTTTTAGGGAATAAAGAGTGTCAATTAACTATCTGATATTAATAAAATGTATTTGCCAACATTATTTTTAACCTGAAAAATAATTATTAATTTCTCAAAAAAAAATGTTGCCATTTTTTAGTCCTGCCACGTGAGTTTATCCATGTTTAAATTAGGTTCAACTGTTTTAGGTACAGAAAATCAATCTCTGGAAACGCTTTAAACCTTTGTATTATCACAACTAAGGTTAAGCTTAAGGTTAAGGTTATAAGCTCCTAAACGGTTAAATACATTGAAAAATACCCAAGAATAAAAAAAGTCTTAAAATAATGTGTTTTATTTAAAATCGGCATAACAAATAAATATGTCCCATAAGACCGCCATATTAGAAAACGGCATATGATATGAAAAATTTGGTAATACCCCTAGTTTTAACTCAAAAAAGTGAGGGTTCCGTTTTAAAGTTTTTTTTGTAACTTTTGTAGTTATCCAATAGAACAGCTGTCACACCTGTTTCAATCACTCTGTATATGTGGAAGTGATAAATATTTTGAATAAAATCAGTTTAAACGTTTCTGAGAAATCAGTGTTAGATGGTCATACAGTTTGAACAAAAGACATTTTGTACTCCGCGGCAGCTAATGTACCCATGAAAACGTACCCACAATAATTTCTATTTGTAAAAGAGCGAAGTTACAAAAAGAAAAATTTAAAAACTTTCTAATTGGGAATTTTTAATAATTTTTTTATTTTATTAATCTTGTTGTAATTTCTCAAATATTTAACAGAAATCAGTAGAGTAGGTCTCACGAAATACGACTGTTATTTAAAGCATTTTATAGACTAGCTCCAGAGTTTTAACAAATTTGGAAAATTCGAGATTTTTGTCATTTCCGCTTGTTGAAGGATATTCTATGAGTGAGTGGAGTGACTGAGTGAATAAGTGAGTGAGAGAGAGAGATATTATGTCTCGCTCAGTGGAACAAAATGCGATTAATATCTTACGTAGATAACGAGAAACGCAACGCCTAGGTTACTCATCCCTTTTTGGGTCACAAAACCACCTATAGGCGTACATTTTTTTTTGAAAATCCGGTTTTTTAGCGAATTTTTACACAGTGTTGTAAAAATTATCTAAATAACAACGGTGACAACAGCCGAGGTGGGTAAGCCTACCTTTCACTGTCTTTTGTTCTATTTAGGCAAAAATATTTTGTTTTATTTTTTTATTTATTTATTTATTATTATTATTTTTTTTTTTGTTTTTTTTTTTTTTTTTTGTTAACTAAGATATATATTTTCTATTTTGGCATAATTAGTCTAATATTATTTATAAAAAAAAAATTGTTTGTCCTGTATAAATAATAAGTAGCCTTTGTCTTTTGTTGTTTCTTCCATGTTGAGAGATGAACATATTTTAACAAAGTTCGGTGAATCATCAAATGTAACCGATCAGCCGCAACCTCTATCTCTAGCTCTTGTCTTATAGATTCTAAGTTTCATGTGTATCACCCCAAACAGGTTTTTTTTTATAAACCTCGGGGGCAGACTTTATTAGTCTTAAGTTTGTAATCTGAACATGTATATGTAGCCTATATAGTTGACTAATAAAGATATTTCATTTCATTTCATTTCAGCCTTTACGAGTACTTATTTTGTAAATAATTAATTTTAAGAAATATAATCAAACAAAAAGTCAAATTAAACGAAAAATTTTGATTATGAAAAAACCAACGTCAAAAATGTTGAAGTAACTTTTATCCCTTTGATACCCAAAACGTCTTTAAGAGTACTATTTAACAAAATTAAAAAAAATCCTTAGTTCTTAACAATCCCAGTTAAACTATTACCCTTTATGGGCCCAAAAATTTTTGATTGCTCAATCTCATCGAAAATTGAAAGAAAATTTGCTGTAAAAATTAGGGACTAGCTGATAGACTAGGTTAACAGAGTTGCTAAAAAGCCTACCGTTGAAGCTATTCCAATTGAGCTTGTAAAACTTGAACACAATTTGTCACACATGTTTATTAAATCAAACGCGTTTCAACGACAATGTCGCCATCATCAATGATGAGCGATCTTGCTTCACAAAAGAGAGGTACCGGGTTCAATCCCAGTGGGCACCCAAAAATGGAGTGTTGACCCAGTATAGAATGGAAAGATACAACGGGTAGCGAACTCTGGTTTAAAAATCTAGAACTACGGCGACGGGAATTTAATAACTTAAACAGACGATACCTGACTAAAACACTGTTTAGTATACCTAGGGTCCTACAGGACTGTTACGTCACGAAGTTTAGATTTAGTACGCTAAACTGCAGACGTTGAAATGATAGATCGCAGTATGTTTTGTTATTGCCTTGATTAGGGTTACATGGTCATTTACCAACATCCACCTTGAGATTATCCCATCCACATCGTCATACAGTTTAAACAAACTACTGTACCGAAAACAGTTTCAAACGCACGCGATTTTGAAATACTGTCACTATTTTTTTCCAACATATACAATAAATAGTCAAAAATTTGATTTTACATAATCTTTGCCCCATCTCCATGATAAGTTTTGAAGCTCAGAAATTAGAGACTATAGTGGTGGCATCTAACGGATCACTTCTCGTAACTTCTCAAGACAGCTGGTCATATTACTCCTCCCACACTAGCGCTATCTGAACTTAAACCCACAAAACTAAAACTGTTCAACCCTAATATTGAGCTTCTCACTATCGTAGGTTATGACACTTCTTAAGATATAAATTAAATGGTAAAACTTAGTATGATAATTTTGCTAAAATTCAAATAAAACTCCAAACTAATACTATTATTGTTTTTATTTTTTATTGAGGTTGTTTTTACAATTAGAAAAAAAAAAATTTAAGTGAAAAACAAGCCTGGGCATCGTTGAATCCAGATTTTAAAGCTGCACAAAATTACACTTTTTTTAAAAAATATGGAAAAAGATTCGATGTTAAAAACGGAAACTATAAACCAAGTACGATTAGATTCGGGCAAAAATTGCAATATCTAGAGCTTAAATAAAACCAAAAACAGTACCAACGGCTAGTCTCGGGCGACAGCGTGTCTACGAAATCGATATCAATGGAATTTGGGAAATAGACTTTTACACTGTATTTCTGTAAAGAGACCATATGTTGTTGATGCGACTGTATTCTGTATCTTGGACGTGACTGTACCTGCTTTCACCTTATTTCGTGATAGTGTTCAACGTTCTGCTGATGATCTCATTGTTAATCTGTTGAGGGGGAAACCTTGGGAGTAATATTACAGTCTTGTTTGTCTGCTGACTTTGATAATTAGGGCGTCCTGAACTCTAAGCCGATCATGTGACTCAACAGAGACTGTAGGATCTACAGGTAAAACAAAACTTCCGGTCAAACGTTTCAATCTGTCGCCATTTTGAAATTTGACGTTTATTTATTATTAGCAAATATATGTGTGGTTCTGTGAAAATCAATTTAAAAAAAAAACTTGTGGACCAATGTGTTTACTACCTAACAGGCGCGATATGCAACAATATTGGTTCTTTTCCGTTACCCCCCCCCCCCCCAATCTTGTTCAATTAGATTTAGTAGGGAAGGAAAACAATATAGAACAACAAATACTATTATTAGAGATCAAATAATTTAAAACTGGTAACTTTTCAAATTATCTTATCTAACCCAACCTATTCGATGAATGTTTGGTACCTGGCCTAATTGAATTTGTTCGAAAAGTTTTGGTTCGGAATCACCACAAATAGGTTAGATGGTTATATATATAATAATACTAAGTTAACAAAATATACATTTGGGGAAAGGGTAACAGAAAAGAACCACACTATTCACAGAATAAATAATACCACAGCTACTGTACACTTTAACAAAACACCTCAGGGAGAAATAATATATGTTTTATGAATGGCTTAGTACTAGGATTATCATAACAGTCTGTTCTCGGCCTAGACTCCTTGTCATCGGGTAATGTGTAGTCAGCACGTCGAGTTCCGTAATTTTAGCTTTCGTGATAAGGATGTGCTATTACTAAGTAGCTTCTTGACCACACGATAGGCTAGGATAGGTTATGAAATAAATATAAAACAATTTCAATTTATCTAACTTGTGTTTTTCGTCAAAGATAGGTTAGGTTAGGTAAGTATATTTTATATTAATATAATTCAACTATTATCTACATGAAATACTGTTTACATGCGATATTAAAATGCAAAAGCGTCATATTTTAATAGTTACAATGACTCACGTCATGAATGAACAATGCGCACGTGTCATTAGATAAGTGAATCTGGATATTAGTCTTGTTTTATCTATGAATGTTGCTTACATATTTATAATTACAAAGTATTTTAATATTTGCGGGTCACACAGACACAGAAATAGCGGGGGAAAACGCAAATTCCCCAACAAATCTGTTTCAACCCAGAATCGTACTCTAGGACCAGCGTAAAACATCCATCGGCCTAATTTAAATTCAACAATCAACCATAGCATTGCGTATACAATCGATTGGCGAGTCTAATCGAGTTATTTGCGCATTACAAAACTTCAATTAACCACTGTTTTTAATCAAGGTGTGGCGATGTTAAGTAAGACTGTAACTTGACCTTTGAGTGGTCAACCTTGCGCATGCGCATAGATGACAATACCTGTAATCACCCAAGACAATAACACATTTTACGTTTATTGTTCTAAGAAACAGAAACGCAGTTCCAACTGCGAAATGTATACAACACATTCGGTGTTTTAAATGTTTATTGAGCGTGCGAAGCGAGAAACTCGTCCTTGTGATCAATGGCACATTGTCTGTATGTTTGTTACCCTCAGAAGGTGTCTTAGCGATCCCGAGGGTACCTAGCTGGATCTACGATCCCTCTCTTTCATCTTTTCTATCAGGTTATTGACCAATTCTAGCGGTTTTAGAGTGGCGAAGGCTAGAGGAGTTTTAAAATGATTTTCTTCCTTTTTTTTATAAGACGATGATGACCGAGAGGTTTTTGACATTAAACAAAAGAAAAATGCTCGGCATTTACAGTCAAACAATTTACCAATAGTTACAGAAATTCTATAGGGGTTCCGCTTGGAAAAGAACCACGCGCCGGTTATGTCTCGAGCAGGAGAACCAACTCTGGTGAGAGAGGGAGAGCCCGAGTTAGGCCAGATATACCCGCCCGCTGCTTCATTGCGTAGGGCTTAATATTTTGTTTTTCAAACTTACTACAGCGCTAAAAACTGTGAATATGTATCGTTTATTTTCCTGACACTTACAATTAGTAAATTTTAATATTTTAAAAAGTAAATGACGTAAAAAGGTATTAAATTAAAGGTTTTAAATTCCTTTATATTATGATAAAAATGTGACAATTTATCCCCACCACCGCTCCAATCCCCCCCACCATACATGCGTACGTTAGCCACTCTCGAGATGACGGTTCTGCGCAGGTTTCTTTCTGTCTGGTAGGCCTATAGGAATAAAGTGCTTTGCAGTTAAGCTTAACAATCTATGTTACAAAGTTTTCATTTTATTTTAATTTTTTAAATGGCGCCCACTTAAAATAGTTAATATATGGACGCGATGGTAAGGTACTCTGTTAAAACATTGGTTAGGAAAGAACGCTCTAATTGAGTATAATTTCCTGACAAGGGTCTCGTCTGGGACATACACATTGCGCTGACAAGGATATTGTCTAGCGGGAAATGAGATCTCTCCTGTAGATAATTACCATGATCACAGAACATATTAAACACCGGAGCCGTATGCATTAGGTCTCATCAGATCACAGCAATATCCAGACTGTGCAGAAAATACAATGACACTGTCGCAACCTGCGAGACATTTGATCGAAGGAGAAGGATCTTTGGAGTCCACCATTCCGTACAATCAAAAGTACTAGATTCGGTCTTAGGTTAGCACAATACAGTTAAGATTAACGAGCAGACGGGATCTGTTCAAGGACCACAACTCAAACAGTGGGACCCAAAAGGTTACCTAACCTAACCTAACAAAGTTATTACTGAATAAATAAATACACACTTTATTATTACGGAGCCCAATATAAATTGATGTCCTTCTGGATAACAGATTTTCATCATTGTTCCTACGGCGCAACATGAATTCACATACCTAAGTAGGAATCTAACAAATTTGTACTGGTTCCAGATTCTTTCTGTTCCTGGTAAAATACTGTCCATAATACACGTCACCAAGGTTTCAGCTGTTTTGTCTGTTCTATTTATGTGAATACAATATTGTTTACAAGTGGCTGTCCTCTACTAGAACCTAGAACAGACCCCATGCAAGGAAATTGTGAGCCTCTTTGGGGTTAATCCATCCCCCCAAAGAAAAAAAAGAATAGCCACAGTACTGTGAGAAATTTATTCCTAATCAAAAAAATTTTAAAACCTCCTCACCTACTCCTATTTTTTTAATGTTTTCATTAAAATTTATTCAAAACCTTTTTGAATTGCCTATGGTTACAAACATTTTAAATATGTTATTATTCACTTTTACACTGTTTTGCTTCCTCACATTTCCTCTAGTATCCTTCATGTAATTTGAATATATCAATGAATTTATAACTAAATAAAAACAATTAATTATCGCTTCAAACTAACTGGGTCAACTGTCACCAAGGCTTAGCAGCTGGTTGGGGAAATATTTTAAAGACAAAAACCAAAGAGTTGTCATTCTTTGTAACAATGTAAACGAATATAACTTTGATAAATACACAGTGAAATGACTTTTTGGGCCACTGAATATTCCTCTCTCTCGCCCTGCTTCTGTGTTAGTCTTCACTGGTTGGGAACAGTGGTTGGGAACAGCTGGCCTAGAGTGTACAGAATGCAATGGAGGTGTGGTACAGACTGATATATACCGTAAATGACCAAACGTTACTTGGCTAGGCACCCACTCACACCCATCTGAACGTGATGGCCTTCCAAACACTAGGCCTACTTTGGCTTGTTTCTATTCTTGCGACTTTCTACTTGTGAAGTTTTTACCATCAAATATCGCAAAGTATTGAATAGGTTAGGATCGCGTCAAAATTCCACCCCATCAAGTGGCTCTTCGACGCATTGCTTACGTAACGGAGTTCCGTTTTTCATGCTGTTGGGTCAACCGTCCCAACATCCAACTTTTAGCTCAACTGTTGCTTAAAATATAAGCGTTAGGCAATCTAATTTGGAATTTTCATTAGATATAAATCCCCCCCCCCGCTTTAATATATACAGTATTTTTTCCTACATTTATGTTTTACTTAAGCTTGAGTGGAACATTTTTATAGTGTTCTCGTTTCACGAGTAAAAAAATCGTGTTTTAATCTCCGAGTAACTTAAGCAAAAAAATTATGGTGTTGGCTCAGAATCGTGAGTACCGAAAAGCTGAAATTGGCAATGAAGTCTAGATTGAAAATGTTAGAACAAACACGGTTGAGAATTTGGTATGATAACCACATATTACGAAAGTGGCCCTTCAGAGGCCATAAGCAAGACCTAGGCCCTTCAGCGGTTATTTAGTCAGAGTTGGGAACATTTATGACAACAAATAATATTCAAATTTATATCAGTAAATTCTGAGTGATGTTAAATGCATTATTTTAAAATGTGCAAGTATTCTAAGCAATAATTTGATGCTTAATAGTCAATAAAACAAGAAATTGACAAACATTTGTGACAGACAGACATGGAAGAGGTTCTTAGTGTTGTCTGTAACATTCTAAACATAGAATGTTGTCTATGGCTTCGGCTTCAACATTCTTAAATATTGTTGCAGTAGTTGTAACCTAGTTTAGGTAATTAAATAATACTGCAGTGTCCCATATGACAGATTCCCATATATATATTTTCGTTTGATTGTTTGAAGATTATTGTTCACACCATAATAATTAAGCCTACGCAAAGTCGCCACTATAGAAACGAACATATGTTTTAACAGATTACCTAATCAATAGGCCTAGGCCTAGATTAAATACCTTGTGTGGGTTTTAAACGCATTACATGATCTTGGATAAGATTTCTTTTTAATGTGTACATTGTGTTCCGTAAATGTGCCCTGGAAGTTTATAAAATATTTGTATATTAGACGCTTATTACATTCAATTTTAAAGTGTTTAAAAACACTTCATAGAAAAAAGTTTTTCGATTTACTACATGTATTAAAAAATTTAAGGTTTAGTTTACAATTACTAAATTTTGTATGTCTGCATTATCAATTAAATTGCATTATAACATATAAAACTAAACTAAAAAGCCGAGCTGGAGGGTTTTCAGTCAGGTTGAAAGCATACTGAAATTCCCGTCGCCGTTGTTTTAGATTTCTCAACTAGAATTCGCTAGTTGTCGCTTCTTAATGCATTTTATTTTTAATTATGGAAATTGTTTTGCTTTCTTTATTTTGATCAAATTGGTGTTGTTTTATCTGACGTAAGGTAACAATATGTGGTCTCCATCTTGAAATGGTAGAATGGATTTAAACGGTCCGAGCCATTAACTAGAGGAATGTGTGTGGTAAGTTTTGTCAAGATCGGTTCAATAGTTTCTAAATAAAATAAGTTACGGAGATACAAATTGAAACCGCGACTTATTTTTTGTACTGAAATCAGTCTATAACTAATATTGCATTAAAAACGCGGTTTAAATATTACATAATTGTAAAAATTTAACCTCTATCAGTATTTTAACGAGACGGTAATTTTCTAGTCGCGATTTTACACAGGTTTGGGTCATTAATTTTCATCTCACAATTTTTTAAATAATTTCTATAGAGCCGATTTTGAAACATTACGTGTTTATAACAGTTGAAGGCCGATATTTTGTTTTTGTTTTTGTTGTTGATGTACTTATAAACTATACGTACGACATTTTTGTATGGATGACAACTAAAACCTTTTGTTCGGGTGTTCGGAAGTGACATAAATTGTTACATTAATTTTTTTTAAATCAGATATTTTAGGTTAGATCCCTCTTTCATCTTTCTTTAGAGGTATTTCGCCTTTAAACAACAAAGCAAAAATAGTAAAAGCAAAAGCAAAATGAATCGCGTCCTGCTATGGCATCACGAGACATACAAAGACCTCGTCTCAAGACTAGAAAGATATCAGTTACAATAACGTCCTCAACCACAAAACAACCTAAGCTAACTTGAAATGCATTGAAATTGAGCGTGCAGGCTTGCCACTACCACAAAAAGAAAATGTTTTTGTCGAGATCTTGACACCTAGTTGTGCAGTCCACCGTATAATATAACCAGGCCTAGCTCAATGCTGACTGCAACTTTTACCCGATATCTGAGGCTATTTTCCTATTTGTTGTTTAGACGGGAAAAGCGGACATCTAGCCTTAAAAAAAAGAAGAATAGACGATAAAATTACCCTAGTTCTTGAATACTGTTTGAGTTGGTCAAGAAAGAACTGATGGAAAAGATAAAACGGAGAAATCTAATCCAAGTGATTACAATTTGAGCTCGCAATTACTTAGGACTGATTTGAATTTAATTAGGAATTACTTTGAATTGGATGAACTACTGGACAAAATTTGTGTGGTTATTGTATAGAATATTCAAAGTAACTGAAAATTCAGCTTTTGCACAGATGACATTGGAAAAAAAAACTTTTTTGAACTTAAAAGTCCTTTAAATAATACTTTCACGAAAAAACCTACATCTATTTTGACTGAACACTTAACTTTCTCACTACGGCCCACTATGTAGGCCTATCTTATATGTAAATATGGGTCAAGAGCGTGTAGTAAAACTAGCAAAATTTTTCAGAGCCCAAGATTTTTGCAAAGCAAAGAACCCTTTTGTGCATATGTAAAAAGTACATTTTGTTGTTTTGGTAGAAACAATTTTCAGTTTGTAATCAAAGGTATGGTGTACAGATAAACTACTTTTTATCATTGTCTGCCCACTATAGCTTTGTGATTTTATCTTTGATTATCTTAAAGAATCAGAGCAATCCTATCCTACTGTAGGCCTAAATGGTTAATTTGCTTGAAATAAATTTATATCTTGATTTATTTTGAAAAGATTTAAAAAATACAAAAGAATATTCAATAAAAATTTTAATTAGTAAAACTAGATCATGTATTTCCTTAATTTTATAACAAAACTTTTGAAAGTTAGTGTAGCTTGGTCAAACTATTCTTTCAAGTTTATATCGACAATGACTACATACATACTATAAGACACGACATGGCCATGTTAAATATTCTACGCTTATTCTTGAGTTGTCCAATACCCGCTAGGTCGCTCTGCTAGAGAATCTGAAGTTGATGTGACTGGCGCTAGGTGGCTCTACGGTCAAACAATGTTTCAGGCGGGTAAGAGAAAACGCACTGATGCCACATATGGGACCAGAGATGCAAGGGAAGGTCGAGAATCGCTTATCTCAGCGCACGAACTGACAACACTGAGCGTACAGTCAAGCACCTGCTGCTAGCGCTTTCTGATAGCTGTGTGTCAAACTTGTGACGAACAGCACCCGTAAAGCGTAGACTATTTCCCTATCCTATGTCGTGTCTTATAGTATTTATGTAGTCATTGATATCGATAACGATTTGGGAAAAGGGACGCAACCACCTAGATTGCCTAGATGCCCAATTTGTCTAAATGCGGCACTGTATAAGGACAGTTATTTTTATCACTTTAAATTGTACAGATACACGCCTGAAATTGTAAGGGTCCTTGGTTTTTCTTACGGACCCTAATACAATTAATAGAAATCAATGAAAATACAATCCATCTTTTAATCGTTATTGAATTGTCTCACATCTCACAAAAACTGCTTTTAAAATTAACACGCTACACATTTCTCATTGTGTGGTTAAATTCATCATACAAAATAAAGTATAATATATGATTTAGCACTGGAATTTAATTTCAAATGTAATTTTTTTTTCCAGATTTGTATTATAGGTCACGCCGTGTTCAAGTTAGAAGGGTGTGTGCCCCCCCCCCCCAACTTGAACACAGTGTGACCTAAACATTTTAAAATATTTTGAATATAAAATATGGAGTGCATTTTCATTGATTTCTCTCTAATAGGGTCTCGTAGGTAAAACCAAGGACCCTAATAATATCAGAAGCTTGTCTACAATTTAAACTACCGCTTAAAAGACTTCCATTTTATAAAAATAATTGTCCCTATTCCTACGTACCCAAGTCCCTTTTATTTATTTTTGTGGCAGAGTGAATGATTTCGCACAGTTTACCAATAGTGATGTGCGAGTTCGAATTAAAATACTCGGAGAATGCGAGTATCAAAATTCTCGGAACGTTCCGATTATTAAAATCCTCGAATTCGAAATAAAATATTCGTAATTAGGAACGAGGAGACGATATAATAATCGTTAGTAATTCACTGAATGGTAAAGCTGAGTTTGAATCCGATGCGCAAAATCATTCTGCGCAGATACTCGATTATTGAAATAATAATACGAGTATTGAAATCATTTGAAACCGATTATTTCGATTATCCATTTCACCCGAGTATCAACATCGCTACCGGAAAGACACATATACGACAACACTATAACAATCACATGTAAAGGAAATGTGACAATAATTTCCCAACAGAAGATGATTGAAAGCTGTTACTGTACTATGAAAAAACTCATTGTCTCTGCTAGACAATGTCCGGGTTTCCGCTTGACGCGAGTTAGGCCTTACCGGCTTCCTTTACGTGTTCCATGCGACTGCATTCGGAGAAATTCACTGGCATTCTTGTAATTATGTCTACAATAAGCCTTTCCAGTATTATAGTCTTCTACTGATATTACAACTAGGATATAAAAGAACCTATTGTTAATGTTTGAAGCAGTAAATCTAACTGTTCCCTAACCAAATCCAATGCCAACATGATGAGGCAAGAATTTCAATGTTTTCTGACCTCTGTTTTTACCTTATCTTTTAAGTTTCATGGTATCAGGAAACCAAAACGTGAATTCGACATGCCGTCCGTCCGTCGTCGTTTATACTGTACGTAAGCACGAAAATAAAATAGGAACATGATATTTGATGTGCTCATTTAGAACCCAATTGGCATTCAGAAAAATCTAATTGATAATATCAAATGGCATTCATTTTAAACAGTTAATATCTCGTGCCATAACATACTAAACTAGATATAAATAAAGGTTGTTTCAGAAATCTTGTCGGATATTACGCTGTTTTGGAAGCGTAAACGATCGGACTACTGTTTGTAATAGATCCAGCTGTTTTGAAGTGTAAATGATTCGGATACGATTTGTATTTGACTCTGTAGATATGCATATAGAAGTTACATCCATACAACCTCAGAAAATAAGCAAAATAAAATTATAAGAAACAATACACTTCTTGGAATCAACACTAGTACATCTGAACACAAACTTTAAAAAACTATCCTAAAACAAGCAATACAGGAGGAAAGGGATACGAGTCCTTGTTTGGAGAAAGGTGTAGATCCAGCTACAGTACTTCGGTATTGTCCCATCTTTACTCACTATAATCGGCCCTTTGAAGGGTGAATAGGTTTAAATTTCATTTTTCATTTGTAGTTATTTTAGATGCCCATTCACCACCACTAAATTTAAAATTTCGTATTCCCAGTCGAAGCGCACGTTTCAACGTCTTAAAATCGTGCAGTCCTATTTTGATTGGCCTACTTGAAAATAACGATTAGGCCGTATTGCATAAGGAACACACGAACAAAATGTCGAATACATTAATGTCTCAATTTTAACGGTTTCTATTCAAATAGACTCTTCAATAATTGGAAGTAATCAAGTGTAAAAAACAGCTTATTGTATTTAAGAACAAAATATTAACTTACAATAAGTAGGCTATATAAAAACCAAGTTTTAATTGGTTACAGACTAATAGAGATATAACAATTACGTAACTGCCTTTTGTTATATAAATATGATTAAACTTAAGTTTTTTTTTTTTTTAATACACAGCTGATTCACTGACGTAAGACGCATTTTGTTGCTGTTATCCGCTAGATCACAAATCTCGACCTTGGTAATAATATAGAATACGAAAATTATAGTTATAAAGTGATTTTCTTTTGTTATGTAAAAATGACTAAAAGTTTCAAGCCCCCCCCCTTTCTTTACTACAGACCCACTGCAAGAAACATCTGATGTCTTGCAAGGTAGGTGGTAAAGAAGAGTGGAGTCACACATTTATATGCGCGTGATAATAAACTACACGGTCGCCATATGTTTGAAACAAGAGAGCAATTAACATCAGCTGATTAACAATCTCACTCTAATGGATAACATGTACTTTTTTTTTTATAGTTTGTAGGTTTACTTCCTTAAAAACACCTGCATATGTCAATGACATCTAGCGTCTTGTATCATTTCAACAAGTGTAGGCCCACTTCTCAAGAGGTAGTAACTATAATAAGTCTAATGCAACACATATATATTTATGTACTTTGGAGTGAAATATAATAGATTTCATAATTAATTTTGAAATTAGTATGAGGAAAATAGTATCGACTTTACCATATAAGCAATAATATTTTCCTGTTAACTCTGTAAATACGCTTTCGAATAAAAAAAAGTCAATGAATCGAATTTTTCGAACATAAAATTATATAAAATTCTATTTTGTTTTATTATTTTTTTACGATAAAAATTTAGGACCTTTTCCGGTACCACTTTTGTTTATTTATTTTTTTTAATAACCCTTATATTTTTACTTTGCTTTGTTTTTAACGAATGAATTCTACGTTGACATGTTTATATCTGTCATCACACGTAGGTTTGGTTAGGTTAGGTTTGATTAGGGTTGGGTTTGGTTAGGTTAGGGTTTGATTAGGTTTGGTTTGGTTAGGTTAGGTTAGATTAGGTTTGGTTAGGGTTAGGTTAGGTTTGGTTAGGGTTAGGTTAGGTTTGGTTAGGGTTAGGCTAGGGTGTATTTGAAGACGTTTTTAGCAAGTCATAAAATTTCATATTGTGTTTTAACTACTTAAATTAACCCTGTTATATCTAATAAGGGATCAAATATAAAGAAACACTTTTTGTCACATAAAAATCATGATTTTATCATAGCATTTTAAACTTTCAAAGCACAGTTTTTTTTAATATAAAAAAAGTCAGAGAAATGTAGGTATTTTGGGCAGCAAAAAAAAGAGAATTTGCACAAAATGAATTGTATGTACAATTCTGATGTTTTGTAAAATCCGTACTTCAATCAATTTCTATGGCAGAAGTACAAAGTCATCAACTTGCATATTTAAAGACTTAACGGGAAAATATGATTTTGTGTATTGTTGGAAAGACGGTTTTCTTCAAGAATATGGTCTTTATGGAAAATTGCGTCTGGACATATTTTCAAGGGGGGGAGGGGGAATATAAGATTTCATCTTAGTTGTACATCTTACATTAGTTCACTTTGTAGTTTTTACACTTTGAAAATGACAGCCGTTAGGAACAGTTTTTCGGACGTGTCCTGTTATTTATAAATCCTTAAATAAAAAGATTTTGTTCGGTTTCACAATCTGCATACTTGAAGGTTGTGATCGCCAATAATGCATACAAAATCCCTATCAGCTGCATGCAGTTATATTAATGTTCAATTAAATCTATCTGCCCGTTCCATTTAATTAATTAAATACAGTCTTTATCATACTGATAAACTCAGTTAAATGCATCGTATGTTTTGTTCTACTTATTTTGATTGAAGACAATAATTAATTAAATCACAAACCAAACGAGTGTCCTCTAACATTTTATCTGTAATCTATAAAAGATTCTTTGCAAACTAATTGGCCGAAAAAAAATAAATAAAATAACGTGGAAAAAAAACTGTACTGTTTTTAAATCTGTCCTACGATTAGGGCCTATGTAACGCATTTTTGTGAATCGAATTTAAAAAAAAAAAAAAATTAAATAATAGTTGGATCGGTTACAATTCCAATTGGGCCACCAGCCACTAAGACCTAACAGTGGGGTGGAAAATTTTCAATAAATAGTTATTATTCCAGAGTATACACAGCTGGGTAACAGAATATATACAGTACTACCAATTTGATCCCAATGAATGAAAAATCGCATTGCAAAGACCTAAAACCCAGTAAATCATTTTACTTTGATTATTTCTCCCCCCGAGTGATGTTTTGTCCTTCTGGTGTTACAGTATTTACAGTTTCTTCTAGGTCTATGAATATTGTTGACATATTGAGCAGTAGCCATTTTATGCGTTATATGAACGATTTATTTAATTTATTAAAACTTCTAAATAGTATACTGTTTACAGGACAACTAGTATTTAATATAAACAGGGTGTTTGTTGCTTTTTTGTAATACAACCAGAGTCTTATCTCGTTTCATTGTCCATCCGTATGTTTTAAAAAAAACTGCTCTAAAACAAATTTGGGTCAATTGTTGCTATTGCTAGTTTTAGTTAATACGTTAAGTTTCATTATTATAACCTAACTCGTTTCAAAATGGCGACCATTCAAAGCTTAACTCTAAAACTAGGCATTTTACAAAAATATAACAAGAACAACTTTTTTTAATAAAGTTTATGACAAAATAGTTGATTTTATTTTTAAAATAATTGGGTGAAAAATAAACAAAAAATGTAATTTCTTGTCAGGCAGTGCATGGTCATGTTGTTATTGTCCTGCAAAATGTTTATTTCAAAAAGTCAATTGTTAAACTGTAAAAAAAAAAAAAAAAAAAAAAGGAAAAAAAAGAGAAAAAAAAAGTTGGTTTCATTATTGATACATTAACAGCAGACTGGTTAGCTGATCTATTATTTGTAATAATAACAGCTGATTAGTTGAATTCCTACTATCAATAAGTAACTACATCAATTCTCATACTTATATAATTCTATAAAAAATATGGACAAGAAATTCCAAATCTTATTTATTTTTCACCAAATTTGAAAAACAACTGGAACTATGAATTTGTCATCAAATTTACTAAAATAATTTGTACTTGTTATTTTTTTGTAAAATGGCTGGTTTTGAGCTTATTTCAATTTAAAAGTTTTGAATAATGAAACTTAACATTAATTGAAACTAACAATAGCAACAGTGCACCAAAATTTGGTTCAATTCTGTGGATTTTTTTTCTAAATAACACATACAGACGGACAGACGAAACTAGATCCCCGAGTTGTATTACGTTTTTAGCTTCTTTTTACTCAAGAAACAATACCCTGAAGTTTATAAAGAAAGTTCGGAAAGACCCTGTATATATACCAGATGTCAAGAAAGTCCCGGGAATGTTAACTTTTAAACTTTAATAGGTAGAAACCTCAAATTTTAGAAAAAATTTTCTTCTGTAAACCCATCATATTTTGGCATTTTATGATAAATTCAAACTCACCCGAAAATGGGATTTTTGGGGGACAACTCAAAATGTTCAAATGTAAAGCCCCCATCGCGTAGTATATTAATTTAAAAGTCTCAACAGAAAATATATTCCAATTAAAATTGCTACCTGTCAAATATTCAAATTTTAGCTGATAAAATACATTTTGAGTTTAAATTAAAATTTTAAAGTAACGCAACTTCCTGGACAAACTTTTTGCTATTATAATTTTGTCTCATTATTTTTCCTACAGTAGATTATGAAGTAAATTGGATTCTTTAAATATTTGACAGACTGCCATTTTGTATTGTAGTAAGATAACGTAGTTAAAAGTAAGATTGTAGTTAAAACGACCTCTATAGTATGCGCCGTTATTATCTATTAAACAAGACCTGTAAAACTTTTGAAATTTTAAAGTTGTAAAATGTAAAATGCAAGGCGAATAAAACATTAATCAACTCTGTTATTACATTACAGTTATCACTGAGGATGGCATTTCGTCGTTGAAACGCGTTTGATTAAGTAAACGTAATTTTTGTGAGATTTTGTGTTCGAGTTTTATTCAATCATATAATTTTGAGGTTATATAAATATAGACTATTTTTCTTCTTATTTTAATCGGAGAAAACTTGCATCCATCATATAATTTTAACGCTTCAGAAATTAGTTTTAGCAGACAGTCATGCGATGTTACACTCTCACTAGACCGTTTTCCGACATTAGATAATAACTATTTTGTAAAACTATTTAGAATAGTAAAATTTACTTACTATATTTTACCCAAATTTACAGTAGTTGATGACATCTTTTCTAATTTGAGGTTATGTTTAACACATTTATTTCGTTCCTTATGGTTATCTTATTTTTCATCTTAGAGCTTTTTGACTGCAAAGTTTAATGCTACACAAAATTATCAATTTTAAATCCGCGTTAAAAATTACTTAAAAAATACCATTTTGTTTAAAAAATCTACCATTTTGGAATTTTACTGGCCATTTATTGACTAATATTTAAAGTATAGTATGTAACATACTAAATGTTAATGAAATTTAACTACTGTATATTGTTGACGGTATTTTATAATTTCAGGTTAGGTTTTTTCGTTTTAATTCTCTTATTTTTATGTAAGTAACATTGGCATTACTGTATATAAATTTTAACGCTGCACAAGATAGCTATTTACTACGTTAAACGAGGTTCCGTGAAAAAATATTTAATAAAATGTTATTTGAAAATCCTACCGCAATGCCTTGTTAAACAAGGATCAGTGCACATTTCATGGCCTCTGGTGTCGACGTTTCTATAATAGAAATCTTTATTTACGAAACGTTTTCTATCACACTACCAATTAACCACAGAACCAACTTTCACAACAAGGAAGTTTACATACTGTACGACCTACTTAGGATATTGTTTACTCGACTGTAGACTAGGCCTATCACCTATTACTTAAATTTCACTTTAATATAGTTATTAGGGAAATGCCGACACTCATGAAATATCTACAGATTATATTAGACCGTATGAGTGACTTTCCACAATCTTTTAGTTCACTCTATACAGAGTGTTTCGGGATTCTTGTCCGATACTTTAGGGGATTATTTTTGGTATTGAAGTAAACAAAACGAGCAATCATTTGTTTGTAACAAGCTAAGTTGTTTGTCTGTCCGCCACAAAAATATTATATTTTTGTAAATAAATTAGATACGTATCAGGTTCAAATTTGATAAACATACTTTTTATGTGACCTTTTATCAATGTGCCAAAAACCACTATTTGTTTTGTTTTTTTAATGGCAGGAGTTTAAAAATTTTAACGTCGAATATCTTGACTTTATAAAAAATACAAAAGACAAAAAATTTCCCTTTTGAATGTCAAATAAAATATTTTTTGTATTTTTACTGTAGCTCTAATGATAACCAATTTATTGTCAAAAAAACTGAAAACATAATTTCTTGGTAATTGTCTACGGTAGGGGCCTACCACAAAATGACCAAAAACCAAAATATCTTTGAACTATGACGTATTTCAATAATAATATTAACAAAAGATTAGTTTACAATTTTTGTTGTTGTCAAAGTGCTCTATGTATCTTTGTAGTTTTCATTTTACAACTTTAAATTTTCAAAGATAAAAGCTCCACGGAATAATCTCTAGTTTTAAAGGTTTAAAAAAATATCTTGTATAATAGAAAATAACGACACAAACTAAAGGTCGCGCTATCAACTACAATTGAAAATGACGGAAGCTTAAATATTAAAAAAAAAAAAAAAAAAAAAATCTAAATCTACTCTAAGGGAAATAATGAAAAAGTAGGCCTATGTTGGATTTTTTAAATATTTGACCGGCTGCTATTTTGGATTGAAGTTAAATAGGGACCTCTAGTTTGATTATTTTCTATTAAAACAATACCTTTTAAATTAAGTATTAGGCTTCTCTAAGGGGGCATTATATTTATAAATTTTGAGATGCCCCCCTTCAAAAAAAACCTATTTTGAGATAGGCGTGAATTTACCTTTTATTACAAAAAAATAGGTTTTTATTTTTTTTTTACATCAACATTTCTAAAGTTTCAGATTTGACTTTTTCAACTTTAAAAGTTATTTCTCCAGTCTGGGGCTTTGTTTACATTTGGTATTGTATATTAACATTAGATATCGCAATTCTGGTCTGATTTGGAATGTAAGTTCGGATCTACAAATCGTCAGACATATTTGTTCATCAGAAAAAAATCTATTAGTAAATTTCTACATGGCGGCTGATTTTCAAAATTCAAAGTTTGAGAATAATGTTTTACCTTTAAGGTAATGTCCCAAAATTACACATTCTATGCAAATCGAAAATCTTCATTCAAAGATACTTTAAATAGTATTATACGATAAAAAATAGAATGATATAATTATAAAAAACTGTAACATAACCTCAAAATTCGAAAAAAAACATCGGCAATAGTTCTAGTAGCCGGAAATTTCAAAATGCCGGTTGTTTGAAACATTAATTCTTATAATGAAATTTTAGGAGGATATATGGCAAATTAAAGCAAGTAAAATTTTATTATTTCTTGAATAAAATTGTTACTCAAAATAGTTAGAAAATTCTAAAATGGTAATCCTGTAAAACAATTCTTCAATACTTCCCTTATAGGAATCCATAATAGCTAATTTTGTACAGCTTAGCAATAATCTAATACAAAAAAAAAAATATCAGCCCAATTTATTATTTTGATATTAATACAAATATTTTTAAACAACATAAATTTGCTTCCTTTCTTGTATTATGCTTGGTACTCGAATTAAATTAGCTTTTTTAATAAAAAAAATGTTTTCTAAAATATCGGTCCTTCATTTTGAATACACAGATAAAAGAACATTTATCTCTGCCTTCATCCTAGTTAAAACTTTAATTACTCAGCTGTGTACATAATTAAAAATTTGTTCAGGCACAAAATACATTTTTGTTCAAAATTAGTATATTGTGTATAAAATTATTAAATGTGAAATCTTAAATTGCAAATTTAGTTATTTAATAAGTATTTTTGGTTTTACGAGTAACATTTATTTCCGTGACTATTGTGTATGCTCATTATTTGTGTATATTGTATCCAATGATTTGTGTATATAATGTTTTCTTAAAACTAATAAAAAGTAAAAGTTTTAAAATACACTCACCAATACTGGGTGCAGATGAGGTAATATTAGAGGGTGATGGAGTCTGTGCAGCACGCCTCCTTGCAGCATCCCGCCTTGGAGGAGGTATAGCTACAGAAGAGGTCCTGGAATTATATCCTGGAGGACGATATCTAGCGGACTTCACATTAAACAAATGGACACTATTCGCTTTATAAATGCTAGGACTAGCAGAAGTTGGTGACGTCGGTAGTCTAGGAAGAGAATTCGTTGCTGCACAAGAATTTTGAAGACTTCTAGGTAAAGTTGTCGATCTTCCTGAATCTTCATCACTATCGTCGTCACCATCGTTAGAACCACCCGAATCCGGAACACTACTTCGTCTTCTTTTCGGATGTCTTAAACCCCAAATTTTATCTTCGACACTTCCACCGATACTACCACAACTTCGTACACGATCCAACTGTTCGCGACTACAACTTTTAAATAACAAGTCACCGGCAGACCGTCTTTTGGCGGCTAATGCGAGAGCGGAAGCGGACACGGAACCTTCACCACCGGAAGCCAGTCTTGTCCTCGAGTCTGATGCCATTAACGCGGACTCGAAGCTTCCTCTCCAACTAAACCTTTCATTGTCACTCGCTTCTTGTCGGTTTTCTTCGATCAAAGGATCGTGCGATTTCGATCTCGGCAATGGGCTGTAATCTTCAATAGAGTCTTCTTCGTCTTCAGTTGTCGATGTTGACAGTTTAGGTTGTAGCCTACGATGATAACGTGATGCTTTAGGACTACCTCCTTCGCCGCCAGATACTTCGTGCATGAGTGCTACCAGTCTACTTCCAATGTGTTGCATTACTTTAGCAATTAACGGTGGTGAACTGTGCGATGCTGAGGAATCAGAACTAGGCGCTTCAATCTTACTAAAAGATGCAACTAATCTTTGATAGACGAAAGCAGTGTCTTTATTTAAAGCATCAGCTGATGTGGAACACGTAGGATCTTCGTTTGTTTCAAAGTTACTTATGATTTGGCGACAACTTGCTGATATTTCCTCTTGTAAAGCCGTTTTCTTACTTCCACCTTCTAGATCTGAACTAGTATAATCTGAAGAATCGTAAGAATCACTCCACGTGTCTTCACTACTTAAATATTCAACGATTTCACGCACTTGATCGTCTCGGATCCCCGGCACTGTTTTCATTAATCTAGTTAGTTCGGACTCGAAATAAAGTAACTGGGGTGGTTTACTCCTTGTACGTACGTTGGGACTTGAAGGTTTCGGCTGCGTTCCGACCATCGTTTTGAAGAATGCTCTCATTTTCGACATCATTAAATTAGTTTCTTCGTCTGAACTCCAATTGTTAAAACTATCCTTGCGAGTTAATCCTGTTGCAGGCGGAGAAGAAACCGACACTTGAGGTAAAACTTTTTCTTCGATTTTAATTTGGACTTGTTCGTCGTTTTCTTCTTGTACGCCGGGACCTTCAACACTTGGCGATTCTCTAGACTCTTTTAATAAATCATCACAACTTCCCATAAAACCACTATCACGACTTTGTTGTTTGTTTCTACTGCTTCCAAGGTCAGCTGGCATTAAAAACTCTGGCTGGGGAGTTTTATTTCCGTCATCGGAATCCATATCTTCCCTTCCTCCAGAAGGACCGGTATCTTCTGCAGTTTCCAATAGTTCTAATGAGGGTGCCGACACTACGGAGCGCTTTTTCTTTTTTGTTCTTTTCACTGTATCAAATTGTCCATCATTTTTATCAAAAGAATTACTTTGTTCATCGTGCGAATCGGTTTCCGTGCTCGATCCTTCGGACTCGATTTGTAGATCGTCTTGTTGCTCCGATTCCGTTAAATTATCAAGGGATGACGAGTGCTGTCTTCCTGTTCCACGTGCACGCACCAGTCGCTTACGTCGTTGTTCAGGACTAGGGCGACCTTCACTATCACTCCCCACACTACCGTCTGAATCTCGCCTATTGAACCCCATAAAACCGGACAAGAAATATTTTTCTAACCTTGATGACGCTAATT
Source organism: Aphrophora alni (assembly GCA_963513935.1). NCBI lineage: Eukaryota > Metazoa > Arthropoda > Insecta > Hemiptera > Aphrophoridae > Aphrophora > Aphrophora alni. Next base: position 27,498,529 of record OY740766.1, on the reverse strand, counting down.
CTGCCGGATCGGGCCCCATTTCTCCCTCATTTTCGTTTCCTCCGAGACTCTCTAACCCCTCACTATATATCGAACTCGTTTCTGACATTGTATCTGTTTCTCTCGAATCATTAATACCATCACCCAAACCATAAAAAAAATACTTTTCTAGTTCAGTTTGTCTATTTCTATCAGTTTCCACTTCACTTTCTTCACAACTTTCTTCAACGATTGTGTGTAAAGTAAAATCAATCGCTGTTCTATGATAACCACGTAATTCCTCTTCGCGATCTGGAAATGACGTTTCCTCGCCTTCTGAAGATTCTTCTGTCGTCGTTGCGAAGTCATCTCGGTCCAAATCTTCCACCCAAGAGTCGTCGTCGGCGAGTCCTTCTTCTAAACAAACAACAGCTGATAATGTTTCTTTTCCAGTGACGACGGTAACTTCTCCGGTGTCCGGGAAAGGAGTGGATGACGTGTCTAGAGTCAAAGTAAATCTGTCCTCGGGCACAATAGTAGTGGTATCAGAAGTGACAACGTTTACAGCGTCGGCCGGAGATAAATGTTCTTGAGTTATCATGACCAGACTAGTAAAACGACCCGTCTCTTTCCAGCTTTCTCCGCGGACTGTGCTAACTACTTCGCTGCAAGTAACGGGGCCACCCGACCGGATCTGACCTTGTTCCAACTCCATGGATTCAGTACCGGAAAATTCATCTGAAGTATTGCTACCGCGAGTTTCACACAATTTCCCTAATTCTTCATCGCTTACGTCGATAATTTTCTTATCACAATTTTTATCTCCCAAAATAAAATCACTATTAATTTCACTCATTTTATGTAAATATTGAATTTCTTTGGTTAAAAACTCGTTAGTTTTAGCGCGAACTGAAACACTCGTATCTATATTTTGTAACTCATTAGTTACTTGCACGTCTGTTGTATCCGAACTAACTATATCTTGCGGTTTGTTATCACACATTTCAACAGGTGTTTTATCTTCTTGAGATTCTGATAAGACTTCAGAACAAAGAGATAGTCCTATTGTATCACTAACACAACTTGTACCGTCTTCAGTTAACTCTGTAATCAATGCAGAGTTACTTGACGTATTATCACCAACATCTTGACCAAAACTAATTTCATTGTTCACAGTCGAGTCACTGGCACCTGTCTCGCAGGAAACAACAACTGCGCTGTTCTCAACAACTTCCTTGTTATTTGAGATTAAATCAAATTCGCACAACTTTCTACCACTTTCATTATCAAATACGGCGGCGTCAGAACAATGTGTTTCGTAATTATTTTTATCGTCTTCGTTACACAAAATTAATTTGAGATCAATTACAGTCGAGGAACTATCACTTGTATTAACATTACTTGTAATCAAATTAAAATTAGCATAACTCTCTGCACTCTCTAACGTAATTTGTCCGTCTTCAATCATTTCACTAATACTACATTCAGGTTCAAGGTTGTGCGATGTTTTGACCGACTCGCTACAGCTATCACTCTCTTCAGAACCAGTATTTCTAGATTTGACGTCATCCAACACACTTTTGAGATCAATGAAACCAGGACTACCGCTTACTTCGACATCCGGTTCCTGTGCACTATTATTTTCGATACTTAAAATCGATGATAATTTCACTTCTAAATCTGTATTTTCATTCATTTTTAAATCATGGTCCACGTGCACGTGTTTCAACAATGTAACTTCGCCTTCTTCTTCTTCCTCCAAATCGTTATATTCCGGTAATTCACCAATATCAGAGTCTGAATCGTTAACTACGAAGATTTTCTTGAAATGTTTTGATTCGCATTCGTCTGAAGAACCTGCTGAAGATGAGAGTGACGTGGGAGGAGAAGCACCCATACTGAACTCGCCTGACGAATCTTCATCTTCGCTACTATCGCTATCAGATTCTTCACGGTTAAATCTGTAAATACGTTTCGTAGATCTTCTTTTAACTTTACCGGATTCTTCTGAAGTTGTTGAGGAGTCGGTGTCGTCGTCACCGACTTCCATAAAATCCTTTAAACACTCTTCACGTTTTTTTAACAATTCACAACCAATATCGAAGTGTTTATCTTCTATTTGATCCAAAGTTTTGTACATTTTCAAAACAACTCCATTTGATTCATTGTCATCTTTGACAATAATTTCAGGAACACAATTTTTGTTACACAATTCTTCAATCGGTTTTGTTTCACTCGCGGGTAAATTAACACTGTTTTTCTCGTCACAATTTAAACTAAAATTCTCTTGAGGAACCATTTGTTGCACTTTTGTCGATATTTTTTTCTCGGCATCGTCGATTTGATCGGTCATATTAGCCTTTATTTCTCCATCGTTAATGGTTCTATTCGCTGTCACAGTAATCAATTGTTGCGATATTAAATTAGTCCATAAAGGCGCCAAAGAATGTTCAATACGTATTGTCAAATCGGGATGCCAAGGTATGGGTATTAAGACGGGGAACGGAACTGGAATCGGAACGGGAATTGGGACCGGTATACACGAACTGCACTGTTGAACCGCGCTCGGTTGACTAAAGACTTCAGCTGTGCTGGCTCGATGAGCCACAACGACGCTACCTGGTGGCAAATCCCCTCCATCGCTTCTACTCCCACCGTCATAACATTCTGATTGATTGAAAACTACAGACTTTTCTTCTGTTGATTCTTTATTCCAAGACCAATCTTTAACAATAGGTTTTACGACGGAACTTGACGTCGCTTCGAAATAATCCCAATCACAATCGTCTAACTGTGAAGACGCTAATAAACCTGACGAAGTCGAAGAACCATCGTCAGATTGTAATTCTTCTCTTGACGAAGAATCCGAACTACTTATGAAAACCAATCTATAATCTTCACCATCTGGTAAAAAATATCGTCCAGGTTCCAAAAATGGTTTATTATATTCCCCGATATCTTCGTGATATAAATGAGATTGATTTGGGCGTAGATTTCGTCTACTTCTGGGCGGAGTAACACCTTAAAAAACACACAATTGATGTTGTTTTAATAGATTTCTTCCAAAAAGTAAACCCACAACCGAAAGCCTTGGTTAGTATTGAGCAGCCTACACAACAAACCAAAATCAATGCAAAGAAACACATTACCATTTGAAGAAGGTTAGAAATAAATTTAAAATTATTGACAGATGTAGGCCTACACTTTTGACATGCAATTATTGTCAGAACAAACAACAAAAAACTAATTGTTAATTGGAAGGGAAGAAATTACACCAAAAAGAAAACTATATTACTAATTTAGTAATATAACAAAATAATATACTAACAAAATGTACTAATAAAATGTAAAATAAGATAATTTACTAATAAATGCTTATTATATAATAATCTAAACTATTAAGTTTTAAATAATGGTCAAAATCCATATATCATTTTAATTAACATTAAATTTATTACTCAAAGAAAACTTTTGTATTTTCATTTAAACAAACGTAAAAACATTGTCCTAACCTACTCACACACCCATCTACAAAAACCAAACAAATGTCTCCAGCAAAATTTGACCACAATCATTCGAGCAGATTTTGAGAATATTTTAATATTGTGTTTTGATCTTATGGCATCTACTGCCAAATTTTAAATTATCTAAAAAATTAAAAAAAGTCCTGAGGTATGGACAAAATGTGTCCACACACAGAAATTGATTCAATGTTCTATAGTTTGAACTGCAGAGTCTGATACGGCACACAGAAAATCAATAAATTAATACTCAAAATTGATTAAGTAAAATAAGTTCTTTTAATGAGTTCACATTATTTTGTTTTAGTTTGGTTTAGGCCTACCGTTAGTCAACAAAATATATCTTATAAAAAATCAACCCAACTTAGGTTAAATAATAGGACCAGAAAAAAGATTACACAAATTTAATTTAAAAGATTTATAAGTTATATTCACATTAGAGTTGTATTTTAATAGAATCTGTGCCCATTATGGTATTAATTTTATCTTTAATAGTAGAATCATAATTTTCAACCATCACTAATAGTAGGCCTAAAATGGTTGAACTCATATTGATAAAGTTTCTAGATAAGATTCGAAATGTTTACCACGAATGTCTGATTATAACTTTAATCCACTTTACAGCAACATATTGTAAGTTTAGTTCGTACAATGTGTCACTGAGCAATGATGTAAACCTAACCTCAAAATAAGCTAAACCATTTGTAACAGCTGAGAGCTAAAAACATATGTTTGTAACGAATCACCGTTGTTTATGATTGTGATCGATTAATAAAACTGCTTTTATTGAGGATTAATTATTACGAAGTCAGTATTAGTTAAATAAAACATTCATTTTGAATTCTTGTATCATAGATTTGTCAATTTAGTCATTAGCCCATTAACCGTTTTATACGGATAAATATATATATATATATATATATATATATATATATATATATATATATATATATATAAATTTGATATGAGAAATAAACTGTGGAAATAATATTGCACAATGATATGTATCATCTATTCTTACCATTCTTTAGGTCTGTCTACAATCCTATTAATTACAGGTTTCGTCAATTAAATTGTCATTATTAAATTGCTTCCATAGCCTAATGAGCTTCGTTACTGTGTAAACACATAACACGACACATTGTGTTTTCTACATAATAACGAAGCTCTATATCTGATGGAAGCAATCTGATGATGACAATTTAATTGTCGAAACCGGCAATTATAAGTTCGATAATAGGATTATAGACAGACCTAAAAAAAATCTAAGACTATACAATACACATCATTCATAATACAATCCTGGTAGGCTACAATTGTCATGTTGTTAAAAAATATTGCACAAACTTTCTCACCCACCTTATAAAAAAATGTCAGTTCGGGATAAATCGGTCTAAAAATAAAAATGAACCGCGGGCACTGTCTTAAAAAAAATCTATTTCAAAAATCTATACAAGCCATTTTGATCAAATTTTGGTAACAGGTGAAGTTTTATGAATCAAACCAATGTGTCAAAATGAACATAAAAAATAGTTCGAGTAATTTGAAAAATACCAAAATGAAACTGACGACGTTTAGGGTTTATCAATTTACTCGAGAATCGTCATTTCTTTTACCTTTGGTATGTCACTGGTTTCGGACCTAACCTTTATATTTTACAAATATTGGACCGAAATTGCTTCTTTTTTTCATCTTGTTTAAAGGAATTCATATTTTCACGTTGATACTCATAGTTCATTTTCTCTTTGTAAGCAAAAGCTCCAGAAGCGGCAATTTTGGGAATATAATGACCAACACGTCTTTTCCTTTCTTAGATTAGCAAAATTTAATCAAAATCGTTTAAGCTGAATTTGAAAAAAAAAAAACAGGAATTTTAAGTTTTGGTAATATGGCAGGTCTCAAATAAATGTTTAAACTGGATAAGTATGGATGTATAAGATAATTTGTGCAATGTCTGTGCAACAATTTCAATAACAATACTGTGATTTCTATTATGTATTTTAAAACTGGAGATTAGGTGCTACTTTACAGAGAGACGTGAGACAGCAAATGTGATTAATATTGAGTATAATTAGAAAAAAAAATTAATTAATTTAATTGCAATGGTTTTGTTATTCGACATTGGACGTTAACAATAGCAAGAAGGTCAAACGACGTGAAATTAACTTCAGGGACGTCGAAGCTGTAATGAAACAAGTGGTTTTAACGTAGAGTAAAATTACAACTATTTGATTTAGGTTAGGTTAGGTTAGGGTAACAACATAACCGGCAAAAGTTGTAGACTACTTTAAAAAGTAGACTATTAGACACAACAAATTTCTCACATATCATGGCACCATCATGGTACTTACTTAGTCCCATCATACAATATAATACGAGGTCAAAGGGACTTTCCAGTAGGATAAGGTTAGGTTAGGTTAGGCAAGAGTTGTAGGCTACTTAAAAAAAAGTATTAGGTACAACAAAATTCTCACATACATGGCGCCATCATGGTACTTACTTAGTCCCATCATACAATATAATACGAGGAGGTCAAAGGGACTTTCCAGTAGGGTAAGGTTAGGTTAGGTTAGGCAAGAGTTGTAGGCTACTTAAAAAAAAGTATTAGGTACAACAAAATTCTCACATACATGGCGCCATCATGGTACTTACTTAGTCCCATCATACAATATAATACGAGGAGGTCAAAGGGACTTTCCAGTAGGGTAAGGTTAGGTTAGGTTAGGTTAGGCAAGAGTTGTAGGCTACTTAAAAAAAAGTATTAGGTACAACAAAATTCTCACATACATGGCGCCATCATGGTACTTACTTAGTCCCATCATACAATATAATACGAGGAGGTCAAAGGGACTTTCCAGTAGGGTAAGGTTAGGTTAGGTTAGGTTAGGCAAGAGTTGTAGGCTACTTAAAAAAAAGTATTAGGTACAACAAAATTCTCACATACATGGCGCCATCATGGTACTTACTTAGTCCCATCATACAATATAATACGAGGAGGTCAAAGGGACTTTCCAGTAGGGTAAGGTTAGGTTAGGTTAGGTTAGGCAAGAGTTGTAGGCTACTTAAAAAAAAGTATTAGGTACAACAAAATTCTCACATACATGGCGCCATCATGGTACTTACTTAGTCCCATCATACAATATAATACGAGGAGGTCAAAGGGACTTTCCAGTAGGGTAAGGTTAGGTTAGGTTAGGTTAGGCAAGAGTTGTAGGCTACTTAAAAAAAAGTATTAGGTACAACAAAATTCTCACATACATGGCGCCATCATGGTACTTACTTAGTCCCATCATACAATATAATACGAGGAGGTCAAAGGGACTTTCCAGTAGGGTAAGGTTAGGTTAGGTTAGGCAAGAGTTGTAGGCTACTTAAAAAAAAGTATTAGGTACAACAAAATTCTCACATACATGGTGCCATCATGGTACTTACTTAGTCCCATCATACAATACAATACGAGGAGGTCAAAGGGACTTTCCAGTAGGGTAAGGTTAGGTTAGGTTAGGCAAGAGTTGTAGGCTACTTAAAAAAAAGTATTAGGTACAACAAAATTCTCACATACATGGCGCCATCATGGTACTTACTTAGTCCCATCATACAATATAATACGAGGAGGTCAAAGGGACTTTCCAGTAGGGTAAGGTTAGGTTAGGTTAGGCAAGAGTTGTAGGCTACTTAAAAAAAAGTATTAGGTACAACAAAATTCTCACATACATGGCGCCATCATGGTACTTACTTAGTCCCATCGTACAATATAATACGAGGAGGTCAAAGGGACTTTCCAGTAGGGTAAGGTTAGGTTAGGTTAGGCAAGAGTTGTAGGCTACTTAAAAAAAAGTATTAGGTACAACAAAATTCTCACATACATGGCGCCATCATGGTACTTACTTAGTCCCATCGTACAATATAATACGAGGAGGTCAAAGGGACTTTCCAGTAGGGTAAGGTTAGGTTAGGTTAGGCAAGAGTTGTAGGCTACTTAAAAAAAAGTATTAGGTACAACAAAATTCTCACATACATGGCGCCATCATGGTACTTACTTAGTCCCATCGTACAATATAATACGAGGAGGTCAAAGGGACTTTCCAGTAGGTTAAGGTTAGGTTAGGTTAGGCAAGAGTTGTAGGCTACTTAAAAAAAAGTATTAGGTACAACAAAATTCTCACATACATGGCGCCATCATGGTACTTACTTAGTCCCATCGTACAATATAATACGAGGAGGTCAAAGGGACTTTCCAGTAGGGTAAGGTTAGGTTAGGTTAGGCAAGAGTTGTAGGCTACTTAAAAAAAAGTATTAGGTACAACAAAATTCTCACATACATGGCGCCATCATGGTACTTACTTAGTCCCATCGTACAATATAATACGAGGAGGTCAAAGGGACTTTCCAGTAGGGTAAGGTTAGGTTAGGTTAGGTTAGGCAAGAGTTGTAGGCTACTTAAAAAAAAGTATTAGGTACAACAAAATTCTCACATACATGGCGCCATCATGGTACTTACTTAGTCCCATCGTACAATATAATACGAGGAGGTCAAAGGGGTCACCGTAGAGAGGTTGGGTTGGTACCATTACATGCAGAATTGTAATCTGCAAATTTGTATATAATTCAGTGTGTTATAAGTTGAATAACACATGAAATATATACAAAAATTGTTTAAAATAGCCGCTTTAAATTCTTCCAAGTATGTACGTTCTGGAAGTAATACATTAAATTTAAATGTCACCCTGTATAAGGATCTACATAAGAATGGTACCCGATTCAAGCCACTTACGTTTAGACCAAGACAGACTTAAGTTACCAAAGCTGGAACGGCTTTGTACAATAAAACCCCCAGAAAGACTAAAAAATATTCAAAATTATAATGAGTTTAAGTAGAGGCTAAGGCAACTTTTGTTGTCTGGATCATTTTACTCTGTGGAGGAATTTCTCCACCATAAGAGGTTTGTGTAGCTGAAAACAATCTCAGCTATTATTGTAGACTTTGTTATTGTGGTTGTTATTTATTATCTGTAATTTGTGCTGTTATTCTATTGAAATTTGTTATATTTGTATGTCTTTAACTGAGTGTAACTGTATATTTATTTTATATATTTTAGAAGGCTACCTAGTTAATAAAATTGTTTGGATACTTTTTGTCAACAACAATAGAAATAAATTATACGAATTTTGACATTTTAAATTCAATTTTTCTGAATTGTTAATACATATTGTAACCGCTATCATTTGAAGAGGAAGACGGACGGAAGTTGAAAATTACTTTTTTCGGTTTCCTGATGCCAGGAAAAGCAAAGATCAGTCTAAAAAATGAGGTCAAAATTGTTACCAAACCTACCCCTATAATGTGTAAAACCTCGATAAGAAGGGGTTGATTAATTGAAATAATGAATGACCTCTAAGGGCTTCACCTATAAGTGAGTAGGCCTGCGGATTAGCAATCCCGATACCCCTAGCTGGATCTACACGTGGTCAGAGTTTTTTATAAAGCAATAATTGGAGAAATAAAATTAGAAACGGGACGATTGGCACACATTTTTGGATCTTCTGCCCATGGCAGTATTGGCACAATCATTAGAGCGGAATAAGTAGAGTCAACTCGCCTGCTTGGAAACGGCACGATTGGCACAACCGCTCGACCAGGTAGACGCCATCGAACGAGGGAAAACGGGAATTTTATAATTCCCCGTCAACTCTGCACGACAGTCATTTGCCTGTAATATCACGTATTTTCAAATTTACCTAGAATTAATTTTTACTGTAGGCTATATTTTATTTGTATATTTTTAAAAGTGGCTTTGTCTATAAATAAAGGAATATGATTATAAACATGTTTAATACTGTAACGTGCATTTCAGTACGTATTAAATTAAAAAATAGATTGTGAACCAAAACCTATAAATCGCTTGGTTAGGTTAGACAAAACAATTCACATTTTCCTGCATTCTGACTACCTGGCCGGTCGGTTGTGCCAATCGTGCCTTTCCGAACCTTACAGGTTGACCCTCTTAATCCCCTCTAATGATTGTGCCAGTCGTGCTATTCCAAATCGGCTAAAAATGTGTTCCAATCGTTCTACGACCATAAAATTAATTCACTAAAAAATCAAGTACCTAATTTCTTTCATTTTTCCTATCTGGTCCAACTCTTGATCTTTAACGACCCTGACGCTAATAGAGTACTTACGGGCTCTTTATTTTATTCTTTTATAAGGCGATGATGACCGTGAAAATATTCGCCTTTAAACGAGACAACAGATGAGCGCTGATTATAACGGAGTTCCAGATTATTTTTATCACTTTTTTACCAACAACTAACGATCGGATTTGAGAAAAACGAAGTAAAGTGTTCTATTTTTATGGGAAGTACTTTTAATTTGTATTTTAAGAAATGCTCGGCCGGAGAGGAAGGGAATAATAAAAGGCATTGTGAAGGAGTAGAGGGGAGGGGGGAGAAGCTATGAATGACCCCAATACAGATTCCGATAGCAGGTGGTGGTATAGTAAGACAAACGTCATTCTCAAAACCAGTTTCTTTGGACCTCTGCGGAAGTGAAATAAAACTGCCAAATTGACACTAGCACCATGGCATGGCAAATTTGTAAAATTACTAGCATCTCTATTGCTCGGCAGCCCTTGCACAAAGTATTCCTAGTTTCATTTCTTAAGCTTAGAAGATCGGGGTTCGGAGCTTCTTTAGACTTAGTTGACTTCAAGTAGCCTATAATCTAAAATTGTTTAACTCACTATGCATATTACATTTTAAAATGACTTCAATATGTTTGCAGTTTATAGTAACTATTTCGAACTTCCATTCTACGAAACTAGTTGGGACACTGTAGACAATTTTTTAGAATAATTGAACTACGGTTTAACTATATTTTACGCATAGAAAAATATTTGTTTAGACTATAACACATTGTGAAGCATTGTTCAATTTTAAACATTAAAAATTAATTACGATATTATTCGACATAACAAAGGCTAAACATTTAAATAAATTGAGGTTTTAACAGAGAAATTATTTACAGTACAGCTAATTATTAAATTTACGAACGAATGGTAAAAGAATAACAAGGCGAAAATATTGTTATTGAGGTTAAAATAATAATAAATAGTAAAAAAATCATTTCCTTTGTCCTCTCACATCCCCCAAACCAAAAAGTAATTGACACTAAAAATTTTAGTTAGGTAGTTTTCAATTTAAAAAAAAAATGAATATAACCATTGACGACGGCTATGAAGAAATAGTTATATCAATAACATGGAAAACTAACGGTTTGTACCATAAAGACCTTATTTGCTAATCATCGAGGTTTTAATAACGAAGGTCAAGGTCAACTTTAGTTTTTTGCCGAAATAATTTAAAATTAAATTGCAACAATTAAAAACAAAATCCCATATTGTTAACCATTACTATAACTACAGAATTTACCTAATTATAATTTTCTATTGTTGGATCTCATTGTAAATCCAACACTCATACGCTTTACATCCTCCTCAGGAGGCTGGTTAAAAGACTTACATTTGCAACATTATGGGTCGTTGTACACTTGATATTAGTGATTGCAAGTGGATACAAGACCATCATATATCGTCGGATGCTCGGTATATGGATATAAATACCAGATATATGTAGCCGCTTTAGATCTAGTGTAAGGTACATTTTATCGAAATGAAAAGGTTTTTTTAAAAACCATTAAAATTCCACAAACACAACAAAACAAAGTGGAATGCGTTGCAACTCTTTATTAAGTGTTATTTTTAATATGTTAGTTTTTTCGAAATATTTTTATTTAAAATAAAATTATTGTCTTTAATATATTTTTTTATAACCGATATATTCCGATACACAAATCATGCAATTAGAGTGCATACGCGATTAGTTTCTTTCGCGTTAATTCATTTTAATTTTTTTTTGTTTTGTTAAGACCGGCCGCGATCTCCAAAATTTTTATACTGTTAGGACGATATATTGGTTCGTACAACCACGGGGGTTGACAACCGCGTAGTTAAAATATGGTGGCATCCACATTCCGGCAACTATTAGTGGGACCGACCTATAGACATACCCACAACACACACTCTAATAAGAGTGGGTCTTTCAGCTGGTACACCACAAGACTGAAATAAAACAACTTTCACAATCTGGTCTTTGTGTTTTATTTATTAGATTTAATTTAGACGTAAAAAAAATTTACATTTTAAAATGAATTTAATAAAGTGTAAAATTGTATGTTAAATAAAGAGATAATAATAAAAATATTTTAAATGTTATTGAAATTTAAAATGTCTTTTAAAAATATAACCAAGACATGTTTCTGAAAAGTTCACTCTGGCAAAATATTACCTTGAGATAAGAAAGGCTTGTATTAAAAAAATAATTTATAATTTTCAAAATTAATCGTCAAAGTAGCAAATTATAAATTGCAGAAATAGAAGAATTATTACTAGGTAAATCTTAACCCTCAATTTGAGTACTTTACGATGCCCTTTGTAAAAGCTACCACACCAGCCCTGCTCTTCTAGTTTGACATGTGCAATTTGTTGTATGCAGTTCGAATGTTCTGTTTTTTCCGTAAAATTTAGTACACAACAGAATTGGTTTAAATTGAAAATTGTATAAAACACCCTTAGACCTTTAATATTATATCACGGTCGTAAAAAAAAAGTTGATCAACACTACGAGAAATAAAAGTGTAGATCCAGTTAGAATATCTCGGGATAGCCACAACTGTATTCATTGAGTCCTATAGAGAAGGGAAATATTACGTTCAAACATGCAGGAGTGATGAACAAACCAATAGACGTTATCCTTCTAAATCCTGCAAGACGACGTGTGGTCAATAGTAAAGCACTCGATTCTGTTTTCCTTCGATCATCGTCTCATCAGCTCTAGTACAGTATTCGAATACTCGTAGCCGTTAGGTTTGGAAGAGAATAAGAGATGGTTAAAGAGACAAAAAGGAGAAATTACAAGATTCTTAGTGTTAAGAAATGTGGCTGAGCTTAAAAAGTTCATCAGATATCCTTAAAGGCTAACTTATAAATTAATGCAAAATACAAACAGTAGTCGGATTGTGTACACTTCAAAAAACAGTTCTTTTCCAAGCTTGACGCGATTAGAATATTCGAGGGTCTGTTCTATTCTTCTTTTTTTATAAAGCAATAATAACTGAACGTTTTTTCCCCCTTTAAACAACAAGTAGGAATAAACCAAGGGGATGTAAGTCCGACATTTTTGTAGTTATGCCCATAAACGACATCTGCGCCATTCAAATTTTTAATTAAAAGGAACATAAACAAGCGTATTATAAAATTAAAAAGAGTGTCCTTGTGAATATTCTCAGTCAAAATGCCATCGCATGCAAGCATACATACTGGTTTATTTACAGTTACCACGAAATCATGCGATTCTCCCCCCCCCCTTCTCTTCCATCATTCATTATACAAACAAACAAATCTCCATTACCACGCTAATTTTTCTTTATCTTATAGTTGGCAAACCGTTGTACTTTATCGAATTTAACTTGTTTATCCAACCTTCGTATCGATATGATCACTAATGGAGAATCTCCCCGCCTATACTTCCGAAAACAGTAAACGTTCGCAATTTTGAAAATTTAAAAGGATCCAAGCGTGTGCTATAACCACATGACTTCGGGTCCGTAGACATAGAGGGTCAGTTAATTTTATAAAGTTGAAGTCTTTTAAGCGGCCTAGCGTCAACATAGGGTCTTTTCTATTATACGACCGCATGGCTTCAATTATTTTCTATACTAGTTGTGTTACTATTTTTCGCTATTTATTGGTTGGTTTATATCTGGAGCTCATACTTAACGAATAGAATCTTTGTGAGCGTCGGCAAAAAGACGAAATCGTAAAGAGTGTGGCACAAGCAGGGACATGCTTGACTCTTACTTATGTGAATTTCTATGGCGGAAACACCATCAAGAAACTGATCTGTTCGATCAAACTATCAAAGATATTGTAGTATTTTGGCCAGCAGAAGTGTAAAACCTAACCTAACCTAACCCAAACCTAACCAGAAGTGTAAAAGTCATAAAAACGTTCACATGTAATTAGTTTGTATTAGTGTGTTTTTCTATTTTGTATATTTGTGTGTTTTGTGAAAAACAATAAAACCATTTATTTTATAGATGATTTCATCAATTGAGGTGAGAAAACCTACTTTATTATCATTCTGTTATTATAGAAAATAATTTGAGCCATGCGGTCGTATAATAGAAAAGACCCTCAACATATTATTGTAATTTCTTCATCAAATAAACATACATATTCGTAATCAAATTAACTTCTAGATTTATTTGATACCCCTCACATAATATTTCCAAAAATAAAATCTTTCAACTCGATAGTTTTCTTCCTTAACTTCTTCTTTTTTGTTACTGCTATATTTTCCTAAATGTGGAACAATACAAATAATATAAATGCAAAGTTTGAAATAAGATTTAACGTCTTGTCCGTGTAGATTGGTTGCGACTTACAGACAGACAGACAGACACGCGGGTGAAATTATAAGGATCGTTTGTTTTACCTACGGACCCTATTATTATTAAATTGTTTGTCTCACATCTCAGAAAAAGTGATTTTAAATTTATACGCTACGCATTTCTCATTGTGTGGTTAAATTAAGATGAATTCGTCATAGAAAAGCTTTAATATATGATTTCGCACTGCAATTTAATTTCAAATCGAAATATATATATTTATAGTTTACGCCGTGTTCAAGTTAAGGGGGGGGAGCGGGAAATGATATTTGACAATCAATTTGGCTAGCCCAATTTATAAAAAATTTTCTTCAAATAAACATTCATAATCAGAATAAGTTCCTAGTTTTATTTGATACCCCACACATATGTAAAAAAAAATTTCAAAGCAACAAAACACACACACACACCATTGAAACATACTCCGACTGTTATGATTGGTGTTTACGATTTCGTATCTTTTGTATTGAGAATTCCAGCAACAGCTGTACTGTATTTCCAAAAATAATTATTTACCAATTAAACTATAAACAATATAAGAAATAGCAGAAATGATTGTACAGCTATCGAAAAAAGTGAGTGTGTCTATTTAGCGTGGATCTTCAACATGTTGTGATGAAATGCCGTAGCATGCAACCATGTACTGGTTTATTTACTGTTACCATGACAACATGCGATCCCCCACCCCATTCCTTCTTTCATTACATAAACAAACAACAGATAAATTATATGAATATTACATTCAAAATATAATAATTCTAAATTTTACTCTCTCTCTCTCTCTCTCTCTCTCTCTCTCTCTCTCTCTCTCTCTCTCTCTCTCTCTCTCTCTCTCTCTCTCTCTCTCTCTCTCTCTCTCTCTCTCTCTCTCTCTCTCTCTCTCAGTCTCACTCTCACTCTCACTCTCTCATATTCGTAGTTGTATAAAGAAAGTTATGTGATGGGTCAAAATATCGAAGTTATAATTTTTCCGCGGAATGTTTTGAAGTTCCATGTTCATTACGTGACATAATGAAAAACACAAAATTACGATTTTCACAAATTCGGTTCTAACGATTTTGATCAAAATGTAGCCTCTAAGATAAGGTCACAAATAAAACCTCTTAGTCATCATCGCCTTAAAAAGAAAAAGGAAGGAAAGAACGTAAAACAAACACCCAGCATCAGGATCGGAAAAGAACAAGAGTTTGTAACGAGAGACCAGATAGGAAAAATGAAAGAGAGGGATCTAACCCAAGACTACATGAAAAATGTAGATACAGCTAGGCTATCGGGATTATTAAGCCTGTACTCACTAGAAGTGAGCTTCTGGAGAGCCCAACTCTTCGAAAATGGTCCATGTTTTAAAAACGTAATGTCTTAAAATCGACTTTTTATGATTTTGTTTAAACATAAGTGAAATCTGAAGATTAATGTCCCTGCGTGCCAAATCGCAAGTACAAAAATATAATGGTTCATGAATCAATGGAGGGGGGGGGGAGCAATCATTAACTTTGATCTCTGTCATTAAAAGCTGGATTTTAAACAAAAAAATATTTACGTCAATGACACGATTATGGCGCAAACAAAACAAAGACCAGGAGTCCAGGGTTTATTTTAATTTTTAATTTTTGATTTCTGAAACTTTTGGTGACGAATTGTTTTGATTGGTTTTGGAGATGTGTGAATCAAAAAGTTTATGAAATATTTTTGCACTATTTTTGAGGTTAAAAACTAAGTTATTTATTGATAGACCTAAATCTTGATTTTTTTTCTGGTAAAAATGAATCTGTTTATCGTTGATTGCATATTTTAGCTGAATTGATGAGCTAGTTGGAGAACTGTATACGAGAGAAGTTAAAACATAAACTGTTAACAACTAACAGTATTTTAATAAAATTAACAGATTTTTATAGTCAACATGTGTCATACAATACATGTAATATTGTAAGTTTTGTTTTATATGTTTTAAATCCATATAAAAAAGGTAAGAAGTCTTATCACATTGCAAATCAGGGATTAGTTTTTTAGGGTCCAAAGGTAAAACCAAGGACCCATATAATTTCACACGCTTCCATTATCTGTAATTTGCGACCAGTTTACATAGATTTATATACTAGACTATATATTTCAAATTTTGCATTTATTGTCTTTGTATTGTCCGATATATAGGCAACAACAAAAAATAAATAAATAAATAAATAAAAAATAAAAAAATGACCTAACGGTAATTAACGGGCAAAAGCTATCGAGTTGAAAAAAAATTGAAATATTATTGTGATATCAAATAAAATTACAATTTATTCTGATTACCAATATGTATGTTTATTAGACGAAAAATTAATATATTGGCGCTGTGCCAAACTTAAAGTGCCAGATACCTAACCTTCCTAACTTACACGGCGTTAAAAATAAATTTATTTTTAATAATTTTATTTTGGTGTGACCTACAAACCTGGAAAAAAAATTATTTGGATTTGAAATTAAATTCCAGTGTGAAATCATAAATATTATAGTTTTTTGTATGACGAATACAACTTAATTTAACCACAACATTTCGAAATAAGTAGTGTTTTTGTGAGCTGCGAAACAACTCAATAGCGATTAAAAGATTGGACTGATTTACAATACATCAATATCCATTCAATATGGAACATAGTTCCCCTTATCATCATCAAACGTTTGGAATATTATATATATATATATATATATATATATATATATATATATATATATATATATATATACAGGGTGATTGATATACGTGTGCCAGCTGTTACTTGGAATGTAATAGACCTACTAGTTATATTAAAAACAAGCTAAATGTCAACTCCACAGAACTTTGACATTTGAACAACTGACTTTCTTAATATATATCGAATACTTTCCAAATAAAACAGGTGGCACACTTATATTAATCACCCTGTATATATAGAGCCAAATACTGCATCGCTTGAATTATAAAGCGTAAATCGTATTTAAATAAATCGAGTTTTAATGACAGACCGCAGGAGGTTAATTTTTTGTTTTTTATTCATTATTCATGAATCACAATTTTAAATAACTTTCGTTTTCCCCACAATAGTTTGTGTCAATAATCTTTCCATTCCACCAAAATTCGGTAGATTCGATTTTCACAAATAAGTCTATTGTAACAGCTCCAGACGACTTGTTTTAGAGTTTTGGTACTACCTTCTTGGGTTAAAAATACCTTAAAATATAATTGAAATTTGATCAAAATCGGTCCACACGTTTGGATTGTAGAGCACACTATATAGACAAGCAACCGTCAATGTTGCAGTTCAAGAAATCTCAGAGGAGATATATACGCGAAAAAAACTGTTGTCTCTGTATAGTAAAAAAGGTAGTCTTATAACTAAAAACCTACGCAAGAGACTCTACAGCGTCAATAAAAATTGACATCATTTTAGTTAATTGACTCTAAGATTAGGTCTTTTAATTTGAGTCGTTATGAAATACCCACTGGGCACCAGATAGCCTGTACCGCTCACGCACATGTCCAGGTTTAGAATGGCAAGTAGTAGGCGGCTTATGTAACCGGTACAACAAACTGTAACTCTAAACAAAGAGAAGAATATAATAAACAAGTATAGGGATAGAAAGTGACAGTAAATAAAATAGACCAGTCAACTTGGCTTTTTTAAATCGTCAAACCCGAGGCGATTTCAATACCCCGCTCAGAAGCTCGGGACTTTTTGACAATAAATTAGTTTTCGTCATACTGCTTCAAAAACAGCTGTTTTCAATACGTGCATTGAGATGCTAAAGTTGCACGTTTTAGTCCTAGGACCTAAAAACATCAGCTGAGGTCGAAGTCATCAGCTGTTACTAAGTTACTTCGTTTATACGAATTAATTGACGATTGTAAAGCATCTATAAAAAACAACCGATAGTCTCGATTGTAAAAAACTGTTAAAACAGCTGTTACCAACGTTTTGTAGGTAAATAGGTTGAGATTTTAGTTTTTGTGAAATTGTTTTTTTATACTATTTGCAGTATAACGAAAAATATAGTTCATCACTTGGACCAAAAGAAGCTTTTCTATTCTCGTTCATTGAGCTTGTATCAAAAAACTTCATTTAGGTCCTTGTGATGAAATATACTATTATTTGACTAAGCCTTATGATATTGTAACATATTCTTTCTGCGACTTTTTAATATAAAAAAAAGTAATCAATATCAAGTAGAAACAATGAATTAAATTTAGTTTTATAAAATGTAGAGAGCGCAAGTGTGATTAGAAAAAAAGACACAGAAGAACGTTCTGTACATAGGCCTACAGTACATCCGTATTTTACAGTAATGTGGTTGAACACTTGTTTTTTCGTTTTAAATGTAATTTTGGGGGAGGGGGGTTCGGTGTATCTCAAAAAATATTTTAAGTTCACTCAGTTTTTGAATCAACAACATTTAAAAAATCTAATCTGGGAAGAAATGTTGTTTAGGGTCCGTAGGTAAAATTATAATTTCAAGAGCATGTCTGTCCGTAAGTTGCAGTCAAAACATAAATCCTATATATTTCAAACTTTGCATTTATGTTCTTTGTATTGTCCCACATGTAGGAAAAATGTAGCAGTAACAAAAACCAAAAATAGCAGTAGGGTATAAAATAAAACCAAGTTATTCTAATTAAGAAAACGTATGTTTACTTGGCCAAAAATAAATATATTGGCATCGGGGCAAATTAAATATGTCAGATGTCATGCCCCCCTCCCCGTATAGGAAAAATATAGCGGTAACAAAAAACCAAAAATAGCAGTAGGGTATAAAATAAAACCAGAAGTTATTCTAATTACGAAAACGTATGTTACTTGACAAAAAATAAATATATTGGCACTAGGCCAAATTAAAAATGTCACATGCCCCTCCCCCCTCTCAGTACAGGAAAAATATAGCGGTAACAAAAAACGACCTTGGGATAGTTCGGATAAAAACTATATATAGTTGATTTTTTTTAAAAATATTATGTGTGGAGTATCAACTAAATTTAGAAGTTTATTCTGATTAAGAATATGTATGTTTATTTAAGAAAAAAAAATGTTGGCGCTATGCCAAAATTACAGTGTCAGATATGATCCACGGCTCTAACTTGAACACGCGTGACGTACAAATCTGAAAAACAAACAACTTTATTTGGATTTTAAATCAAATTGCAATATGATATCATATATTACATATTTTTGTACTACGAATACAATTTAATTCAACAACACAATGAGAAATGGATATAAGTTTAAAAAGCAGTTTTTGTTAGATGTGCGTCAATATCTAATTCACTTCACTATCTAATAAACTGATAGGCTTTACACGATCTTTGTTAGTATATAGACCCACCTTATTGTTCTGTAATACATTGACCAATGGAAAGCAATCTAAATGTCAACAGTTAAATAACAACATAAATATAGATTGCAGTTGATGTCAGAACTTAACCTACTGCCATTCGTCATTCTCTGATAATATGCACAGTCCAAGGTCCGGTTCCAGAAGTATTTATTGTGTAAACGTTACTTTAATATAATCTTATTAAATTATTCCGTATGAAGAAATAGGTAGGCCTGCTACAGGGCTTAGTAGTCGAGTAATGTGTCCTTACCGTGCCCATTGTTCTAGCATTCCCAACCAGAGTGCGGTATCAGTTAATTGTAACTTCCCAATCTCACGAATCTGGGTCAACACCGTAAATGTTTGAGCCCCACGGGGAATGTACTCGGGACCTCTCACTATTGAAGCAAGAGCGTTAATCACCACTAGACCAGTCGGAGGATCATTATAAACACTTACGGAAACCCAAAATAATAGCGGGTGGAGGGAGCTACCCCCTCGTGAAAACGTAAGTTTAAGGTTGTCGTTTGTTAACGACATTTTAAAACCATTTGCTGATTACAAAGATTGATGTTATCATCAAAGGTTATTGTAAATCAATAAAATTAAAATATAGGGTGTCCAGAAAGCACTCTACCAAACTTCAAAAACTGATTGGGTAGCGTAACATATACAATAAATACCATCTTACATAGTTTCCGTTTATTCGCCATTTATTTTGAATTTTTTTTAAAGTTATAACTTTGGAAATAGATAAGATTTCAGATAATAGTTCAGATTTGTTTTACGCATTTTATTACGCGTTTTACACGTGTACCAAAAACAAAGAATTTATTTCCTATACAAAATTCGTTCCTACTCAAAAAGGTGCCGTAACGCACCACCACAAAATAAACAACGAATACGAACATCAATCAGAATTTAATCCTGATCAAGTAGAAGCCGACCTCAGTAACGCACCGCCACAAAATAAACAACGAATACGAACATCAATCAGAATTTAATCCTGATCAAGTAGAAGCCGACCTCAGTAACGCAGTCACAAAATAAACAACAAGTACGAACATCAATCAGAATTTAATCCTGATCAAGTAGGTGTTGACCTCAGTAACGCACCGCCACAAAATAAACAACGAATACGAACATCAATCAGAATTTAATCCTGATCAAGCAGGTGCCGACCTCAGTAACGCAGTCACAAAATAAACAACAAGTACGAACATCAATCAGAATTTAATCCTGATCAAGCAGGTGCCGACCTCAGTAACGCAGTCACAAAATAAACAACTAGTACGAACATCAATCAGAATTTAATCCTGATCAAGTAGGTGTTGACCTCAGTAACGCACCGCCACAAAATAAACAACGAATACGAACATCAATCAGAATTTAATCCTGATCAAGTAGGTGTTGACCTCAGTAACGCACCGCCACAAAATAAACAACGAATACGAACATCAATCAGAATTTAATCCTGATCAAGTAGGTGCCGACCTCAGTAACGCAGTCACAAAATAAACAACGAATACGAACATCAATCAGAATTTAATCCTGATCAAGTAGGTGTTGACCTCAGTAACGCAGTCACAAAATAAACAACGAATACGAACATCAATCAGAATTTAATCCTGATCAAGTAGGTGTTGACCTCAGTAACGCACCGCCACAAAATAAACAACGAATACGAACATCAATCAGAATTTAATCCTGATCAAGTAGGTGTTGACCTCAGCAACGCAGTCACAAAATAAACAACGAATACGAACATCAATCAGAATTTAATCCTGATCAAGTAGGTGTTGACCTCAGTAACGCACCGCCACAAAATAAACAACGAATACGAACATCAATCAGAATTTAATCCTGATCAAGTAGGTGTTGACCTCAGTAACGCAGTCACAAAATAAACAACGAATACGAACATCAATCAGAATTTAATCCTGATCAAGCAGGTGCCGACCTCAGTAACGCAGTCACAAAATAAACAACTAGTACGAACATCAATCAGAATTTAATCCTGATCAAGCAGGTGCCGACCTCAGTAACGCAGTCACAAAATAAACAACTAGTACGAACATCAATCAGAATTTAATCCTGATCAAGCAGGTGCCGACCTCAGTAACGCAGTCACAAAATAAACAACAAGTACGAACATCAATCAGAATTTAATCCTGATCAAGCAGGTGCCGACCTCAGTAACGCAGTCACAAAATAAACAACTAGTACGAACATCAATCAGAATGTGAACCTTATCAAGTAGGTGTCGAGTTCAGTACGCACCGTCACAAAATAAACAACGAATTGTACGAAAATCAATCAAAATTTGATCTTAGTTCACTACGAAAATTGTCAAACAAACTCCGATCAAATCTGACCAACCATTAATCGGAGATCAATATGAAAATAACCTCAAAAATTTGTTATAATATCGTCAAATTTGAAAAACTGTAAACTAGACTTACAAGATTTATATAATATATTTGTTTTAGAAACGGTTTGTGATGCGTCAAAACTGGGGTGGCAACCATTTTGACGTCCTCTGAGTTCAAAAATAAGTTTTTAGGAATGTCTATCAGTCATAAATCAATAGTTCGCGCAGTGCTGTACAACCCAACCACAAGATTGTAGTGATAGATTTGAATTCTTTTGGTACGTAGTCAGTTCTCGAGATTTTAGTGAACTCATCAGTAACAGTTTGAGATAAAACACAAAATATCAACACCAAATTACCACTATTAGGCCTAGGCCTACAGAAAAACAAAATAAACTCCCGTATTTATCTGTTCATGTTAGTCGTGAGTCATAAATAAGAAACCTTTCTTTCTACGTCTGGAGATTGTTCTCTCCTGGTCTTGCAACCTATTGAAAAGGCAGGCGTATTGCATCAACAGGAAGTCGCAAACTACGTTCGAGACCCCGACGCCCTAAATCCATCAAAATTATTATTTGTTTTTGCAACCAACAACCAACAATGATATTGTGTCTAACCCAAGCCAAACCCAGTTTAATAGCATTATCTTGGTTTATGTAAATGCACGTCTGTAAGTCCACCCAGTCTTAAGTTGTGTTCAATGGTGCGTCAGACATAACTACGCCACTATGCTGCAGGAAATAGGCCAAGGCAAACGCATACCCGAATTCGCTGTAAAATCCGCACATGAACTTTTGAGATTAGATTATGTACAATTTTATGTTCTACTTTTGGTTTGTTTTCAATATAACAATTTCAGTTAACACGTGGAATTTAAACAGAGAATTTTTTTTTTGTTTAAATTTCACGATTTGTAGGCTACACCATCATTTTAAACTTTTACAAAATGAATAATTTACAAGCTCTCGTTTTAAATAAATATATATCAAAAAATAGATAAACATCTTTCATTTGTCTAATTTCAACGATATATACTTATGAAAATAACATAAATATAGTTCGGCTGTATAATTGCAACAGCCTTCAAAGATTTATCTGCACTGCTTCTCTGACTTACAAGACAGATGCAACGTGTTTGGTTTTATAAACAAATAACAAAAATCTGTGTGCAAGGCAAGGACGGAGCGGCCTACACGTCCCACGTGCTTTACAAGTGGGTGTGGCCTCAAACTGCAAAACCAGACGAGTTGACTTCATAATACTGTAATTGTAATGAAAGTGTGCCTACAGTCTAGGCTTTGTTTTTCACTCCATCCTGCTTTTTCTTTCTATGCTTCACAAAAACTGCATCCCTCTTGCTTTGAATGGAACGTTCGTTGATCTAGTACAGATAGAACCTTCCACTACTAGTTTCTTGGTGGATATTGTTAAATTGTCACACTAGCATACTTTAAAATATGTATTTACACAATCAAATCTGTTGTATTATATCATATTACCGTTAATTACGAATTTAATTAAATACAGTAGGTTGATAATTATTTTGTTATTGAAATGTTTTGACTAAATTGAAAAGTTTTGTCTGACGGTAGTCTATGCAAATTATCACTAAAATAATATTTTTTTTTTGTTCTAAAATATGTCTGCAATGTATTTATTTTTGAGGTTATGTTAATATTCCACTTTTACAAACTTTTCAAAACGTCATCTGTCACAAGATTTGGTTGACTAATTTTAAGTACGACTGTCACTAAATTTAGAAGCACGGCAGTAAAATTGAAAGGATTAAAGCTTGTTATCAAATTTAGTACATGTTTGAAATATTTGTTTTTAGCACATTTCTTAAAAAATGGAATATCAGGAGTCTAAAATAAAGGAATAAAAATTTAGAAAATATGGTAAAATTTCTAGTAGTACTTTTTATTAATGATAATTTTTAATCGAAACCATATCTGATTTTTTTTTTGAAAAGCTAAAATTATGGTTTAATAGTTGGCCTACATAGTTTAAATATCAGTGGAGTGAAATTTTGGAATAATTGTTCGTGAAAAAATGAGCGACAAAAAAATTAGATAAAGATTTAAAATTAACAAGTATCAAATTAAAGGAACTTAATCAAAGTTTGAAACACACACAAACAAACAATAAGGACTACTCACCGTATATTCGGATAGGTTTTAAAGTTTAAGGGAAGAACTAATTGGGGGAAAGAAATCTAATCACTTGCGATGTCAATAATTGTTCTATTTCTCCAGATTATACTGCTAAAATGGGATAGGTTCACGGAAGGCTCGTACAATACAATAGAAATTTAATTAGTTACAGTAAAAATAGTCCAAAACTGTTCTAAAAAAGATAACAAAATTAAATTAGACTGTAAACAAAATATATGGGAAATTTTTGAAAGTGATAAGTCCGGAAATTTCCAAAGAGCTTTTTAAGGTGAGAGGATTAAAGGATTAAAAAATAGAATTTTCAAGTGATTATCTTAGTGATGAATTTTACAAAAAAAAAAAAAAATCCAACACATTAAGATCATAAAACATCCCAAATTTTGGATTTTTTCTACTTTTTAATACGATATAAATTACCCAAGTTATACGCGATTTACTTTAATTGTTAATAACTGGAAATCAAACGTTGTATCCAAAAATTAAAAAAAAAAAGTTTTTTAGATAATTTAATTGATTTCATTTGCCCCCTTACTTTTTCATATTGCTCTAAAATTGATGGATATATTTAAAAAAAAATCGAACAGACGTAATTAAAAACGGTGAAATGAAATATTTGTTTAAAATGATGATATTCAAAATTCCAATTTATAGTGTTGTAAAGATTTTTTTCAATATACAATTTTACCTTTTTTAGGTTAAAAATTGATTGCGTTATGACGGTTTCAGTATAGGAAATACTAGCCATTAGTGATGTGTGAGTTCGAATTAAAATACTCGGTGAATCCGAATATCAAAATCGCCGGAACGTTCCGATTATTTAAATCTTCGATTTCGGAATAAAATATTCGTAACTAGGAACAAGGAGACGATATAATATTCGTTAGTAATTCGTTGATTGGTAAAGCTGAGTTCGAATCCGATGCGCAAAATCATTCGGCGCAGATACTCGATTTCTCAATAATAATACGAGTATTGAAATAATTTGAAACCGATTAATTCGATTATCTATTTCACCCGAGTATCAACATCACTACTAACCATAATTTGATGAATTCGCGAGAAGTCTGTGAAGTCTACGAGGCGAGAATAGTAAGTGTGACAGATAACGGTCCAATATAAGCAAACATTCCTTGTGACTGTCTTTATCTTACAATATCGGTTGTAACGGCACAAGTTGCTTATCAACGTCACTGATGTAGATAACTACAAAGTGTTTAGCCTTACATAACCTTGTCACACTAATCTTGCAGGTATTAGCTACAATATGGCCGTCATAACCTTCCTTGTCAAACCCACATGGATCATCTCTATAGAGTTCATTTATTGTAAGTCTTCACGTAGGTTCGTTGTTAACAGGTGATATTTAAGGACATATTTTGATTAAGTAAAAACTGCACAAACTTTGTCAATCAATACACAAAATCAAAAATAACAGTCAAATTTGTTTTGCAGTCATAAATAGTTTAAAATAATAAAAGTTTCTATCGCAGTATTTAAAAAAAAGTCACCAATTTCAAACAGTTTTCTCGGAAATAGCTGGTGGAGTTATAAGATGTCAAAAAGATTGTGTCAGTCACTGAACTTGGCGTGGGGAAATAAAACGGTGCAAAAATATTCCTTTCTCACTCCTACATTCCCAAAATTAAAAATAAATAAATAAAAAGGTCAAGCTTGTGCTAAAACTACCCGACATAGGGTCAGTAGGTGTAGGCCTATAGGAATCGATGTCTTTAAAAGGTAGTTTAAATTGTAGACCTACACATGCATAAAATTATAAGAGACCTTGGTTTTACCTATGAACCCTAATAAAGAGAAATCAATGGAAATGCAATCCATCTTTTAATAGCTATTGAATTGTTTTCTCACATCTCACATAAACTGCTTTTAAAACTTTACACGCAACGCATTTTTCATTGTGTGGTTAAATAAATTGTATTCGTCATAAAAAAAAAACTATAATATATAATTTCGCACTGCAATTTAATTTCAAATCCATTTTTTTTAAAGTGTCAGATACCCCCACGTGTTCAAATTAGAAGGGGGGGGGGTATCTGACACTTTAAATTATCGCCAACATATTGATGTTTAGTCAAATAAATACATATTGGTAATAAGAATAACTTCTAATTTTATTTGAGACTCCACTCATATTTCAAAAAAAACTTTATTTTTCAACTCTATAGTTTTCCTTTTTAATTACTCCAATGTAAATTTTTCCGTTGCCGCTACATTTTCCCAATATATCTGGGACAATATAAAGAATTTAAATGCCAAGTTTGAAATATATAGGATTTAACGTCTTTTCTGTGTAGACTGGTTACAGACAGACACGCGCCTGTTTGCCATAATTTTGGTTTATTGAAAAAGATTAGGAGATAAACGTTGTGAGTTATTGACAAAATATGCCCACCTACCAAATTTGATTAAAATCGCACCACCCGTTGTGTACGCATCACAGAAAGACATTCCAAAAACCACTCAGACGACCCTGAAAACGGATATATCCACCCAAAAATCGGTGGAGAGATTTAAATTGTAAAATGGAGGGGAAAAAGTTTAAACATTAAACTAAATGTAGAAGGAAGGGTATACATTTAATTGGTTCTAAATCGATTTGAAGAAAAATGAGTTTTAAAAATTAAAGTGGAACACTTTTCAAGCATCCTGTAAATATATATACATAATAAAATGATGCTGTATTACTCCTATTTGTAGGACATAACCATTTCATAGTTCTGGGTGTCCACATTTCCACAAAAGAGAGAGCAACAGCTAGAAATTTTATGTTCGAAATATGCCTATATCCAACTTTCAAGTACTAAACACCCATTTGGAATAAAATCGTTCTGTCGGTTTTTGAGAAACAATTTCACAATGCATAGTCAAATTCAGTAGTATGGAGAAGTTATTGTTATTTTATACGATGGAATTTTTCTAATTTGGAATTTTAAAAGGACATTTAATGAAAAGAAAAAAATTCTATTAAATCTAAAGAAATGTAAGAAACTTTAAACAAAGTTGAAATATTCAAGAATTTGCAGAATTTGTAAAAAAAAAGTGCATAGTTTTTTCCACAAGAAGCGTAGAATCAATTCGTTTCTTAAAACCCATGTAAAAACTAAAGACGTACTATTAAAGTGAATAGACCATAATAACAATAGACCCACGTGACGGGATGATGGTCACGTGACCGTCCAAGGTCATCCACCTCCAACGCAAATAGCACTGCCCCTGATGTTAGTCGGGTATGCAAATAGCTTAGCACCTTTGTTTGGTACTTGAATACCCCTATTCGCTTTAAATGTCAGCAGAAATAAATCAAAATGTCATAGTTTACCAAAGTTCTTCCACTTTCAAAGTTAATTCTATAGGAACATAATTCGAATTTTTAAATTATTTTGTTCACCATACCATATCCCAAGTTTTTGAAACATTGTAATTTTAAAAATTATTAAAATCCGAATCTGATGATATTTTTCAATTTCATTATTTTTTAAAGAGGATAAACAGGTGTGACCATTGTTTTATTCAATAAGTACAAAAGTTACAAAAAAAGTTTAAAGAGTAACCCCAGGATTTTTGAGTTAACTAGAAGTATTGTCAAATTTTTGATATGACAATAATGCAACTTGCCCCTAATTCACAAGGTGTAATAATACATTTTATTTAGTAATAATAGAGAGTTGGTAAATTATGTACCAAAAATTTTTTTCTCTACCTATAACTCTGTTATTCCTCACCTTACAGAACGAATAAAAATAACAGTAGAGTTATTACACCTTTTACCCTAGCTCAAGTTTAAATTTCATTTGAATTTGACTTTGAAAAATATGAAAATCGTCTCAGAAAATAGCTTGAATTTGTGAATTTTTGAAATATTTGTAAGTGGTTGTATCTACTAAACAATTAGAGATATCGAAAAATACTGAAAATAGAAGTCTTATAGTAACATGTTTTATCCATAAAATATAAAGCGGTTCCCATAAGAAAATTTAGCTTTTAAACAGTATATAAATTATTGGGGTACGATGATTTTTTACTAGGGTAAATGTTGAATTGAAAAAAAAGAAGGAAAAAAAAAATCCAGTCACTTAGTAAGCACTCATAGTTGCGCACTTTGTGCAACTTGCTGGTTTAGGGGTTAAAGATTTTTTATATATTTTGTACTTTTCAAATAAAACAACCTTCACACCTCTTTCAATCCACCTATATTTATAAAAATAAAGGTCAGTCAGAAACTTACTTTCTAAAAAGGTAAGGTGTTTTTACAGATTCATCAACAATTCTTAGTATCAACATGGTTTTGTTTACATGGACTACCCAAACAAGTGGCAAAAAAAAAAATTCTAATCTCTAAAGAAAAACTAAGGAAGTTTTCAAAATTCGACCTCTATGAGGGTTGAAAGGGATAAAATCATTTTCATGATCTCTCAATATTTTCTAGACCTATTAAGTTTTGTCTCCTTGGTTTTTGATGACATAGGTTATCCAAACAAATGCCTAAACACAGGACCTAACTAGGGGTTTTTCACAATTCGACCCCTAAGGGGATTATAAAGAATAAAATATGTTTTCATGATTGTTCAATATCTTTTATGCCTGTTATGATTACGACTTATTTTTTTCTGGCATAGATTACCTAAACATATCCCTAAACACAGAACCCACTATTGAAAACCTTGAATGGATTAAAAAAAAGTAAAGTGAGTTTTCATGATTCCACAATATACTTTATGCCTATTAAAATGTCTGCTTGTTTTTTGCTGACATAGATTACCAAAAAAAACCCTAGATCCCACTATGAAATGACTTCAAAACCCTGAATAGATTAAAAAGAATAAAATGTGTTTTCATGTTTCCTCAATATCTCTTATGGCTGTTAAGGTACCGATTTGAGAACTCCCTACACAGGTAACTTATATAAATGCATAAACGTCATATTAAAGGTCGAGACATTTATTGCCTTAAAATGTTATAACACAAAATGGGTATACAACAGTAAATTTTATATATTTTTACCATCCGTTAATAGTATTTAATGAATTATATAATACTCATTATTTAGGTTAA
The DNA here is from genome assembly GCA_963513935.1 of Aphrophora alni. NCBI lineage: Eukaryota > Metazoa > Arthropoda > Insecta > Hemiptera > Aphrophoridae > Aphrophora > Aphrophora alni. The sequence goes on along the minus strand of OY740766.1, from coordinate 27,469,603 downwards.
AAATTCAAGATGAGACGTCCTCTATGTTATCTGAAATCAACTGAAGCCAACTTTGAACAAAATTTGACCAAAATAAGATTGTTTGTACCTACAGAAGGTTAGATAAAAATTTGGCGACACTTTTGTTACTTTAGAATGTGTAAATATGGAAATTTGTAATTTGCAGGAGTATTTATGTTGATACTTTTTTACAATATCTTTAGGAAGATTGATTAATTTTGATAATTGGTTAAAAAATAGGATTTTTGGGGCAACTTAAAACATATACCGAGGGAATAAACCAAGCTAATTGGTGGTAGGTAGGTTGAACATTCCTAAAATGGCAGTCTATCCACACAAAAAATATTAAATTCCAAAACATAAATTAAAAATATTTAAAAAATCATTTCCGTTTTTAGCACCTTTTTTTGTTTAATCGGCTACCTATTTATTTAAAATTCTATTTTTAAATAATATAGTTTTAGAACAAGTACAATGTTGGTTATTACAATAAAAAAATGTTCAATATATTTTGAAGGGTGTATTTTACCTTTTGTAAATCATTGTGTTTAGGTTTAAATGTGAGACACTTATTTTATAACTTCTTTTTTTAAATAATATGTGATGTATTTGTTTAGTGAAATATGTTTTTGTTTTATTGCCACATATGTTTACTTATATAATGAAGGTAACTCCAATACATATTTACTTCTAGAGTATCTCATTTGCCGGACTTTGTGTGATGAATGGAGCAGTGCAGCGTTTAAATTAATTTTATATATATTTGTAATATGTATTTATGAACTTTATTATTCTTTTCTCTGAACAGATCTGGATGGGCATATGTTGTTCTAAGCAATGTACCACTATTTCTGATAAGCCATGAAAGGAATTAAAACAAACAGGCAACTAAATTTAAAAAATATCAATAACATAGGCTCACTATAGTCGCTTGACAATCCTGGGGGATCCTTGACTACATGGAGCTACACATTTTTTCATGTAGTTTTGGGTTAGATCCCTCTCTTTCATCTTTCGTATCAGGTCTCACTGAAAACTGTTCATTTACAACCCTAATGCTATTAGAATAATCATGGTCTACTTGTTTTTATTTTAGGTTTTTTCCTTCATAAGGTGATGATATTTCTTCCACCTTTAAACAGGAAGGAAAAAATAACATCATTGTACTTGCTAGTAATAAACTACACTATTGGAGTTAGGGTAGTATAGTGAAATTGCTATGTTATAAGAGGTGTGGGGGCTGAAATGACATTTTAAGAAAAATGTCACATTGGGCATCATTGAAAAATTCATTTAACGTGAAGAACAGTCGTACAAATTTAGTTGGGATTATCAAAAAATAACGCCTAAAGATGTATCTTTAACCCCAAATCCATGACTTTCAATTTCTATATTCACTCATTCAATAGTAACAAAGGTGTCCAGTTCAGCAAAACCTAAAATTAATTTTGTTTAATTTAAATATCCATTCTCGCATATCCTATATGTATTGTAGTCTACGAAAATGTAATATTGAAACTTCTTATATTTAATGAGTCTTAAGTATCTATGTAAAAATATCTTTTTATATATTAATGATGGTATTTGAATGGCTGCAACTTTTAAAACTTGTAAATACCATTTTCATATTATCTAATCTAATAGATTCTATGAGATTAAGATTTTGGTATACTGCAGAGTTTCTAGGAAATTGTGATAATTTAGAGCAAGTAATAAATATTAAATTATGAGTTGGATAAAAATTACCATTAATTTAATTCATCATACAAAATTTTCCATATTTCTATACTGTTACATTACCCTGTTATTTGTAGACTCGCAGTGTTCAATCATTGAAGGAAACAAGAACAATAACAATATACTTCATTGGGTATTTAAAAATTATGTACCAAATTGTATAACAGATAAACACATTGATTGACTTACTCTTAATTTGCTCACCAAATATAATATACAGTATATATACTTGTATATATAATATAAACCCAGAATGACAGACAGACAATTTAAAAAAGGTTTAAGATTTGAATACAAGCAAAACTTAACAAAATTTTATGAATGTTTGGCCAAATAAACCCGAAAAATTTTCCTATAAATAGTTTTATTATAGAAACAATAAAAGACATAAGCTGTCTTAATTATTTTAATGTCAACTTTGTAAATATGCACATTGCCATTAGACATAAACTTTATATTTAGTCAATAATAAAATCTCAGCCTATAAAAAATAATATTTAAAGTTATATTATACCTGATACATTACAATATTTTATATTGTTTAGAGTGTAAAGAAATACAATTCTACAATAGCCATAAAATAATAAAACTAATAGTGGAATGCCTGGTGTGTAAAAGATGACACAAACCACAACATAAGAATTCAAACTCTAAGTCTTCTTGATTAACTTAGTTTCTCTCTCTCTTCTTTAGAGGAGGAGATGAAATAATGTCTACTCATGGAACAAACCAAAGTCTTTTCACATAGTGGTGTGAGAAATGAGAGTTCACACTTCATCCATACAGAAAAATCACAAGTCATACCAACCCTTATAAAAAGGATGGATCTGTTAGCTTCCTTCGAATTTTAAAAACATTAACACCTACAATACCATTCTGGCAATGGTCAGTACTGAAGTAGTATTTTATAAACTGAGATTTAGCAAACCTTGAGAACCTATAGAACTATTTATGAGTTCTATAAATCAGTCCTCTATCTTGCAACTGTTACTCCATCATACTTTCAGCAGAAAAGGTGTCAAACATTCAACAGGAAATCTGATTAATTTAGATTGTCTTGTTAAGTTGTTGATTGAACTTTATCAGCATTCGTTCTGTCAATATGTACACTCGAACATTTTATATCAATCCACATACCATCCAATCTCTTATAACATAGCAGCAAAATATCAGAATTTTTATCTTTAAAGATTGAACTACTGACCCTTGGAGATACACATAGGAAAACCGATCTTCCAACAACATTTTCATGATACCTTGTATAGGAACTAGTCCACTCGACTATGTTTCCCTTAAATTGCTAAAGCAGATGTCATTCTGCTCACTCAAAACCAACAACTTGAGAAATTGCACAAAGCAAAAGCATAATTATTCCACTAGACCAGTACACCTAGCGGATTAAACACAATACTCTTGGAAGTACTCTAGCGGAAGCTATACTCTTGGTCACCTTCTCGACATTTTCTATACAACTTTCTACTATGAGTCTAGTCACAGTTTCCCGACAACGCAAGCGTGTCTCCAACTGGCTCGCAGTTCCTTCAAAAATTATTTAAGGCCTTACTTTAGGACCAAAACATATACAAACCCTAGGACAAACCATCAAATTTACAGTCTTTTTGCACATACATCTAGCATACTACAAAATTCTATAGGCTAAATCCTACGACTAGTCACAACTCAACCTGTTACTAAGCTAATTAAAATCACACTACAATACTCAGGCTGGTCTTGAGGGAGTGCAAAAACCACTTGCTAAACTTAAAGTTGTATTTTCGTTCATCACCTGTTATCATACTTCAAATCGCCTTAAAGTCATATTAGGGAAAGGAAAAAATTAGTTGGGTAGTCACAAAAGATCCTTTGGTCACAGTGACAAGAGGCTGAATAGCCTCGGACCCAATTACTAACTAACTAGGAAAAGGAAATAGGGGTTATATCCGCTGACCTACAGTTCTTTTCCTTTCTGACATCATATACTAAGAGAATTAGGATACCATTATCTATCAAAAGCTCCACAGGGAAGCACATTGATATCTTCACCACTAGTACCAAGAACAAATAACCGAGCTGATCACCAGAGACTCCAAGCTTACCCAGCATGTAGAAGAACCACTGACTGCTGACACACCGTGGCCCTCTCTTCAGCTTCAGGATATCCCCCTTCGCCCTTAGTCATACCCTACTTTTAACTACTATCTATCCTTGTAAACTTCTCTTCACCATATGCTGCATACTGAAACCCCACTAGGCTCATGCCAGCTTAGGCTTACTCTACTTATTTTCGGACAGGCTCACCTAATCCCAAGTGAGACTTGTTCAATTTTCATAATATTTCGGATTATTAAATCAATAAAGTTGTATAAATTTCATTTGTAAAAGTTGATTTCAAATTTCAAATACTAAAGTAAAATAGTATTTTGGTGATATTTCTTTAAAACTTTACTCATCAAACATAAAAATGATATCCAAAAGAAAATCAAGTAAAAAAAAATGTGTAGCGCATCTATAATTTATTTCTTCTAGTGTCATTAAACATGGTCTAGAACAGGGTGGTTGCCATGGGAATTGCAGGTGTGATTGGCAGATGGTGAGATGCCATAAAGGAAACGTTTTGTTTGCTGGTTTTACGATTTAAAGTTCAACTAGTTGCTTGTAATATTGTCAAAATGTCAGTCAGCTTTTATGGTTGATATGAAGTATAGTTAATTTTGTAAACGTTTAATGTTGTTGTTGTAAGGAGTATGAAGTGTGACCTAATTGTAATTGATTAGAAAGACAATTAAATTGCTGAGAAGAAACAGATAAAAATGATTAATTAAATTCTATAACTAACTGACCTTTGGTCAACTATACAATTACAAATGAATATTAAAATGAAGCACCCACCAGGAAATGCATTTAAAGTTAATTTTTCAACTATCTACTAAAGTCAGTATTTATGGTGATGAGAGTTATTTAAATTAAGAAAACTGTGTTTAACAGAATATGTTAAGTGGTTTTGTTAATTTAAAATGATAAAATCATAAACATGAGGATTTGGCGGAACATATGAAATGTGTAAAGCAATAAAAGTAAATTAAATTGTAGATGTTTTCCAAGAATCTTCAAAGAAGAAGAAGAAACTACTGCTAACTCAACTAACTAAAATGAAAATGTGAGATTGAACTGGTTTTGTATAAAAACACAGGGGAAATAGTAAAAAGAAAGACGAAACTAATATTTTAAAAGGTATTCTATGAAGAGTCGCTAATCAAATAATTGAAGCTCACCTGGCAGAGTGTGAGATTATCTTGCTGCAGTTCAAAATAGTGAATTGTAACAAATTTTGCATGTTTCAGTCCAGTTGATGACATTGAATTTTTCTGTATGTTACCTACTCCATCATCTTTAATAATTTAAAGTAAAAACTCCTGGCATAAAGTAAGTACGTGTATTATTTTTGAAGTAAACAAGAACTAGTACTTCACAGGTATTATGTAAACATTTTGTCTGGGATAATTTTAAAGCATTATTGGGAGTATAAAGAATTTAAGAGTCAGTATTGAAAAATAAAAATGGATTCACTGGCGATTCCAAAACTTTACATAATGAAATTATTGATTATGTTTCACAATGTGAATAAATAAATATGACTAATACAGTGTGAACAAATAAGAATAAATCCATAATATACAGTACTTCTTGCCTCCATATGGATATACCTCAAACATCACAGTGTTCTGTACTACTAAAACGTACAAAACTAGAAGTTAGTTGAGTAATTATTTTGGATTCATGATATTAGTGTCAATCAGACAACTCAAGGTATTTTTGACACTGTAAAAAATAGTATTTTTATATTTTTAATATAAAAATAATAAATTAGTCCTTTGACTAACAAGTGTTATGTCAGATCAGCCCAATTAAAGTACAATGTAAAATAAAAGGGGGGAAAAAAAGCTAGTTACACAACAATTCATTGTTTGTTTTGATCAAGAACTAAACTTGTATTGTGCTGCAGCTGAGTTTTCCAAAAAATATAATATTGAATATTTTTTTACAAATTTAGCATTTCCCCACAAATCTCTCAAACAATCTGATGAATAATGCAGGAGGTTAATGAGAAAATTACAAAAGATCCTAAATTTCATATGTTATCAGTATACCATACAGAAGGATTTTCAAATAATAAAAATGATTTTCATTTTAATTCCATTGTGGTAGCCCACGGATGAGTGAAAATTTAATTTCAATACTAATGTACATCAACTAATTCTTTTATTCTAGTATCTCTTACCTTATACAATAGTGTTCTGTTAATTCGAGCTGAGGTCACCTCGAATTCAAGAAATTCGGATTATACGGAAATAAGAACAAATCATAGGGTATGTAAATAAATTTGTATTGTGTAGAAAATAAGGCTAAAAATTAATACAATGCATAGTTGTTTAGGCAATATTACTAAAAACCTTATTAAAAGAATTTATAATTTTTAAAATTGTCCAATGTTTTGTTTTAAAATAGCCTTGTTTTGTAGCAGCGATGTAAAACACCATCTTCTAAGGAGTAAAGTATTGATCGATGTAACTTTCGCTTGTTGCTCGCTGCATCTAGTACTGCCAAACTTTAAATGTGAGTTATCACTGGTAAAGTCTCTCCAGATACATCATCGGTATCAGCTATACCAGGTGACACCTGGTATTATCCTGACACTTACTTACATGTTTTTAAGTGGAAAACAGTGGTTACACTACGATTTTAATAAATACGAGTCAGATACTAAAAAAAGTGAACTAAGCAGTGCCAACTGTGGATATTAAACTTACGCCACGAGTCGCAATGTGTTAAGTTCTCGTTGTCGCTAATTATTTATTTATTTCTTCAATGAAACGGAACTTCGAACTACCAAGGTTCGATTACTGGGACTCTATTGCACTTACTGCATTTTCATACATGATTGCCCGGTATTAGAAATAATTAACACAAACATACAAATAAAACACACAAAACTCATATCTTGTGTCTAAATGTGTTTTATATGTGAACACTTATGACCTCCGAATAAAGTAATAAGCTTTGTGTGTTTAATTTTAATTTTTGTTTTAATAGATTTTACTATAACTTGATGATGGACGATCATTGCCTGAAAGTAGTAGGTATAATGTAAAAGATACAGTAGAACCCCTCAAACTCGACCCCCTCAAACTCGACATTCCGTCAAACTCGACAGGGCCAGTGACAAGGAGCATGGGATTTCCAAGGTCATTCACTGCATTGTTTTACGCCATGTGCGCCTGCCAGATGCCTGGAGGTTGAGGCTTGTTACTTTTGTTTATACAACTGTGAGGGATGCTCCTTTGTCTAGCCACTTTCTAATCCTACTGTATAGTAGAGGCCAAAGTTAAAGATAAAGGGTCCAGGTAGACCAGGACAGCCCTAAACATTTGTTGTCAAAACATTCATATTGTTGTGAACCCAAGCGCCTAACCACCCGGATGCTACCGGTCATTAGCACCGATTCCATTAAAGTAAGCGGCAAGTCTTTTGTCATAACAATTCAATGGAGCGTCGTAGAACTATGATTTAAGTTTTGTAAAAAAAGGTTTTAACCAGGTGAGAAAAATGATCCGACTCTTAATTATATGCGATCAGCAGTTCAATTTATAGCATTTGTATTGGACCGTGTTTGGTATGGACATTCTTTTTCTTCGGCGACTTCGAGATGAAGCTGCCAGACATCCAGTCGAAAATGAAAAAAAAGATCAATCAAAAGTTTTTTCAAACAATGCTAACTTTGCTCTAATGTTTTTTTTTTTTTTTATATAAAATTGTTTTAATCTTTAAAAATATTTAATGGACTGTCTGTTTTTTACTGTAAATTTTATTACAGCATAGTAGGATAGGTCTTTTTAGTTTACTAAACCTATTGTACAAGGCCAACACTTTTTAAATCTCATTTGACCGATCGATAAATTTAATTTTAATGTGTGATTGAACACACTATTTTTTTGTTGTCAGGCAGGGACTTTTTTGCAATAAACGTTTAATCATTGATAATCAATAAAAAATGTACAGTTATTTAAAATAATTTTGAGTATTTGTTGCAAACCTAACCATTAAATACCAAAGTTCCCTAAAACTCGACAACCCCCAAACTCGACAACCTAAAGTCCACATTGTGTCGAGTTTGAGGGGTTCTACTGTACCTGAATAAATAGGATTAGTTGAGGTACATAAGTACTGCAATTAATTAGATTTAAATGTATTTTATATTTCTCATTTTATACTCAATTTTGTGAGTTTTAAGAAGAAAAAATAAACTCCTTTCCTTTTATGCTAGGAAATACGGAATAAAGTACAGAAGTCTACGAGGAAAAAAGTGATTTTTGATAAAGAAAATATTTAATTACAAGATAATAAACACAACTTTGTTATAATTTGACAAACACAGGTTTTAATTTGTTTGTTTTTCTGACACATCGAAATTTAAACATTACGTACAATGTTTCCTAAACAGAATCTTGGCACAATTTAAAATTCTTCCTCTAAAAACAGCTTTTCGTACTTCTTAGAAACAAATACTGTACATATTAAAGACTTACATCTTAGATATTATTTAGTGTGAACAAGAGTAGTGCATACCATTCTACAGTGACATCACAGATTGATTTGAAGCTTTAAAAAGGGTGAAGAAGAATTGATCTAATGATAAAAGTGACAGAAATACATTGGTTAAATTATCGTTCAACATATTTAATTGTTATTATAGCAATTTATTAAATTTGTTAATTTATTATGTTGTAGTTCTTTCAATGATTACTTCAAAGTGAAAAACTTTCTAGAAATATAATCTATTTAAAATTTTTTTAGAGACAAGTTCAGATTTAACCAGAAATTCTTATTGTATCTTCAATTAAAATATACACACACTGCAAGCAAACAATATATGGCATACAAAAACTATATGCCTTGAATTATGAAAACGTATATAGTATAATCATGTAATCATTTACTCTTGAGTTCACAAATGAGTGGTAATAACCATCAATAGAAATGTTGTATATGATTTTACTACTGCCACTTTTATAAGAGTTTCAAAACTGCCTTCCATAAAAATCCTAAATAATTGTATACAAAAATATTTGATAACTGTAAAGCATGTGCTATGTATGTACTTTATGAATGACATTAGTATTACTCCGTGCTAAGTTGATTGGAAAATTTGCTATAGGAAGTGACTGAATTAAGAAAAAGATTTGTATGTATTCACAAGGGAACTCAGACAATCGTTAAATTTATTAGATTCCATTAAATTTTATTATAATTAATTATTAAATACTCCATTTCTCGATAGACACTGATATGACTAATAGTTTTTTGTAAAAAAAAAAAGACTTTAAAATGAAAATGTGAAAAATTATTGATTAAAATTTAAAAGCAATCAGGCTGTCAGACATTTTAATATTAAAAAGCAATCAGGATGTTGGACATTTAACTTCATCCGCATGTATATAAAAATTGAAACACAATGTTTTTTCAAATATGGATTAACTCTTGTTATTAACTGAAAAAATCTAGAACATGTAAAGGGGTTAGGCACTACCGATTAACAATTTTATTGTTGAACTTAGTCCTAAGCAATGTTAGCTCTTTTCATGTTTTTTATGATCTGAGTTTATCACTTGATAACAAGAATTATCTGTACTCTTGAAAAGTCATTAGATAAAACTATGAAACCAAAAGTCTGATTAAACTACTACCAATAATATGAACAAGCCATCAATATCCAATAAATTTAAAAATCAGATACAGAATATGTTGAAAAGTGCTTTCCAGACTAGATATTGACATGGTTTTTGGATTGTTCTCATAGAGAGGGAGACAAATTCTTTTGGCAGACAAACAGTTGTCTTTTTGGTAGTTTTCATTGAGCCTGGAACAACTATTACACTGCAAGTCTATTGTGAAATACTTTCCAAACTGTGCACATCATTCAAAAGTGACGATGGGAATGCCGAGGTCAGGAATTGTTCTCATTCACTGTAATGCATCCCAAAAAGACCAACTATATACATTTTGATTTTAAGTTTAAAAACACGATGTTCAAGTCCTAACATCTTTATGGATGAAGAACCATGTGAAAAAGTTGAGTCCGTTCGGTTCTTAGGTCTAACTATAGACAGAGGACTGCATGGCCAAAATTTGAGGATAGCTTCTGGGATTTTTGTGCTCTGGACTTGGCCAAAAGCATGTATTGAAGTCTTAATAAATTTAAGATATTCAAATACTTAATCTCAAAAAAAGTTTATATAAAAACTTGTATATTTTGTAACAAAAAAGATATGTTTATAATTTGTTTAACATATTTACTGGGGGAGGGGGTGTAAATTTCATCACCCCTCTTTTGCATGCATGAGCATCAGGTCTGATATAGTTTAGAGCCCTAGAAGAGAATTGACTTACCCCTTCTCAAGAGTTATTCAAGCAATACTTTTGAATGGGATGCTAAAAAAAGGTCACTCGTGTCTTCTTAACCTAACCTAACCTACAACTCTTTTTCCTCAGAAGTTGAGCACAACATATATTTTATATTTGAGATGTGAATTGATAAATGACATCATTACAAAACAAAACCTTTAAGTGTCTTTTTAAATTCCAAAACATGTACTCAAATAATGCTGCATTATGGTACATAACAGATACCTTGATTTCTTTAGAATAATGGTGTGAATATTTTCCCCTGTCTGAAAATTGAAATCTGACAAATAATCAATTTTAATTAACAAATCTTGTCGTCCATTCAATTCATGCTGGATGGTATTACAGTGTTCCACAGCTCTGATTCATTTGTACTTGGAGATGTGAAATCAAGTCTTCACCTTTGTCTAAATGATACTCAATGACTGTGCGAAATAGCCATTCTGATCTGATCCTTCACGCCTACCATGGGTCAACTTGATTGTTTCTCATGGATTGAATCCTTGAGTCTTATAACAAATGAAGAGTTCAGTTCTACCAATCAATTCTAGTCTAGCAGCCATTCCACTTCATTGCTTGACTATGGTTTCAAATACCGTATAATTAAGAACTGTCGACTAAGCTCCTTTCCAAAGTAAATTTACAAGCTACTGAAATTCGGTATTATAAGATGTAATAAAGCTAGAACTACTAATCAACTACAGTAGAACCTCGATGACACGTACTCCGATATAACGAATTCCCCGATATAATGACTTTTTTTAAAACCCACATAACAATCAATGTTAAAAACACCCCAGTATTAGGTAGTATTTTGGCTTATAATGAATTTTTTTTGGCTTGAGGTAGAGGATAAATTACCCTTATATTACGAATATCTAAACTACAAAACCCCTATATAACAAATAAAACACATCTTACAAAAACTGTAGAGTACAATTTGTAGTGACTCAGAAGCACGTCTCGACATGAAAAAAATACCACCTTCTTTCCCTTCTTCTTCCTACTCCCTCCAACCGACGTAGTGCATCATATACTATTTTCTCCATTCAGCTAAATAATCCAAAATTATAGACTTTTTAGTCTTAATCAGGGTTCAAGCAGCACTGTCAATGCTGAATAGTATAACGTAAATTTTGAACACCACTGTAAATTTTAAATAGATTTTGAACGACTTACATATAACAATAATAACAATGATGACAATTGCATGTTGAAAATCACTTTTTCAGTTTCTTGAGGCCATAAATCAGTCAAAAAACAAAAGTCAAAATATTTTACGATTACCAAACTTCGTATACTGGGTAAATAAAAAGGAGAAAAATCCTTTAATCCTGAAGTGGTCATGAATGTGACTCTATAGGCCAAGCTGTTTATGTGCATTTTGTAAGAATATTTCCAAAAATTCACTAACAATAAATACTTTATCCAAAATATAAATTGTTATAAATAATTTTTTAGAGGAAAATTCACAGAACATATCTGTAAAAAATGAAAACACAGTACGATAACAAAAATAAAATAAAAAAACTACAACCTTCTAGTAATTTTATTACTGAATAGCTCTATAAAACATTATTCATAAGGAACCGAATATGACAAATGTAAACCTGATATTAAAAGAGAAGATACCAACCTGAACTCGATAAATAAAATTATTAAAAAAGGCGTATTTTGTTGCTACTATAGCAGCCTGCTATACTGTATTTTGACATGCTGTTGGCGACAAATTTTTACTTAATCGATTTGAATTATATGATATAATAATGGATGTTTTTGAACAAATATAAAAATGTAGAAATATTAGTTCTAGAATGGTAGCAAAATCATTGTAACTATTTGTTATCTTTGACTTACCGCCAGCAATCCTTGATTAGTTCTTTTTTCAGTTTATATTGTCATATATCTCATTACACTACACGTGTTTCGAACATTATCATCCATGGTCGGGTGATAACACTTAGTTAAAACATTCAACACAAAATACACATAACAATCACGCACAAGAAACACATTATTTTCTTTTTCATTAATGTCACCGCGCCGGCATAAGTTTCGTAAAAACTATGCACTACAATATAAACTGAAAAAAGAACTAATCAAGGATTGCTGGCAGTAAGTCAAAGATAACAAATAGTTATTCAAGCATATTCCGGTTGTTCTAGACTATCAATATGAAAAATCATTGTAATTTTAATAATATTGGAAGATCAATGGGAGATTCCAATGATAGTAATTCAAAGACATGGTATATTGCCTCTATCTTATATATATTGTGTTTTGTTAATACAAATTATTCTAGGTTTCAAAAAGTATCAAAAGTGAACATGGATGCTTGACAAGGGCTAAACATTTATTCAATTATCCTATTTATAATAGAGCAATGTTTGAGAATGCAACACATTATAGGTGTAATGAACTGTATAATAAATTTCAAGTAATTTGAGGCAGATTGAAAACCCAAACAAATTTAAGAAGGCATTGAAGAATTTAAGGGCTGAATTAATCAAATAACCTATGACAGATCGGAATTATATTTATATTTTAAAAAAATTTGTCATTTTCAATTTGTATTTATGTTGTTAGTATTAAGTTCTTGATTTGATTATCACTTTTGTATGTATTAAAAATTCGCAAGCCATATGGCATTGATTTTTTGGTCCTGTATATGTTGTTTGTGGAGAAAAATTAATAAATAAATTAGCTGGTGTACTATTCATTTAACAAAAGTACGTCTCACAATTTCTTGTCAAATAGCCTTGGAGAGTATGCAGTTTTATCAATAAATTGTTGAATGAGACTGTTTAAACGTTAATTTTCATGTCAATATGAATCAAATATACAAAATAGTGTGGAATTTGCATTATTGTACTAGCAATCTAAAATTTTGCATGTTTTAGTCTATAACTAGTCAATCAATACTTAAATTTGCAAATGTTAATTTTTAATATTTCACACATTTCATTTTACAAATATTATTAGAAGTACCAAATCTTATTCTTATTTCTTTTTGTAGTCATTCATTTATTAGTGAAGGTAAATTTACACTTCATGATTAATAAAACCATGATACCTTAAATGAAGTATCTTTTACTAAACTTATAGATGGCAAGTTTTGTTCACAAAACCAATATTTATCTAAATAGGGTAATATAATATATAGATTTTTTTTTTATACCAAAATATATAATATTGAATGGCATAGTAAAAAAATTAACATTGTACCAATATTGCTTATACCGTAATGATTTTATTGAATATTCAATTATTGATGTAAAAAATTTTAATATTCTTTTGCATAGTTGTAAAAAATATAACAAATGAGTATACTTAAACAATGCTTAAATATAACTGATCGAGTCCCAAAACCAGTAATGCTGGTGTTGGAAAACAAAAATGACTGTACATTAAATTTAGCATAAGATGGAACACATCAAACTGAATATAATAATAATAATAACAAAACATGAGATCCATAGATATATTTAATAAAATTGTAGGAGATATCATTAGTTAATATTTTTTTAATATCTAGAAGGTAGTGAAATAGGATTGTTTTATTATTAAAAAAAGTTGTAAGATAAAAAACAAAAGTTATTGAATATGTTCATGAACATTTGTTATGTATTTTAAAGCTACTTGTATTTAATTTACAGATATTATTTTACTGAGAAGCAGTAGGGATGATCAAGACTTTATTAGGTTAACATTAACAAATGTAAAAAAAATCATTCCAAGAGAAATCTCTCTAAACCGAAACTAATTAAGTCTTATTTATAAAGTACAATAATACAGATGCATCTCTGTAAACTTTGGTATGAACTGTCAACACGAAGGGACATATAAATCAATTAACTGTAGAAAGCAAATAATTTCTCATTCTAACAAAAAGAAAGACTAGCCTCATTTAAAACGCGGTATATTTTTGTTTTATTAATAAATATAAAGATTCTCATTGCCTAAATTTCTAATGTAAAAAATACAAACTAAATTATATATGGGTCTTTAACAATAACATATAGATGGTTTATATTCTGTTATAAACATTTAGATGATGCGGGAAGTCCAATATCCTATCAACGATCATCTCCCAACTTCATCCGAATTTGGTACACTAAATACAGTAGAACCTCTGTTAACCAGCCTCGGATTAACCGGTCCTCGGATTAACCGGCCTATATCGTAGTGTACTGGTTGGATGAGAGTTTCCGAAAATAAATTGTAATTGAAACACCAAAGCGGCGGCGATATCAAACGACTTTGTCGATAGCGGTATACCATTGTCGGCGGCATAAAATCACCGCAGCACCAAAGCGGCAGCGAGTCAAACGATTTTGTCGATATCGGTATCCCATTGTCGGCGGCGAGTCAAACGACTTTGTCGATAGCGGTATCCTATTGTCGGCAGCATAAAAACACCGCGGCATTGGCACCCAGTCAGTATAGCAGACATACGCCCAAAAAAATTTGATGGGCCGCTTTATTTCCACGAATCATTTTAGTATACATTATAGAAAATATACCATTTCTTTTCAGTTTTCTTCTTGTCTTTGACTGGTTATGATCTACGTACAGTATATACAGTAAATAAAAATGAGTGAGTTACAAAAACGGAAGCTCATGTTGGTTTCGTTTGAGACGCGGTTAAATGTGTCAAAAGACTTGACAGAGGGGAATCTGTAAAAAAGCTTTGTAGTGTTTAATTTTTTCATGTTTGATGTATAATATACATAACATAATATACACGATACATTTATGTACAATCAAATGAGTTGCAATAACATCTTAATTGCATAATTCTTAGCGCTACCTAATTAACTAAGCTTTCTTTGAACGAAAACTGATTTTTTTCGGGAACCTCGGATTAACTGGCCAAACGGGCAATCGGCCCGGGTGTCAGTCCCGACTAGACCGGTTAAGAGGGGTTCTACTGTATAGTTGTTTGATTCCAACAAAGTCCAAAAGACTACGTTTTACCGTCAAAATAATTTGACATAATTTTACATTGTGGAGAATTCCCATGTTCCCTCATAACACTTTACATGGTATCTCTGATGTAAAAGAAGGGATTTCACCTTTTTCTATCCACAACTTATGCAGATAGATGACATCCAATATACTGTCTTCTATTTCTCTCAGTTTATTTGAATTTATATATAACCATTCTTCTTTCCACAGGTGAAAGAGAGAATTTTTAGCCTCGAATATAAGATCAGATGGTATTACATGCTGAATAAATGGTGGCATTCTTGTAGCTTCTCCAGCTACACTGTTTGCTCTAATGTTTCCGATTATTCCAATATGACCCAGAACTCAACATAACAGCTCAATACCCTGATCTGAAGAAATAACTTTAAAATACCTAACCAAGAAATAATTTTTACAATTATAGTAACAACAGTAAAAATTCTAATAATTGTACAAAAAACTCTTATTTGTTCAGTAAAAGATTAATATATTTTATAGAATGAATATATTTGTGTTTAATCAATCAATGAATAATTAATTGTAATATGGTTATAAACTCAACACAATGAGGTCTCTAATATAAAGTAATTGGGGACCTTTTCCATGCTTGGGAGATTGAAATGTGCCCCAATGTACACAATAAGACAAAGTTGTTGAAAATTAATTATTGTATACAAACTGGTAAAGCCAATAATGTCTTACTGTTATTTTTGACCATTATTTATTTATTATAAGAAACAACATGTATTTTTGTAGCAAACAAGGACATTTAAAACTATATGTTCTCTTTGGGTTTGAATTTGTAGAATTTGGAAATATCAAAGACAAGATAAAAGTCCAATAAAATCATGAACACCATTAAAAGGGAAACACAAGTTTAAGGAACTATCTCTGCTGTAAGAAGTCTTTGATAAGGATAGTGTAGTATATAATCAATTATTGTTAATTTTTCAATTAATAAATTATCCACATTAACTTGACATATCGACAGCTCGTACAAGAATCCTAAGTGCAAAATTATTGTTAATTCTATTGATTTTAAGACTTTTCCATGATTTTCTTAAAGATATATGTAGAAATTTTAAATTAACAAGAATCGGTAGAGGAATTTTAGAATGTAAATTAGTAGCTTTTCAGTAATTTATAACCAAATTAGTGTCTTTTGTTTATTAAATTTGTTTGTTAAATTAAATGAAATTGTTTAAATTGTGAGACAGTTTTCATCTTCACCTACTGAGGCCCTAATATTTTTTAGCTCCTTGCTGGTCTGACATCTTCTCTACTTGAAAAAGAAAACTGACCATGGCTTCTTCCCCTAAAAGCATTCTGGAGACTGCGTTAAGATAGTGCGAGTTCACAATTGCAAAATCAGGTTTATAATCCACAAATTTTCAAAAACCCTTCATAAATAATACAATGAAAACATCTTTGTGAAAAAATAAAGTAAACGATTAAAACAATACAGTATGCTTACTTAATATTTTAACCCAATAAATAGATGGAGCTTTATAATATTATTGTTGTTGTTGGGGGATACATTAATTAGTATAATCAATTACCAAAGAAGAATAGTTCACAAACAAAAGCATGCAAGGAAGATAATAAAACTAACTTAGAAAGATAAAATATCACAAAATTGTTGGAAAAGTAACAGACCTTTAACATTAAGAGATAATACTAAAAATGCAAAAAAGAAATTGGAAGCAAACACCATGCTGTTAGTAATGAAGCATGCATTTTCAAAATAATTTAAAGTCTGACTTACCAGGAGGAAGATTCTTTGCATCTACTCTTCTCTTTCTCAAAGTAACTTTTCTGAAAACAGAACTAGTTAGAGGTTCGACAACAGCTTCATTAATGTTTCTTTTCTCAACCATTGGGCTGCCGTTACATGACTGGTTGTCTATCAATGGACTATTGCAAAACCGCTTATCAGTACCAGGACTTCCAATCGATGACTGATTGTCAACTGATGTACTTTCACTATAAGTTCTTTTATCAATAAGTGGACTTCCAATGCTTGAATCGTTATCAGTCAATACAGGCAGAGTTGCTGAATGTTCTTCAATTATTGATGGTTCAGAATCAGATGTTTTTTCATCATTTGTTAAATTATCGACCATTATTTCTTTGTTGATAATAACATCTTCAATCTTTGTTTCATTTTTGTTTTCGTCGTTATATATGATACCCGATCGGTTAATAATGTCATTGGTAATTTCATAAGTTATTTCAGATTCGGTTTTAATATCGTTCGACGAGTTGTTTATAGTTGTAGCAGTGTTCTTATGAGCAAGATTGATTCTGTTAGTAAATGCTGTGCGAGGTATGAAGTCGCAATCTTGGTGACGAGGCATGCTACTGTATGCTCTTAATTCTGGAGATCCTCGTAAAGCTGACCAAGGAGATGGGGAGGCATCTGTGACATAAGAGAAACCAAATTTATAAGATGTGTTATAGTTAAATACAAAACATATTACCACAAAAGAAGAATAGTTACTGATTCAAGTTTGTAAAAATTATTAATACAGGGTTATCATAAAAGAATGGTGGGGTTTTGAACATGATTTAAATGAAAATAGAATTAATTACAGCTGATGTTGTTTATTTATCTAAATATTCGTCTGAAACAGTTTTTTACATAACTAATAAATTTCGATATGTGCAAGTTGTACTGAAATTACAGATTTGAATTCAGCCTGCAACAAAACACACTTTACTTTTTCTTTATTAGAGAACATATTAACATACTCCAGAAAACACAAAACCACAACAATGCACGAACTAATTTTGAGGTACAACAGCTGTTAAACAAACTTTTGGGTTTATAAATCTAAACCCAGATTTAGCTATCGTGATACCAATCCAACACCACAAAATTTCTCTAATGTCTTCGTATGAATTAATGAACCCCCACCATTCTTTCATAATAACCCTGTATATAATCTAAGGTGCTACACAATTTTTAGAACCATCAGGAATTCTTTCCAGTCAAATTCAACAATCACCAGAAAAGTTGATTATCAATCAATCAGCATGATTACTAATTTATGTCAAGCAAATCCAATGCCTTGGCATACTCAGGTCAGTATCTGACTCAACAATAGCCTCTGTCTCACACTTCCTTGGTCTTGCACAGAGTCAATTACACATGTCAAAACTTATTCTCACATCTTCCACCAATCTATTTGCTGAAAATCATAGGTTGATACCCATATTATAACCCAATGCTTTGTTATGAATAACTTATCAATTAATTCCACGTAAACCAGTCTGATATATTTCAGACTAAAAAAATACAATTCTGGGCAAGTTATTTAGGAAGCAAAGTTACTAGGAATGATTACTAACTTTAAATTAACTTGAGATAACGTTTATGCCAAATGTTATCTTCTAATAATTTTGTTTTAAGATATTTGAATTCATTTGGAAACTTTAGCACTTCGAAAAACCTACTATGGGCAAATTTACCAAAATTTGAACTAATGTAAAGATGTTTACAGTGACTTGGGGATACTTAAACTTCACTGTATGGATAACAATTCAAACAATTTGTTATGTAGATTTAAGAGTAATGTAATATTAAGTGAAGATATACATAACTACAATATTAGACATCTATCAAAGCAAACTATGGTGTAGACAATAAAGACTTTATGTTTATTAACAAACTATTAAATATTTAAATATATTAAGATCAGAAAAGATACAAAGATGAATTGTCAACAACTTTTAGTGTCAAATTTCTTTTAGTTGGTGGGGAATTTCCTCAGTGAAAAGTAATGAATCCAAATGTGATGTCTGGGCATTATTTGGGGCGAAGGCTCTCAATTCCACAATTACTCTTCCTAGTTCAGTTATTGATTTTTATGTAATTATATTAATTGTTTTTTTTAATTTTTATATATTGAATTTTAGATATAAACTTTATTCGCCCAAACCAATAAAAAACAAGCTAGTCTCTAAATGATTAAAAACAGCTCTGCATAAGATGCTTTTAAAGATTAACTTATCCATTAGTTTTCACCTATCTATGTCTCAACCAAACATGTCATAATGAAATAATTTAAAACAAACCTTCATCATCACACAAACTACAGTAAAGAAGTTTCACAAGCCCAAAACCAGAAGAAAACTGTCAATAAGGTTTTCCTGACTTCTTTCGACAACCAAGACACGAGCACGAATTTCTAGGTATACAGTCTGCTGAATGCCACTTCTATAGACTATTAGTGAATACGAAGTCTTATTAGCGAGAAGATTACCAACGATTTTTCTGGCAGTAAAACAATTATAATAAATGGAAATAGATTTGTACTAAATATTGTTCGAGTCAACTATATATTCAGAAACAAAAACTTTTCCACTATAAAAAAATGTTCATTTTTAAAAGAATTTTTCAGGGTACTTCTTTTCATGTAACTATACATCTATCTTTTCTGGAGTGCAAAATTCCCCACAACCATATATCTCTAGAATATTTCTTCTAGCTACGATTAGAAGGCTAGAAAAATATTCTAGAGGTTTTTCATGAACGTCAGGAATTTTGCACTGCAGAAAAGATGGATGTACAGTTACATGAAAGATTGTACCCTGAAAATGTATGTTTGATGTGGTAACTTCTATAAGGATGAACACAATATTGCACTACTATTAAGAAAACATTAAACATTATATACACAGTCACTTGTTACACAATTACCACAAACTGTAACATATATATTTTGTCGATGTGATAAGCAGGACTAGATTATTTTAATTGTTTTACTTTTAATTGTTAATAAATGTTTTAAACAGTATAATTAGTTAGTTAGACAACGATAATTAATTATGTAAGCTTTCAAACTGCACATCAGTTAAGGAAACAATATTTAAAAATCATTTAGGCTAGTAGGAAACATAAAAAACAGTGTCTATTAATAGTATATACCTATAATGACTTTGGATGAAGGAAATTGTAATAAAGACAACAATAAACATTCAGTAAATACCCAAACGAAAACAAATGTTGTGTAATCTAAGAACAATTATTAGTTCCTGTTTTACACAGAATATAATCCTTCTGGAATTATAAACCATTCAAATTAAATTTATATTTTTTAGGATAAGACAGTTAAGTTACATGAACTGTACCATCAGAGGAACTTTGGACCACTCCGGATGGAAGGTCATGTTACGACCTTCAAACTAATTAACAAACATAAGTAATTTTGTAGAAATTTAACAATTTAAAATTACCAGAATAGGTCAAAAATCACTCAGCTAACAATATCACCGGCATTCCTCAAAATAGCAAACCATGGTCATAACCTTAAATGGAAACTAAACTTTTTTTATTAGAGAAAAAAAAATATATAATCGCTAATACAGGTTTTTTTATCACCTAATAAAATCCATTTGAAGAAAATTTGATTTTACTAGGTCCATCAGTGAATTGGAATATTTTAAAAAGGATGTAAGTAATTAACTAGGTATATTTTTATTAATTTTATAAATACTGAATACTTTACAAACAAGCATTTGGTTTTAATCAATTTACATATCATATATTCTGCCTTAGTTTCTAAAAATCTATAAGATGTGTAAGCATGGGACACTCTCTAACCAGTAATTAATAAAACATTATTCAATATTAATAAATAAATAGGAACTAATAATAGGATAATAGAAATAATAAGCATTGTATAATAATAAGTAATTATAAAGTGTATTTGAACAATCTTCGAATCAACAAGAATAGGAACCTAATGATTACAAATAAACAGTTTAAAACTATACAAGTGAAAACGTAATTTCAAAGTGTGCGCGTCAAATAATTCAAACCTTGCAAAAGCCGTGCCAGCAGGAAATAAAACCCCGGAAAGATTTCCCATGAGCCTGAGCAAGGAGCGTCTTCTCGAAGCGTGCATTAGTCAGTCTTTGTCAGGATTCAATGTAGAACAGTCACGTTATGAGACGACTGGACGGATTCACTTTCAACGCAAAGATGGAGGATTTCAAGTAATTGTGATATTGAAAGAAACCAATATAACATGGACTGGTATTTCGTGAGTAAAGTGATGAACATAAAAAATTAAGTAATCATTAGGAGATCAGTTATAATAGGAAGGAATTGTGAAGAACTTTTAATTTGAACTTTATACATGCTTGATGATTTGTACTCTATAAAAATGAATATTAGATTTTAATAATTTTCCTGTTGAGATATATGACAATGTTTTTGTTTTCAGTAATAATAAAAAGGAGATTTCTTGTTTTCATAAAGATGTTTGGCTAAGTCATTGTATTTTCCATTGCCACGCTTGTAGAAATAACTGCTAGTACGATTAAGAATGTAACCCTACCCTTTAGGTAAAATAAAATAGTTTTGTAAGAACGCAGACTTGCAAACTAAAGTAACTTGATTTTTGACTAAAAGCTCTTAAAGCACAAATTGAAGTAATTAATTGATAGTGATAATAGGAATTGAACAGATAAATTCACAAATTAACTTAACTCCACTTACAGATGGCTTCTGTTTTATTGAATACTCTGTAAGTTTAGTGTGTAGTTAATTGTTCACACATTGAAACAATTGGACTGTAATTTAAGCCAAATTGTTATTGTCGTTTTAGTAAACAAAATTGACAAATTGCCTATACAATTTGTAATCAATGTCTAGATAATTTGAATTTTATATGAATAGTTGTGTAGATCTTTGTATAAAATCCACTGTTCATTGAGTTTAGAACATCCAACTGTGCACAGTTTTTATGGCGTCACCTCTTTTTTGATCTTCTAACCCGACACCCTGATAGTAAACTTCATTATTAATTGTTTATTAATTTTACAAAATGTGAAAGTTATAGTTTGTGATATGGTCCTTAATTCATGCTATTGTGTTATACACATTTTCTGATTAGATCATTATAATTACTTGTTAATCTATTGTTAAAGAGTAGATTAACTTTACTGTTTGCTAGGTGTAGTCCTCCTTGGAACGCAGATGATCTGGCTACAGTAGACAGGACTTAGAATGGATGGATGTTAGAGAACAAATATAGACAAAGATATATTAATCTGTGGTAAAGTGTCAAAAAAATACACCTTATCTCACAGAAAACATAGGCAATGCTTTTGGTAGTAAGAAGATCTCTCAAGGACATTATCGTAAATGTGGACGATTCATTCATGAGTGCAAGAAAAACTTTGAAATACCGTGGTATAAATTTTTAACGTAATATGAGAATGGTAGATCATACTAGCGAAATAGTAGTTAAGGCAGAAAAGGCAATAAAAACCTTGAAGCTCTTATGGGTAACATGGGCAGTACCAGGGGAAACAGAAGACATGTGCAAATGATAGAAGTGAATTCAATAATTTTATATAGAATATCTATTTGGAATTAAATGCTAGGGATAAAAAATTAGAAAATTATGTTTGAGAGCTTGCAATGATAAATAATTGTCAGAATATTCAGTGCATATAGAACACCACCAACTAATCCCATAATGGTATTATCAGACAGATCTCCTAATGATCTTTTAGTTGAGGAAAGGGTTGCTCTATAAGACAGAAGTCCAAAACAGTCATAATATAAGTAGTAGGCCAGTTGGGAAGAATCTACCAAGGAGACAAGAATCTACCAGATCTGATAGACTGGATAGAGAAAGTATGGAGAGGTGGAGTATCACCTTACACAAGTGTTGATAGGACATAGGTGTTTGAATTACTATAGTACTATATCTACAGATTCAAGTTTAGAGATAGCCCAAATTATACCACAGGTCATACTACGTTTGTTTTTTCTGGGCAGAAAATATCTAGAAATGAATAATTATTGAAGGCGACACGGGGTGCTACTATTATTATAAATAAATTAGAAAATATTGATAAGTGGCTAATAGTAGTAACATATGTAAAGGAAGTGATAGTGCAGAAGTACAAGGATGAGAGAGAAGAGCCAATTCATTGTAAAGGCAGTCACTTACTTGTTGTAATGCTTTGCAGTTCCAGATTAAGAATCCAGCACTACCCTGTCCACGAGGATGTCCCACTCCAAAAAAATTTTTCATAAATTTCCTCACCCTGAGCCTATCATGATTTAATTACACTCTTTAAATATGACACCCCAAGTGGCAACATGAAATCTTTCAAACCAAATGGAATAATATGAAATAATTTTAAAAATTGATACTATGACTATGTTTTCACCACCGTTTAGGGAGTAAGTTACGTTTTTGCTTGATGGATAGAGGAGTGGGTCTTTGGATAACTGTTTAGTCTGGCTTAGCACGAGTCAGACAGTGCTAATGGAAAGGTTGTTCAGCCTATTCTCGCACAAATACTGTTGTTCAAAACAGGTGATTCAGTTGAAAATCCCACTAATTGGGAAGTATGTGTTGTTAATAGTTTTCTGTGGGTAAAAAACTATACAGTAGTAGACATTCATTGCAAACTTTGTGCAGTGTATGGAAAGAACATTATGAGTGATAGTGGCTGTTCAAAAATGATGCCATTTGTTTCAGAATACACGGACTAACATCCATGACGAAGAAGGAAAAACATGTGTTGAAAAAGGGTGAATGAGAAGACTGGCAATTTGACATTACAGAATTATCGGATCTTCTCCCTCACATATCACAAACAATTTTATATGAAGTGCTAAATGACAAGCTATGTTTAAACATATTTTGTGTGTAAGCTGGGTGCCTAAATTTCTCACACAAACACCAAGAGGATAATTGTGTTTTATTTTAAAGTTTCTAATGATTGTGGTTAGGGGCAAATTCGAATCATTATTGTGAATTTTCACCACAGTGCTCAACAAGATTGTATCTATTATATGGAAGGTAATACTTTCCTCAATGATATTGTGACTGGCAATGAGATTTGAGTGTAGTATGTCAATATGGAGATAAAAAATCAGTCAATGGCCATACTAGTTTATCACAAAAACCTGTAAAGGGCCAATAAACATTTTATGGAAGAAAACTAATGGCAACTGTCTTTTGGGACAGAAAAGGAGTACTAGTCAATTTTATAGAATGAGGCACTCCAATAAACTCTGCTGTTACTATAATACTTAAGGAAGTTGAGAAAAGCCGTTCAGAACAAACGGCATGGCATGTTGAGTTTTGGTATTGGTTTTTGGCAAGACAATGCTCATCTGCATACTGCCGCATATACATAAGACCTACTGGACAGTTTCAAATGAGAGTTGCTTGACTGTCACCCTTACAGCAGATTTGGCTCCTAGTTATCATTAGTAATACTATTTTTTTCTCCAGTTGTCTACAGATATAAATAAATACATAAAATAACATAAATTTAATGATAAAAATCATAATCAAAAGTTAAAATACACGATGAAACAAAAATAATTCAAATACACCATTTTTTTTAAGTTTCGTAAAAACTAAACTTTCCTTTAATACTTAATGACACACTCCAATTCCCAAAACAAGCAAACATCAGCAAATACGACTTTTCACTGACAAAGTCATCATATACAAATGTTGTTCACTACTTATCTATTGATTATGATTGTTCTATTTGCTTAATATATTCAAGTGATCATTTCACTTCCTATGAAAGTAATGGAAGCCCATCTAAGTGGTTTCTACACCATAAGTCACTATAGTCACATTATTACGTAACAAGTGCTTAGGGGGTCTTCAATCTCAAGAAAACAATATCTGAGGAGGTGAAGTGTTCATTATAATATTTTAGAAAATATAAAACAATGGTGTATTTGTATTATCCTTGCCCAATTGTACATTTACTTTTGACAATGGTTTTTATTAGAGATTTTTGTATATATTTTTTACAGCTTTCAGACAAGGGGGTAATAAATAGGATTGAACAGAAACCTATGTGTGTGAATGAGGGTGAAGTGTTAAAAATACATACATCCATCAATGAATAAGTTATGTTGTGTAGGTATTTTTGATAAGGTATAAAACTTGTTTTCAAATTTCTTCAACCACAAATTGTCAACAAATCAAGATTTTAATATACCCTAGTCTTCCAAGAAAAATGATATATTAAAATGTTCTATCCAAGAATTTTTAAACGTCTTTAAATGCAGCATTTCCAACAAGCCTATTATATTTTTTCTTCTTTTTAGAGTTTGTAGACAATTAAAATGTTGTCCAAAAAAAAAAATTTTTTTTTTTTAAATCTTAAATTAATTTCACTCTTATAAAGACCACATTTATAAAAAAAGTTGAGAAGATCTGTACTGTATGGTGTCTACCATCCAAATAGCTGAAGCAATTTTCATCAATTTCACAAATAGCCTACCTTCATTAGGTCCTTTAGTTGTGTAGAAAATAATTTTGAAAATTTGTTTAAATTTCCTACAAAAGTCACAGAAAGTTAATGGGGATTGATTTATCTATAAGGAATGTATGAGCAAAAATCAGAAATGAATTAAAATTATAATTTTTATTTAGATTGATAAAACTCGGACTTTGCATAACTACTGACATCCCGAACAAATATTTTATAACCTCCTCGATTTTTAATTTTTAGTGCATCAGTAATTCATATCATAATTATTGTAGAAAACTCATTTAGACATTATTATACTATCAGAGGACTTTATAGATCCTTCCAGTAAAAAGTTATTCTAGAAAAAAATGACTGCTTTTTATACATTTACTCAAATTATTTTTTGAATGATAAACTTATTTAAGCTCTTGTAACAGCTTTTATATATTGGGTTCATAATCAGTAATTATTTAAATATCACACCTTTGTCATGAGGAGAGCTGCAATAGCTACATTTTAAAATGAAATTTGCTTTGATTTACCTTTAGAATTCTCAAATAAATTAAATATAACAAAACAATATAAAACACTGAAACACCTATCACAAGTTTGTGGTAGGGGTTTCAGTGTTTTATATTGTTTATATTCATCACAGTGTTCGTTGAACATCTATAACAAAACTATTAAACATTCACATCGTTTCACAGTTTACCAGATTCTTTTGTTACTTTTTGTTACAAACCTACCTAGCATACATATTATTTCACATGAACAATGTTACAAGAGAGGTTAGAGCCAAGTCAGTAACTATATATATGTTCTAATCTACTTTTTAAATTGCAGTTATATGTTACACTGCAATAGTCAGCCTAATTATTGTGACTTTCATTTTTCATTTCTATATACAAATTAACTGAACCGTGATAAACACTATGCCTGGAAGGTTATGTTGTTGTTTTATAATATTGCAAAATCATATAGCAATTTAAGGAAAAACATTTCTAATGCCATTTCATACTATACCACTCTAGAAATGATATGTGGGCCTTTAAGAGATTACCTTTTTTAGAATATTCAATTACATATATTTAAAAAAATCATAATAAAACAAAATATAATAATTAAAAAAAAAAAACAAATGAAAAAAGATTCACTAAACAGATTTTTAACTTCTCCATGCCTGAAAAACCAAAACAAACTGGTTTATGAACACACTAGATAATAGAAAAGAAGTTAAACTCCAAGAAGAAAAGTATCCTAGACAGACATAATACAAAACATTTTGAAAAATGAAAAATTATGATTTCTCAAGAGAAATTACTGACAAAAAGATAGTTTAAGATGGCGAAAGAATATTAAAGGAAGAGGACAGAAAAAAGACATACAGAGAAATAGCTCGATTTAACCTTCACAGGGTAAATTAGGAAAAAAGGGGGAAAAAAACATATCATTTTACTCTGAACATTTTAAATAACATGTTTATAGTTTTAAAATCCAATTTGTTTTTTCTATGAATTTCATCTGAAGAACATGTATAATATATATATAATTATACATTACCTGCCAACTTTGATCACAAAAAAAGTTACAATTTTTGTTTTCCAAAATATACAAAATTTTGCTCATAACATTGTTAGTTGAAACATATAAAAAGTTTGTACAATATTTATACTAAACTAAAGTTGTTGAGTTACAAACAATTATTTATAAGAGTATAAGAATGTATAAGAGCCAAAATGTGTGGTTTTCTACTGAGAGTTACTTGTTGACTTTTTCTTCTTCCATCTTTGCAAGTCGATCTGAGGGGATATTATCGACTGACAAATCACGATCATCAACTTCTCTATTCTCCAATCACTCCCTAGTATCATTTGATCTACAAAGCACTCGAGATATTATGAAAATTTTAAAATAAAGGACATGGGCATAAATATAACATGTAAGCATTGCGAGATTGGTAAAAGCCGTTTCAAAAACAGCATTGTCCAGATAATAGTAAATGTAGAAAAAAATAATAAACTATCAATATACAGCTTAATTTTAGCTATCGAATAGTACCAAACTCGACTTTAAGTGAATTCGTGTCTTGAGAGTTATGTTGAATTTACCTTAATGCTTTTATCTAACCTAACCTAACCTAACCTACTCTGGCTTCTGGATAGATGATCTACCTTTTTACGTAATAACAAGCTACTGGTTTTTTGTTTAATTTTAAAACCTATCTGGACTTATAGTATTAAACTTTAAGCCACTGCAAGCAAGTAAAACATTCAATGCATGCAAATAACATATTAAGAATGTGGATGCACTCTGGTATACTCGCAACTCTGAGATTCACAACTATCTGCAAATGCTGACTATTCAGGAAGTAGAGTTGGCTGCCATTTCGATGTTTCGAAACACTGCATCGAAACTTGATGGAATTAAACTGTTTTGAAATAGTAAAAGCTTGTGTTCCATTTGTCGAAAGTCGAAACAGTAAGACAATCTCGATTCTCGACACTCGGGAATGAACCTGGGCAGTGTTGCAATGCGCACTGTTTCAAATAAACCTTCCTTTTTCAGTGACTTAGTTTTTTCTCACAAAATACACTCATTGAATTAGTTATTCCACAAAAAGCAATTAAAAAAAAAAAAAAATCAAAATCAAGTTCACAATATTTATTAAACTTAAATATCCTACTTATATACTTTAATGAAAATTATGTGTTTGCTATTTATACTACATATTTTTTATGTAAATAAAAATATACTGTACAAATATAAATTAGAAAATATTACAAATGATTTATCCGTAGTTCAAGTTGTATTTTTTATTATTTAGAAATGGGATGAAACAATGTGTCTGTTCCATAACCTGTTTCGGTGTACCACTGTACCGAATCGCCTCTATATAAAAGTTGAGTGTCAGTAGTTGTTTCGAAAAATAAAAGCGTACTGTTTCAAAAGTTTCGAAACATCTTACTGTTTCATTTAGCCCATGCCTACCAGGAAGAAGTTGTTCATTACAAAAGGAGTCATAAGAAGTGCCTATCGGGGCACTCTAACCCTCTTGCTCATAAGACTGAAGCGAGTGGCTGTGCTGCCAGAAGATTGAAATAGCCAGATACACTGTTTAATTGGGGAGGATAGGGGAGTGGCCATATAGTTCCATAAAGTCATTCTTCACTGAATAGATATAATTATAGTTTGTGACTGATTGTAGGTTTAAAATTAAAAATAAATCAAGTATAATTCCGTCTATGTGAACTTATTTCCTACGTACTTACTCTTGACACATTTCGGAACTCTATTCCATCATCAGAAATCGCTCTATAGAGGTTGTTTTCATATTAAGAAATTATAAACACAACAAAAGTTTACATTACACAAACCATAACATTGACCATACATATTCTGATTTTAAAACTAATCAACCATTGCATATTTGCAATTAAAGTAGATATATTCCAACAGCTCAGTACATATATATATATAATGACCATTTAAACTTCCAATCAGAAGTTAACGGCAAGTGTCAATCAAACACAAATGATACAGGAAGTCTTCCATAGACCCACATCAATGACAGTGTGCACACATCACGATATAATAAAAGCATAATATGGTAATTGTTGTGTTTTAACTTGACTTTGTGTAATGTACATTTGTGTTGTGTTTATAATTTCTTACTGTGAAGTCGACCTCCATAGAGCGATTTCTGATGAGAGAATAAAGTTCCGAAACGCTTTAAGATTAATATAGAAATAAGTTCACATAGACGGAATTATACTAGATTGAATTACTTATCAATTATGACTTGGATACAATATATTTGTAATGATTTTTATATATATATATATATATATATATATATATATATATATATATATATATATAACCCATTGGCCTAGCCTTTTTCGGAAACTTTGCTTGACCCTAAACTAGCAATTAAAATGGCTGATTTTGTACATTATTAGAAAAATTTAAAAAAACTTTTGATTCGTAATTATGATTTTAGTTCTGTTTTCTCCATTTTATTCTAAATTAAATTCTCTCTATAACAAATATAAGTTTCGTACAATAACGATTTTCTATATTTTTTATTTATGAAACAGCACAATGTAAGTATTCACTAAAACAGTAAACAAAACAAATGTTTATAACCTAAATCAGAACACAGAAGTCATCTGTTTATTTGATATGTTGCTTACAAGTGTTGCCAACATCAAGTAATCTAAATATTCTAAAAGTATAATAACAATATCGTATTATAAACTGAATAAATCTAGCTTATACCACACGCGTCGTAAGGTTTCACTGGGCCTGCGCGTGAACACTGCTCATAAAAAAGTACAATTTAATTACATTTTAATTTTCACAATAAAATGCAAAGAAACCATTCTCAGTGGACGCTGATGTCATCTAACACATTTATTCGAAACTATGTCAAACCTATGCTTAATAAAGAATGTTGTTTTCCGGGACACGTAGAAGTTCTGTATGTCTATTAGTGGGCCGCTCGGGGACTATACGGAACAGTTCCGTATGTCTAGGCCAATGGGTTAAATGAGTGTTATAAGTGGAATAGAAATTAATGTTTGAATACAAATAAAAATTAGCGTGTCCTTTATACAAAATTTAATATTCCTATCTTAATTTTTGTGGAGCTATCGTGCTAATTTCTTAAATGTGAAAATAAAAAAAAGAGGTTGAAATTTTTGACGATTACCAAACTTACCCTATTCTTCATATACTGGGTAAGTAAAATAAATACAAATACATTGCTGTTTTAAAGAGTGAAATATTTTTAACAAAAGGGTGGAGAGATGGAATCAAACTAAAAATTGGAAATCTTTTGATTACTAGTCAATATAAACATTAAAAACATTACATAGCTTGTTATTCATTTAGTCAATATAATTTCATATTAGTGTGAAAAAAATAACAAAATCAATTAGTTTCAAAAAGACTGTACTACATTGTTAGAAGCTATTAATTTAATTTAATAGTAGTTTAAAACACATTATTAATACTGGAAGCCGTGTACTTTTTTCACATACATATTAATAACAAACTAATATATGCAAACTGCTGGTCATAAATTACTGGCACACCTACAACTCAAAGGATATCTTTCTATTCAACATATCTGAAACTTAACTATTAAAATCTCAGTTGGATTTACCATTTACAGATTGTAAGGACAAAATCAGCAGTTGTAGAAGAGAAATTTTAACATACTTTAAAAAGGAATTTGATAAATCAAAACCGCGATAATGAAAATCCCAGGTTCTGTAGTAAATATTAAACAAAAATAAAAGTTTCAAGTTAAACACAAGAACCAATATATAAACTGTCATTGTAACTCTTGGAGTTTAAGATTATCTCAAAGTTACTAAATAATTACTTTAAATAAAATAATCTAAACTGTTAGTACCTTGTGTGCTTCTGGTAATTTTGACATTCATTTAATAAAGTTGTTGCACAGATTTTCACACTTGTACAAAATAAAACATTCTTAGACATTTTCATGCATAGTAGATATGCTCCCGCATCCCAAGTCACCACTCGCTTCTCTCAAATGGTAGACTTGATCTCTGATTTGTTCATATGTAAATTAAATTTTATATAGTTCTTGATGGGGCGGAATGATTCGGGGAGTAGACATTCATTAATAAGACTTCCACCCATAGGGTTGAAGCCATAATGGATCTTTTAGTTCTTTATATCTAAATAGAGACTATACTTTCTTTCCTCATATACCGTTTATGCATCCTATTTCGTAACTAACTGATACTGAATTTTTGATGATGATGGATAAGATTTATTGCCAATTAGGCTACTCCCAAATCATAATGAATTATTTAATTTGGCATTTCACTAAATTTGTATCTAAAATCTGTAGAACTCATTTCGAGAAATTTGATTTTTTGATTTTTTACTAATAATTCCTAAACCAATATTTTAAAGAAGAATGCTATTAGGCTAATACATTTTGTACAGGATCCTTACAATTAAAGTGCAAGTTATTTAATTCATAATATGTGTATAAATGTAAAAAATACACTCTTCATGAACAAGAATTACTGACGGAGCTATATTATCCAGTACAAGTTTTAAATCAAGAAAGTTAGTAGAAATATTTATTCAAAAGGTCAATAGCTGGTTAGGGTGTAATTTATAAAATCGTTAAAAGAGTATTTAATCAACTTTTACTGAAATTACTTTAGGGTTTTAAAAAATATTTCAGGGTTCAAAATAAAAATTTAAAACCAGTGTTGATAGTGCATAACTAGACAACCCAATGAAAAGATTAGCAAAATCAATATGGAAAATGGACTAGTCATTTGGGCTGTACGGATGATAAATATGAAGTCTGGATATCTTCAAATCGTTTAATGGGTTTTCTCTTAAATAGATTTGAATAAAAAACATATCAAGTTTTTTTTTTGTAAATTTAAAATGCCAACTATGACAAACGGAAACACGTTAATAATTTGCTATCCAAATGCAGCATCTAAAGAAGAAGAATTTTTATATTTTCTTAAGTTAAAACAATTTCAGCAATTACTATAATTCAAAATCCAAACCTGAGAAAGTCCATGACCGCTGAATGCTATGCTTAACAGTGTCAGCTGCACTAATACGATTGTCTCTCCTCTTACTTGGTCGCCGAACAAACTCGTTCATCCAATCACCACTGGCTGCAGTTAGCTCCCTGAAAAAGTATAAAATGATGATTTTGTCGCTTATATAATAAATTATAAACTCTGAGGTGATACAAAGAAAGATGAGACTACAATCATTAAAAGTGATTTATTAAAAATTGTAAATCTAAAGTTAATTTATTTTATTAGTCATAAATAATTAATTATTAAATACAATAGTTAGTCTGAATCTCGGGTATTGTTCTTAATGTAAATGGATTTAGAATTGTCCTCGGCTAGCTTTTACTTGTACATATAATATTAAAAAAAGGAAAGGATTGACAATTGTTTCAATTAAAACTTAAAAGAAAACTTAAGATTAACAAAATAGTTAGGTGATGCTTATTTATATGGGTGATGGTTTGGGGTGAATTTATAATATGATAGATGATTGATTTGACAATAGCTAATGATCAGTGTTAATAATTAAAGATAAGGGTCTTGTGATTTATGGTATGTTATCTTGGGATGATGGTTTATTTATAACTCGAATTATGATACCATTATATATAAAATCATTCAAATAAAATTTTGTAACTATTATTAAAGGAGCAAGTGATTTTTGATTAAATGAATGAGAGAATTGTTAAAAAAACATTGAATTATTTGTGTAAATGTAACACTTTGGTTGCTAATACTGAATGATGACAAATTTTGCAATCTTCAACAATTTGTTATTAAACACGATAAGTTTGGTCTTTTAGTCTGAGGTGTAAAACCAGCTTCAAACATTTAGAAAAACAAACACACCCACACACACTTAAAGATATGACTGTACTGTAATTGGATTTTATTTCAAAGATCATTATTACTCCAAACATTTTAACAATAATGTAATTGTGTCAATATGTAAAATTTGTTAAAATATCAAGATTTTTACTTTGAAAAAATTTTAAAATTATATTTTTAATTTGTTATTCTTTTAAAAAGTAACTACAATTAGATACAAAATCAATCAAAACCATAAAAATAAAACAACAAAATTTCTATATAGAATTTTTTCTCGTATGGTATACCCTAAAACCCTATGCTACAATTTCCTCAATGTCACACAAAGTGTAAGTTTCTTCATAGATTTTCTGTTTCAGAGTTCCCATTTTTCAAATACAAAACATATTTCTATTCTGTATTTGTGCTGGCTATACGTTGTTGTAGTTAGATTTCATTGACCCTTTCTATTCAACATCTAATCCAGAGAACAATATATTATTATGCGGCCATTGATAACTTTTATTTACCTTATCATGTAAAATCAAGAATTTGTTGTTCACATGAAATGATAGTTTAAAAAATTCAACATATTCATTTGACCAATCAACTTAACTTGTCTCGCCATCATGCTATGCTAGGACGTCCACGTACAATTGAACCAATGATATACAGTAACATAATTATATTTTTAAATCAAATTGAAAGTATTATTAAACACATAGTAATATAAAAATAAAGTTAAAATTGTACCAAGTATGATGTTGGTTAACAATACAATGACTGGAGCATTCGTACTTTGTACAATGTCTGTACGCGAAATATTAAACAATAGTGTACAAAATTTCTCATTCATATAATGCACTGAATAATAAAAACAGATATAACTACGAAAATTTCAACATAAATCCCTCCCCCCCCCCCCCCATCACAATATTTCTCTCTAGAATCAGAAAGTAAAAATAGCCTCTGATACCTTTTCTCGCTTCAGCAACTCCGTTTTAACAATAAGAAGTATCTTAGTTATTCTTGCTTATATCAAAAAATTTATGTATTTTAATACCGTACTTGGTGAAGTGGTACACTGCTGTATTGCTAAATTGAATCACCACTTGCCTTACTCGTGCCAAAAAGTTGGACCTTGTAGTTGTTCATGATAGATACCACCCTGGTCCTATTGAACAGAGGCAGTAGCTGTATCTAAAAAACATTAACTGTCTGATCGTGAGGAAAATTGGTGTTTAGCAGTAACACATTTCTTTTGTGGAAGTTGCAACTAACATGATCTACAACCTTCATATATACTAACCCTAGAACTAGTGTGTTGAATTTCCCTGAATAGCAGGCCATTTCTGTGCATTAAGCAATCGTTTTATACAAAATTTTCCAAAAAAAGTTATTTTATCCAAAACCCAACTGTAATACCATTTTTTAGAGAAAAGTCTTAGAACTCATCTAATTAAAAAATGTTAGATGTAAAAATTTTGGAGTTCGTTTGCTAGAAGAAAAAAAAATCAGTTACTGAACCCAAAACACACACACACACACAATAAAAAAAAGTTTTATTATTTTTTCAAGATATACAAAAGTTTGGTAATATAATAAAATTGTAAATAAAAATGTATAAAATATATATATATATATATATATATATTTATATATATTTAGAAAATTTTCAGTACAAAATCTCACAAAATAGCTAAGTAGGACAAAGCGTAAGGAATTTCCGTTTCTGATGTATGACTTTGGATATACAGTACAAACAAAATTATTGTAACACTGTAAAACTGCAATGTAACAAAAGAAAGTTTTGAATTTCGTCAAAGTATAAAAGATGAAACTATATAAGAATTATTACCAAACTCGAAAAATTAGTAATCAATATAATTACCTCTCGTTATTGACAAAATTATATTGAAGCAAAACTTTGAGTTTCGTTTCCATAATTCAGTCAATTCACTTCAGGCTGTTCTTGTTACCCAAGGCTTATCACACTTCCGGAAGATGATGTGCACCCTTAAGTCATCATCCTATAGACCTAAAAGCTTTGTGAACTTGAGGATCTTTTCTATGAGGTTGACTTTGGGAATTGTTAGGCCTTGCTACACATGTTGTTGCCGTAAAGATCTAGCATAATGTCTGTCTATACACGACAAACTATAAGAGTGATGATTAATTTGCAAGGGATAGAACAAAAGAGGAAGAGAAATACTTTTAAGATAGTGTCAATGTGGAGATAAAATATGTGTACTTGAGAAAAATAAACAAAAATAACATATTTTGTAGCCTGCTTTGATAAATGTTAACCTTCATGCACTAGAAGCGATACACATTAACATTAGCAATTTATTATATATTACGCTTTAGAGACTTTTTGTTATGAATATGAAAGATTGGAACATTAGGTTTACAATGGTACCTAATTTATAAGTGATACGAAGATTTTTAGTGGGTGAAATGTTGTATGTAAAAATCTATGTTTTTTTCAACAAAGTTTTATCAAAGGACATTTTGAAACCACATTCCTTCAACAAAACATAGTTAACCTTTGGTAGTATGGGCTGCATCCAGTACATTACTATACCAGAAAGCAAAAATGCCGTAATAGAGATTAACAATATTACCTCAAATGTTGCGTCATTTTAAATTATTTTTCTCAGTTCGATAAGCCCGAAGTGTCTTTCCTCTGTTTATTTCAACATAGTAATGTTCAATATTAAGTTTATAATTTTTAATTTGTAATGCTATTTTTATTTGTCAATTATTTATAAGATATTCTTTGTTTTGTCCTTACAGGACCAGGAGTTGTTTTTACATGTATTAAAAATACAATGAAGCAGAATCTTAAAATAGATTATTAGACCTGAAATAACAATACCACATCCACAAAAAATGGGTTTTCAAGAGAAGAAC
Organism: Aphrophora alni; assembly: GCA_963513935.1. NCBI lineage: Eukaryota > Metazoa > Arthropoda > Insecta > Hemiptera > Aphrophoridae > Aphrophora > Aphrophora alni. The sequence continues at coordinate 27,433,874 of OY740766.1, read as the reverse complement.
ATATTATAAACTGTTTGTGTACTCAATGGGTAAACTCATTGCTGATTCTCGTAGCTGCAATCATTAATAGAACCTACAATTTACTATGTTTGTGTCAGCAACTCCGCCTCAAGAAGGCCTTGTTGTTAGTTATTCATATTTAAATAGAGCCTTCACTTACATTTCTCATATCATAATCTAGGCTAGCCAAACCCTGTTCATTGAAATGGAGTTCAAGGTACATTTAATTATCTATGAATTTATCCCAAAATGTAATTTCCTTTTACTCGTGGTTGGTTACATTGGTTATAGTTATTGATATTCATAGTTCAAAAAAATTTCAATGAAATTGGTAGAGTTGATTTTTTAAAATTATGTCATAAGGTTGATTTGTTTTTTTACCAACGATTTTTGAACTGGCATTGTTATGGAGATGATGAGGACTATTTTAGAGAGTATATATTTTTTGCTCTTCTTTCTTATAACAGGTACCCCAAATTTTATATCCCCAGGCAACAATTTAAAACAAAAGGAGTTCAATGATTTTTGTGAAATTAGCTTTGACAAAGTGACATACAGATATTTTGTTAAAAACTACTTAATTTGTTTAAATTTGTACAATTTACAAAACTGCACAATAATTAATTCAATACCTTGATTGGAGTTTGTGCAACAATTCTAATTTTGTAGTTTATTACGTAATCTAAATTATGATTAGATGTGGCCATATAGTCATTTTACCCATACGGCTCTGATTCCAGTAGATAATATTTTAGTTCAGTTATGAATTGTGTCTAATGTTAGTGTTTAAGTAACAAATCTGTACCTGATAAAAGCTGGTTGTATATGGCAAAACACTATTGTAGTATTAGAAACTACAAAATTTAAATTGCACACAATCACAAACATGGTATTTATAACCAACACAATATATTTTTGTTATAACATTTTCTCTATAAATCTAACAATTATCAAATTAAAAGAGTTTATTATTATTTTATCCAAATTTAATTTAAGTTTTATGAAATGAGTTAAATAAAATTCAGATCACACCTAAATAAAATATTTAATTAGCAGTAAAGTCTTCAAATTAGTCTAGTAACAATTAATAAACTGACCTGACAATTATTAATAATTAGAAATAAACAACTATAACTTAACATAATATCTATAACCCACCTTAACAGTTTCAACTAATTTTGACTGAAAAATTAAATTTCCCACATTTTTACATTATGTTTAGGCTGAAGTTATGGGATATTAGGCTACCTTTATTTGTAAAACACTACTTCCTAAAGATAAAAAAGTATCCTTTCTTATAAACTCAAAATATTATCAGTAGTATTAAAATAAAGTAGTATTTTGACAGTGTATTTTTAAACTTGTAAACTCAAGGCATCAAATATAGCAGAATGAGGACTAGAGAAATCTGTCGCCTTCCTATAGTTTCCAGCCTCAATGTTGACCCAGGAATTCCAGGTTGCAAATCATGTTAACTGAATTTATTGTCAGCATGGTTCAGCAGTTCGTTAATTAAAAGCAAAGTCAAGAAACAATGCCAAGAGAATATAGTTTACTCTATTGATTTAAGTTACAATCATAATTGTTTACGGGCCAATTTATTACATCAATACATGCTTGTTAAATAATCAAAACCTACAACACCATTTAGTAATAAGAGAAATGATTTTAAAAGTTAACATATAGCTAAATGAATGTGATCGCCTTGTTCAGATCCTTGTAGCAAACTCTCTTCATGTTAGCTCTGAAATGGCGTCTCCATCCCATCATGGTACCAGGCATCATCAAAATTATGGAAGTTAAGCTTGATTTTGGAAAGGATTTCTGTTGTAAAATATGATATGGTCAGCGATGGAAGGAAAAAACAAGAACAAAAATATTTTCTTTGCTGGCATTACTGTTTAAAATTCAGGTATTGTGTGCAATACTGCTAAAATACTGGTTACCTATTATTGGTTATGTTGTTGTTTGTGGATTATTGGTAATTTTGTGAATGTTTTAAATATAACAATGGATGTGAAGTTTGATCTAGTTGTCAATTTATTACAAACAATATTTAATTAAAATAAAGTTTCTTACCTTTGTTTCCGTCAAGTGACCTCTTTTTTGTAATCGTGACGCTTTTTGGGATGATTATCCCATTTTCAGACACAGATATATTAATGTAAATTACTCAACCGAGGTCGTCAAGTAAACATACATAAAACACACACAAAACATACATATCACATTAAAAGTCTGTTTTGGTGTACACCTTCTGGCTACCGGACGTCAACTCAAACAACTCAAATGTGATATTTGTGTTTTATGAATAATTTTAGTGTTTGACGACCTCGGTCGAGTAATTTAAATTAATATATATCTGTGTCTGAAGATGGGATAAGTCCCGAAACACGTCACGATTACAAAAAAGAGTTCACTTGACGGAAACAAAGGTAAGAAACTTTATTTAAAAATAATAGTGACCTGGATACTGAAAAACAATTAAATATTTAATTATTGACAAGAAAAATGATTTATTAACTCTCACAACTAACCGTAGGAAAAAATGTGAAGAGATTATTAAAATCCAGCATACTCTGGTTTAATATTGATTTATAACTCAATAAAAATGATATTAAATATTACATTAACTTAAATTACTACCTTAGTAATTGTCAGAACATTATAATTCCCTCACCATTTTAACATTTGTAGTAAAAAAATCTTGTAAGGTTATTTAATTTTTCTGAAGTCCATAAAACATTGCATGTAAGAATGTTAATTATGCATTATGTAATGAATTTATTGCTTTTTTTAACCAATGATATTTTAAAAATCACCTCTGCATGCCTAAAGTAATAGTATTTTTACAAAGTTTCTAATTTCAAAAGACATGTGTTATACGTTAGGCAATGATAAGCCTAATGTTAGTTCCAATATAACATAACGTTTTAATATATAAGAAATATACAAACATTATTAGATTCAGAATTTAATTAAGATTCAAAATCAATTAATTCCAATGAGATGAGGTAAATTATGGCGAAAAAACCATGATTATAATATCCATACAGAAATAGTATGTACATAAAAAGGAACACTCATCATAGAGTCCCCTGCTAGGTCATTCAGGCCATAAAAAATAATTGCACATCAGGAAAGGTATTTACATTACATTTAAGTATTTGGTAGACAGTACCAATGACAATGATGTAAGTTATTATTTGAATAAATTTTTCTGCTGGGTTTTTTTCCCTTCTTGGTGTGAAACCCTCAAGGGCTCATTATAGTGAGTATAGGCCTATCAAACTCGAAGTAACCTAGTTGTATAATCTACACCTTTTTCACATAGACTTGGATTAGATCCCTCTCATTCAACTTTCTTATCAGGTCTCTTTTGACCAATTCTTGTCCCTTCCGATCTTAACCCTATTGGAGTATTCGAGGGCTAGATGTCTCTATTTTATATTGTTTTCTTCATAAGCCGATGATAACCGAGGGGTATTTTCCCTAAAAACAATAAGGGAAAATAAGAAACTGATCAAATATGTCCTTCATCTTTTAGACCATGAGATGACAGTGAATATTATAAAAGAAGTAATTAATAGCTTGTTTTTAGCAACTTATGTAAGAGTTGAAACAAACTATAAATTCTCTTAACTTTTTAAATAGTGTTTTTCTCTTAAATTATTTTAATTAATAAGGATTTTAAAAAAATTAAGAAAAAATACTAACTCTAGGTCTACTGAAAAATCTTGAAAAATCCGTTGGTCAATAGTCAAATTTTTGAAATTAATTTGTTAAACAAGATAAAATAAATTATTTTTCGATATAAAAAATCTGTATTATCAAACTCACATGTGTTTATGGCAAACTGTACACAGCCACTCAGTTGCTTGGTTTGAAGTATATTCTCGACAGTTTTTGCACACTCGGTGTCGGCAGGCTCGACAGAATGCACCTCTGTTGATGATGCGTCCAAGCTCGGCTCGGCACCTTGTGCATGAACGTCCACTTTGTGCACTTCCACACTTCAAAGCACCTTTACGTCTCAATGACTGAAGATCCTCTTTCAATCTCCTAAACAAAGAAACCAAACTAAATTAATCTATACATAACTTAATCATAAACAAATTTTAATCTAGGCAATAAGTATGTTAGCAAATGAAATACAATTATAACATTACTTTCTGACATGTTGTACATAAGGAGTGATATGATCATAAAATAATTTCAGTCACATAGTGCTGACATGAATGAGTTAAACGAATTTCCTAACTAAAGAAAGAATGGTTGTATGGTAATTGTATAAAACACCCAAACTAAAAACTCTGTCTATAACATGATTCAAGTGAGATTTTTACACATTTTTAATATTCTTCAGATAATAATTAAAATTTAATAATTCAGAAAATTTGTTTAAACAATTTTACATTTTTACTAATCAGATTTAAAACTGGAATTCAGGGCAAGAAATTGAAATTTTGGCTGTTTGTTATTTTTATCATAGACAGTCGGGAGTTGATAATTATTAAGTGCACAATCAAGATTTTAATATTTTGACATAATTTACAATATTTATAATTAAATTATTGAAAAACTATGGGTAAAAACTATATTAAATATCCACCACTTTAAGACTGTTTAAAATATTTTGCTACTTAACAAACTTGTTGAATATAATGCTAAAAACAATTCAATTTTAATAAAATCATAAACAAAATGTGACCATTACAGTGCCAACACACACACACACACACACACACACACACTCATAAAGTTTTCAAATCACTCGAAACGATTTTCAAGCACAGAATTAGTTCACATTCTCGGGTGTGGGTATGATCGAAATTGGTCATGTTTTCTATGGAAACATTCTGTACAATGTTAAGATTTAGAAGGACAAATTGGTATTGTACTGAGTACCTGTACTAATACCTGAGTACATATTAGAACGGTGTAGGTTCGCAATATCATTTGTCAGTTGTGTATTTGCCTAGGTTAATGACATTAACAAAGTTACTAGTAGACATGACAGTGTTGTTCAGAAATAAATGAATTATTAAAATTGTATAGAGAGAGAGAGTGGCTTATTTTATTGACAGGTAATTTATTATATTATTTCATTAATAATTTATAGATTTCTTTACTTTTACCATGTACATGTTCACCTCCTTTAAAGAAGGACTATGATAAATAGGACTACTGTGGTCTCAATTTTGTACAAGCAATTTTTATTCTCAATACAAAGTTTGTTAGTTTATAAATTACAGAATTATAAACTGGATTTACATGTACTTACTCTGGGATATTTTTAAAGAAAATACTATACCAATAGAGGTAGATTAATATTGCACTCATTTTACTAGCTTTCTCGCACAACAATCCACACAAAAAATCCCTTACCATCTCCCCAAAAAACGTTATAAAATAATGATTTATTTAACAAAACTGTTTAAATGTATACATTTTTCAGTATTTTATGAATATGTCTCTGTGTAGGAGTATTTTTTTTTAACATCATATTGTAAATGAATAATTATTTGTAATCAGACATACTGTTTCAATCTTATTTATCCATCTGGGTTAGAATGTCCTCTTTCATACTTTCTATCATGTCTCTCTTGATCAACTGTTGTTCTTTTCTATTAGTCTTTACGACAAGAGGATTGAGCTAAGCAACAGAGAGAATCCAATCACTCAACCTCCCAGTTACATGGGTTTCAGGATTATCCCAAAATCCCCAAGCTTGAATTATACCAGTTTTCATGTAGTCTTGGGTTATATCTCTCTCTTTCATCTTTCCTATACAGGTCTCTCTAACAACTCTTGTTTTTCCAACCCTAATGCTATTAGAGTATTCGAGAGCTAGGAGTCTTTATTTTATGCACTTTTCTTTATAAAGTTATAAAGCAATGAGGACAGAAAAGTTTTTACCTTTAAACAAGAAATGTTCTATTCCAACACTGGCACTATTAGAGTATTTGAGGGCTAGGTGACTTATTTTATTTACACTGTTTTAAGTCGATGATGGCCGAGAGGTTTTTTGTCTTTATAAAACAAACAAAAATGTAACAAATCAATATTAGATATATGAACAAAACTTTCAGATGGTCAAAAAGACTAACGTGTTATAAAATGTAGTCAAAATGTCTCTAAACATGGAAAATAAAAATAATTTAGTTTATTTATTACTGGGTTTTTCCTCATACAGGAGATAGGAAGGTAGTTGATTTATATTGAAATATTTTGAAAGATATTTGAAAATAGATTGAGATAATTTTTAGAAAAAGGAATTTTGGTTTTTGGTATTGCTACCCCTAAATTGTGCGTTATTGACAATATGATAAAAAAACAAAAAAACTTGAGATAAAGTCAAAGTAAGTTCACATACCAATTTTTATTAACTCGGTATACTTGTTTCTACTGTAGATACAGTACAGCCAAATGTATGACCTCATTCTATAGGCTTAAAGACCTCAAAATGGATATTTTTTGACAAATCACAAAATTTTCTTTACAACCTAATTTTGTTAAGTAAATATGACACATTCTGATTTCCTTGAAATGTAAAAATAATGTTGTCTAAAACTAAAAACTCGTGATTTTTTTTTTTTTATAATTAAATATAATACCTTGGAAATTAAATTGTATTTATAAAATTACCTAAATATTTTAATAAAAACATTCATCTCCCAAAAGATATTTAGATATGATGAAAATCACACAAAAGAGATTTAAATAGTCTATGTGATAAACTTGCAGAAATGTAACCTGTATGTATTTGATTGGAATAAAACAAAAGTGAGTTTTGTAAATAGCTGATTTAAACAAAGATAAAGCAACATGATTTAGAAGTTTCTCACAATTTTATGAAATAATAATACAAGACAGCAATTAAAAATAAATGTAGGACTAATTAAAATACCTGTCATCAAATACTTGGTATTTCTACAACAGCTGCTGTACTAAGAAATGATTTCAATAAAAATATACTAATTTCTTCGAAATTCATATAATTTGTCCTTACTTTCATTTGAAATATAATAAGTTGGCTGTCTTAGTTGAATGGAATCACTAGAAACAACAGTTTTAAATTTCTTCCATTTGATAACCTACATCAAGTCCATAGGATATTTATGTAACCAATAGAAAAGTACCTAACACTTCAATTTCCAAAAACCAGCAGTTTTCACTTAAAAAAAAAAAAAAATTATTTGTAGTTTTTAGTACGCCTACATTTAATTTGTGTACATTATAATTCATAAAATATATCGAAATTAGGAGAGACAATTTGGTAAAATTGGATTTTAGTATCAGTTACTAAAAGTTTTTTGGATTTTATTACTAATTACCGAATTGGGATTGGAATTAGAGCCACCAAATACATTAATTTCAGTCGTTTAGGACTATATTTGAGCAAATTTAATCAACATTTTCCTAAATAAACCATAGTAGAAATTTACATTACACAATATTCTTGTGTTGTTCACTAATGGAAAATAAAATAAAAACAAAAAATTTCATATGGCATACACACAAAAAAATTGTCACTGTTTTAAAAAAAAAATACAGTTCATAAGTAATTGAAAAATACCAAAACATACCCCACAGTAGTTCATATTTAAACAAAATCTTTTAGGTGTATTTAAAAATAGTCCATCTCAGGGGCTTACCTAGAATTTTATGTTGGAGGATTTACAGAGAGTCTGGAGGTATGGAATTTACATTTAAAAAGTGATTCTCTAACCCTTTTCTGGAGCTTTTTAAACTTTAATCTTTATTTAATTGTTTATTCCCTAAAGAACCTAGTTAGTAATAATTATTAAAAAAAGAATACTTCCTTAAACTAAGAAATATATGGAAAAGAACAAAGCATAGATGAAGAATTACACAGTTAATGTTTACTTATTATTTTGTCTTTTTTTACTGTTTTAAATGAAATTTCAGGTCGAGATAATATACTGGTCCACCTAAACAGCTCCCTTGATTCATTTTCTGAAATAACCCTCAAACCAGGATTTTATCAGAGATGATGACCAATGTGTATACTTGGAGTACTTATGGACTATTTTTTTTTTTTAAATTTGATACAAAATTGTTACGTTCAATAAGAAAATTATGAATTTTGTTTTATATGGCAAGTATCCCCAAATTTTGTGCTACTCAAAAAATTTAAAAAGCTACATCTAATTTTAGCAAAATCGGAAAAACCATTTAAGGTTAGGTGTAATGAGACAATGACAATAAGAAGTAGAGATTTTAAACCACTTTCTCTAAACCTTTAAAACGAATATTTCTGTTAAAACCTTAAAGTTTTTCACAAAACCATAACTTTCTCTATGTGAATTTATTCACCAAGAAACATATTACCCTTGCATATAAAACGGTACTCAATGTATTGTTTCAAACCTGAAGCACATAAGAAATTACATTCTGGCCTACCTTTGATAGATTAATGTATTTAAATACAAAGTAAGATTAGGCAATATAGAGACTGTTACTTCATACATCATACTGGACCTATTGCTACAATATGCAACCACACCTACAAGTCATGAGGTTAATGTATCTGCTGGAGGAAGTATTAATCCAGTTTAAATAGGTAGAAATATTTTTAATTCAGGCCACTAAAACAGTTTTGACAAATTTAGATGGAATTAAGCAGTAATTTTAATATCAATATGATCAATTTATATATTTAGAATATAATTTGTTGGGTTTAAATACAAAATTATTTCTTGATGCAATGAAATTAGTAATTATGTAAGAAAAAGGATTATAATTTTTGTACAATGTATGTTGGAATTGGGATAAAATAATTTTACTGTATATAGTTTTAGCATTACTTTCTCATGAATGTATATAAGTAGTAGACCTTGAAATGAGCAACACTCTGGAAACTTGAATCATCAAATGAAAAAAAAAAAAAAAAAACACAAGTTTGCAAAACAAATATTTTATTTAAAACAAAATGACATTTCAATGATTAAGTCATCATCTTCAGTTGATACATGTAACAAATAAGGTAAATAACCTTCTTGCACACAAGTTTGTATATATGTATCAATTAAAGATGTCATAGTCATAGACTAACTTATTACAGAGAAAGTTTTTGTGATTTCTTCTTTTTTTGGTAGACGATTATGTTTTACTGACAAAATGTATTTCAATAGAAAAATTGTTCGCATAATGAAATGACTGTTTGTCTCATTTGGCTGAAATTTTGGTACATAGACAATTTTTTTAATAAACTAAAAAATTGGTAGTATCTGCTATAAAACACAGACTGCTATTTTTCTCAAGCACCCACAATGTAGTGTCAAGAGAGACTTGATAGGAAAGATGAAAGACAGGGATCTAACCCAAGACTAGATGAAGAAAGGTCAATAGATCCAGTACAACTGAACTCTTGAGGGGTAAAAACCTAAACAAATTGTACAGGTCGCCATCTTAGGAGTTGGCGGCCAATAACAATTTATAACCTCAGTTATGGAGTTAAGGTAAAATAATGAAAATGAACCATGAAGAAATGCTGGCTTTGAAATGAACCACAAACCATGAAATGAACCTTCTGAGTATGTCACCTTAGAAGGTCGTATATCTGAAAATTGGTCCAAGGTAATTCTATAAAATTTTGGTAAAATGTGAATATTTAAGGCTGAAATAAATACCTGTGAAATAAATTTCTAACCAAACATTAAAGAAAATTATGACTTGCGAGTAAATTAGAAAATTTCCAACATCTTTTCCATGTTTTTCAAAAATATTACATCATTTTCTTACATATCAGGTTTAGATCATAACCATAAAATTTCACCTTAACTTGATCAAAATTGTTCTGGCCTATTACAGATTTATTGGAGCTGCTAACTCTCTACGTGTTTATATAACTTTTTTAATCGATAACTCCTGGCTAAGAACTTTTAAGGAGACATGTATAAATACTTTCCTTTTGTAAATAAATATGGGACAAAGTTTTTATCAATCATTATGGCAATCCATCGATTATTTTAACTATTCTCAAAGAGTGCAACTTCTCCTTATATTAAACTTCGTAGAATCAAATAAATCTACATAAAAAGTTTTTAATAAAAGGTCTTACTTCAATAATTTTCCCCCTGAATAATAACAATAATAAGTATTCGAGGGCTAGGGAGGTCTTTATTTTATGTTGTTTTGTTCTTTTACAAAAAATCTTTTTTAGGCAATGAAGATGTTTTTCGCCTTCAACAACAAGAAATCCCCCACTACTACTTGATTTATTTACTTCTGTAAGAATATTTATAAATTATCATTATATTCTGTATTTCTGGTATGTCATACAACATTAATTTGAGTACATTCTTCTAGCATTCCTCGCATTGTCTTAACTTCTATGTAATTTCATTAAAGCTATCTTAGGTTCAAATATAGGATAATTTTGTGATGAGCCACACTTTAAAATGACTTGGTCATGTGACAACTTACATCAGAATGTATTTTATTATAATAAGCAGAACAGTATTTGTAATTTGAGATAAATTTATAATGATATAAACAGTGAATATCATTTGTGATATTTTTTACAAGATTATATGGATTCTTATAAATTTGATCGCTTATTGAATTGCTGATTATATTATACTTAAATAAATAAATGTTTTACTTTGTTGAAGTCAAAGCAATTAGTCATTCATGTGAAACACTACGGTGCTGTTTCGTCGATCACGATCGGCTTCATAATGTCGGGAACTCAACACTTAAATGAAATAGCCTATATCACAACACTAAACTCACATAAATAACACAAATGTATTATAATGTTGTTGAGGGTTCCCCGCTCTCCAAGAGACTAAGCCCTGATTCCCTCCACACTCCCCTACTTATAGCAGACTGCTGGTTACAAGATTTCTGGAAGGTGTGGGTGACACCAGGACAGAGTCCCTCAGGACTGAGGCATCTTACCATGGGGAAACCCTTAGGGTTTGTGCCCATTTAAAAATTATTATTTATTTATTTCCTTTTACAAACATTACCCAGGACCAATTTCCCAGGAATCTACTATTTCTAAAATTATTATATAGCCTATCAATTATTAGGGTTTATACTAGAACATTGTAAAAGACATGACGAAACTAATTAATATAATTACATTTGTGTTCTTTGTGTGAGTTTAGTGTTGTGATATATTATTTCATTTAAGCGTTGAGTTCTGCATCGGCGAAACAGCGCTGTAGTGTTTCACATGAATGCTTTAAATTGCTTTAACTACAACAAGGTAAAAAAATTATTTACTTAATTATAATCATTTGTGACTACTAAATAATTATTTACTGAATATATCTCAAATTTTAAACACAAAAAACCCAAAGAAATTTTAGAAGCTACAGTCTCCAAAATTAAAAGATTCTTATATTTGCAATAATACTCCAAATGAATTAGTTTTTTTTAAAGTACATAAGATTCAGCATATAGCATCTGGTGGGAGAAACATTAAGGGACAAGCGGAAACGGTGCTTTCTAGTATGTATCCAAAAGCTGCTCAAATTTCTCGGTGATGAAAATTTCCACCACTTCACACAACACTTCTTGGGTCTCATTTTCCACAAAACTATCTGTAATGTGGCTTATGAAACCTGAACATCCAGTTATGTTGCTTTTTACAATTACAATACTTGTTCAGTCGTTTTTGAATTTAAAACGAAATAAAAACATAAAATATCAAACTAGTTCATGATGTAACGCTATATCTCTAATGGTTTGAAAAAAATATTTTTCTTTTCTTTAACCAGTCGAAGATTACAATTTTTCTGAAAGACAAATTAAACTTTCCTCTGATGCAAAGATGTTAGAGTAAAATTTACTGCCTTCTTTAATCAACTTGCATAACTTGCTGTCGTAGGAAACTGTTGACTAGAAAATAAACTGTTAAAGTTGGTAACATAACATAATTACCACTGTTCTGATCCTGTTGGATTGGTATGTTAATGAGCCGTAATGTCGGCCTTTCAAAGCATCAAAACACTTTTCACTCTTGAAGCATTTCAGTGAATCTCTATCGTTTGGGTCCTATGATCATTATTCTGACAAACTTTGTAAAGACATTTTGGTATAAATTATTCCATTAAAAAGTTACAGATAATAAACAGTTATTTTAGTTTTCGATCGTATTGTATAATTTAATGTTATGTTGTCTCAAAAAAGTAGATTTAATTATTTAACGAAATTGATTCTTATAAAGAAAAGAATACTTCAAAACCGAGCATTCACTCGGTAAAGAGAAGCTGAGGACATAACAATGTTTCTATTATGCTTTATTATGTCCAAAAATTGAAATATGACAAAATAAACCAAACCTATAATATAATGACCGACACACTAGGGATATATGAATGAACAATCAACATAAAGAATTCGTTAGGACCCTAATATATTCCAAAAGACTGAGTGTAGAGTTAAAAAAAGAGATTATTTTATAACACAAATAATGAACGATAACTTTCTATAGCTAAGACAGTCATATAGAGTTCAGTGAATCAAACATTTTCACAGTGGGTAGTTTTTTTTTTACTCAAATTGTCAGTTTGCACCTTAGATTAATTTTATAATCAGTAAATTATAATTTTATAGATATCTGATTATTTAATTTCCTAAATGAGTTTTCCCAAAATTGAGATCTAATTCAATTGCTTTTTAACACTCGTGAAAACGGTAACTTCATCCCTTGTCCATTTAATCATATTTGATTTATTAGAGTTGTTTTCTAAATGTATTTTGCAGGTGGAAAAATACTTACCTGGTACAAGTTGATGTAATCAAGCTAAATAATATTTTTTGTATTGTAATGCAATTCGAGAGAAAAAGTAACAAAATATAAAAATGATTAGCCTTTTTTGTAGGGCTGATGTTTTTCAAATATATGATGTTTATTCAATCCTCTAAATAAAGACCTACTAAATCACTTTTTTGCACTCAAATAGTAGATTCATTTTAATAAAATCCTTCAGCCTGTTTTGAAGATAAAATTTACAAATATATAAGAATTACTTGTTTAATTTATAATTTTTGAAACACTTATATTTTATTGATTGTAATCATTTTAAAATTTATCTAATAAAAAAAAGAGTTATTTTAGCAATATATGAATATAAAGTATTTGACTAGTATAAAAACAAATATTCTTTTGAAATATTTAGTGAAGAAGTTGCAACAGATCTACAAAGGACTAAATAACATTTAAATTTAATATTTATTTCTATAAGTAAATATAGAAATTTGCTCCTGTAAATGATAAAAAAAACTTATACCTTTGGTCTTAAAAAATTGTTGTGTAAAAGTGGTTTCTTTGAGAGAGCCAGGGTTGTATTTGTGAAAGTTTCTTAGGACTTTCATAAGTGACCAAAAAGAAACACTTATTTGTCCCTTTACACTAAGGTAACCCTTAAACTGAAATCACATTTATAAACATTCCTTTCCTATACTAAGTTATCCTTTATAAAGGAGAGATTAAAGGAATTACATCATAAATATCAATTATGTCATGAATAGACAACAATGAAAGTTGAATAACCACTACAGCTGATTGTTCATTATTTGCTAAACACCTGTCATCTGAAGTGAGTTAGTAAGTTTTGATTTAGGAATACATATTTTTAGGATGGAAGTTCTAGTGAACATTTAAATGAATAAATATTAGTAAAATATAAGCAATACAAATGTGTTTATTGTGATTTAGTATGAGTTCTATATTACAAAATATATTGTTTACTTTTTGGGGAGAACAGATTGAAATAATCTGTATAAGTTTTTTAAATATTGACTTATTACCTATAATTATTTTTGTCAAGGAGTTTAGAACAATTGTTTATTACATATTTCATTAATATTTTAAACCAAGATTCATATTACAAATGTTTGGCAGAATGGTTGTGAAAGTCTAAGAGGATGAATATTTCAATGTGTGTTTGTGTGTGCTCATATTAGAGTATCTACATATACAGGGTGATTGAAACAGGTGTGACCGCTGATTTATTTGATAAGTAAAAAAGTTAAAACTAGAGGTATTATACAAATTTTTCACATCACTCATAATGTTTATGATGATTTTGAATAAAACACATTATTTTAGAACTTTTTATCAATTCTTGGGTATTTTTAAATATCTCTAACCGTTTAGGAGCTTATAGGCACTTAAATGCTTCAAAAATTTGCAAATTCAAGCAAATCCAGAGACAATTTATCTTATTTTTCAAAGTCAAATTTAAACTAGAGACGAGGTAAAATGTGTAACACTGCTCTCATATTTATTATTATAATTTTTTTTTTGTAGGCTGAGAAATAAAAGTATTATTGATAGAAAACAAAAACCGGGGGGGGGTTGTAATTGGATCAAAGTTGTACATCAAATGTTATTTTAGTTTTTGACACACTCATAGGACATCTAGAATCATCAAATTTGGCACATCCAACTACCACAACTGTTTGATGATTCTATCCATCCTACAAGTGTTTCAAAAGAATAATTGTGGAAAATGTACAATATTTACCTAAAATGAAAAAATGCTCTAAGCTATAACTGATGGAGATACAAAAAAGTCGTAGAAACAAACTCGTAGATCTCCCCAGACGTCTTAACATTTAATCATAATAGACTTCCAAAAAACATCTATACGAATTTTAAAGTTGCGTTTGCCACTTTTCATTTTTTTTCGGGGTTAAATTTTTTTAACATTTTGGAACTCTTCCATCGTATACAGTAAGCCAAATATTTTAAGTTTCTCGCTCATCTAGAAGTAGGTTAGATTTTGGATACAGTCCCACAAGGGGTTGTAGACTCGTATATAATATTTAAAAAATACTCTACCCAGTAATAAAAAAACATGTCCATTTAAATATTAACAACTATAACACCCACAAAGTATGAATGTCGACAAGCTTTAGGATTCCAATCTCCAAGCATCAAAGTTCCTAATAACAGTTTTCATGTTTCTGCATATATATAACCGAGGGACAAACTTTGAACACCAACTATTGATTAAACTCTTACAAAACTTAATATAACCAATGAAGTATATCATTGTGGCCGCTTAGCCTAACTTTTATTAACACCTTTAGTTTCATAATATCAAACCACAACATTATAAAACAATAACATAACCTTCCAGGCATAGTGGTTATCACGCTTCAGTTAATTTGTACATAGAAAAAATGAAAGTCACAATTAGGCTGACTATTGTAGTGTAACATATAACTGCAATTTAAAAAGTAGATTAAAACATTTATCTGGCTTGAAACTAAACAATTTCCCAATAGTGCTCATATGAAAATGACCTCCCTAGGTAATTTTGTGTTGAGAGTCGACTCAAGTGAACCTCACAACTATAAAAATGATATAGTGTCTTGTGCTAGGTGGTTTATTCAGGGCCGGATTTAGCATTTTGGCGCCCCTAGGCCCAATAATTTTTTCCGCCCCCAAAAACCTTTATTAAAAAATTATATCAAGCCTATGTTGTAACGAAGTTGATGCGTAATGTTGAAAAATAGTTTAACTTTACCAACAATTATTTGTTCCAATGAACTTCAAAATCAGAATGATTTTTTGGTAATCAATTCAAAAAATATGTTAAGTTATGGCTATTTATTTTTATTTCTTAATATTGTTTAAAAAAAAAAATTTCTCTCGGCCGTGCGCCCCCTGGGAGCTTGAGCCCATAGGCCCGGGCCTTTAGGGCCTATTAGGAAATCAAGCCCTGGGTTTCTTAAGCAGTTCAGAACCCTTGCTTACATTTAAATTAAAGAGAAAATTGTTTCAAGGAAACAGTTACTACAGCCATTCTTGTGTTTAGGACCAGAGACTGTTAAATGTGCACTGATTATGAACTCCAGAATACATTTTTAATGTTTCTTTAAATTCATATATACATGATCTGTTACGAATTTTAGCAACCAGGATTTTATCAAAATATCCTTTTTTTACAAAAGCTTAATCATGTTCGTGGCCCCACCTAAATAAATCATTTGGTAACTCAAAAATAGTGGCAGTTTTTTTCTGAATAACTTTTCCCTTATAGGGTTCTACAATATTTCATAATAGCCAAAATTATGCCAATTTCTGCATATAGGTGAACCCAAATTATAAAAAAATAAAATAATTATTTTTCAAAGGAAGTATAAATTTCTGTAAATGTTAAATTGAGTAACAATGCAACCAAGAGTATCAATGCTATGGTTTAATAAGTCCATTTAGTGTTGTCACTGAATCACTACTGCACTGTATAATGTATATGACTAATGCTCATGTAAGGATTGATTATAGAATGACTAATATATACAGGACCGGATTTCCCAATAGGCCAGGTAGGCCCGGGCCTATGGGCGCAAGCTCCCCGAGAGCGCACGGCCGAGAAATTTTTTTTTTTTTTTTTTAATATCTAGGAATAAAAATAAATAGCCATAACAACATATTTTTTGAATTGATTACAAAAAAATCATTCTGATTTTGAAATTCATTGGAACAAAAAATAATTATTGTTGGTAAAGTTAAACTATCGTCCATTGGTACATCGGTCCATTGGTACAATGCCTTAAGAAAACATACAAAATATCTAGTTTTACTTTATATCACAGTTTTTGTGTCACGTTATCAAAATACGTCATGTAAGCTGTGTTAAACACAGCTAAGTTATTAACATAGCAATGGACATGCTTTGTTGCGGGAATGCTCTGCTGGTTGGATCGTTTTGTTTCTGTCCCACAAACATGAGCTTACTATTTAATACATAAAATTACTAAAAGTGTTTTAAGACGGCATTTTGTTAAGCCCAGAACCAAGTAAATTACTTAAAAAACTTGCAATGGTAAAATTGCATCGTGGAGTGGTGTTTAACCAATTAACATATAGGCCTGATATAATTTTTTAATAAAGGTTTTTGGGGAAGTAACTTTAACCAGAATAGGGTTGCGGAAAAAATTATTGGGCCTAGGGGCACTAAAATGCTAAATCCCGCCCTGAATATATACATATTGAAGATGTGGTTTTCTATCCTCACCTTGCAGTATCATTGTGGGAAATGAGTCGGTACACTAAATTAGTTTATTATTTTGGTAATTCAGTTGTACATCCTTACATCATGTTTGTTTAATATTTAGTATACACTGTGACATGTATCATTAATACATCAATACATAGATGTATTATTACAAACTATTGATTATTAGCGGATTTTAGTAGTTTTTATAGATAAACTATCGATATAGTCAATATCCTATACATTTCAAAATGAGTCTGATTTACGATCATGAAGTTCAAATGTGTTTTCTATAATGAAAAAAAAAGTTTTAAACACATACAGTAGCTTAATAAATAGTGCAAATCACTGGATAAAATCTGAGCAAGAAACATTTAAATTAAGTGAAAATTAACCACGAATAATGCAATTAATAAAAAATTGAATATTTCAAAATCAACTCGAAATATTTCGATTAAATTTTGGTGAACTGTGAAGATTTATGTTCTCAACCAATCCAAACAAATACAGTGAAAAAAACGTTATTTTGATATCTATAAAGATAAGAACAAAATAGTGGCAAATTACTCTTATAGTGGGATTGGTGAATATTTCATACTATCGAGTATAGATAGGGACAAGGCATTTGTTACAACTACAACACTTTCTGCACATTTCTAAGAACGGTCTATTTGGAATTAAAAGAAGAGGAACACAAGGTGACTGTCCTCTAAGTGAACCGAATAGGCTCATTAGTTTCTACACTTTAAAGTTTACGTATTTTCCATTAGGCGTGAATGTTTCCGATTTAAACAGATTAAACCGTATATCCGTGTCCGACTTGCTAAGGATGCCGGTTCTGAATATGTTAACTTCTAGAGACACGGTCTTCCTTACGTTAGTTTCACTGTTTTATAAACAGAGTAGCGTTCTTCTCTGCTAAGGTCTAATGGGTAAACGGATTTTCCTGTAGCTTATTTTATGTCATATGTGACCAGTGTAGGCTACACTCATTTTGAATTTAGCTATTTTTTGTATTAAAAATCAGAACAAATTGTCATTTAAAGTGTTGTTATATTTAGAGATAGAGGCTGGAAAAAAATGTAATTATAAATCTTTGAAATAACCAGAAAAATAGGTTTAATGACTATAAATTTTCAAAAGAAAAATAGTTTTCTATAACCTTTCACTTGTAGGGCTTTTTGTTCACAATTTTGACAATTTAAAAAAATCTACATCCATACCCAAATGTTTTCGGTGATTTACAACTAAGAAAAAAATTTTAATCAATCTCTAAAGAAGGCACAAAATCAGCAATAATTTAGTAGTTAAATTTTTATAAAAGTTTGCACTTAAATATTATAATTTACTATTCATCAATTTAGCCAAATAAACTATTAAATATTAGCTTAAATGTAGATTAGCCTAGGGCTCCATTTTTTTTACGAACTATTTCTTTAACTAGAAAAAAAAAATGTTTAAAACCTACAGCCAAATAATGACCAAACTTGTTCTTGTTTTTATGATAAAAATAAAAGAAGTAATAACTAAAATACCATATCGTAAAAATATAACCTCAAAATAAAAACAAACCAGCATTTAATATTTCTAGTAGTCGGAATTTCAATCCAATTTTCCAAATAATAGTATATTTCATCACTAGGACCAAAAATGAAGCTTTTCAATACAAGTTAGGACCGAAAAGTTTCTTTTGGTCCAAGTGATGAACTATATTTTTCGTTATACTGCAAATAAAATAATATAAGAAAACAAATTCTCAAAAACTAAAATGTTATAACCTATTTACCTTCAAATTGATGTTAACAGCTGTTTTAACGGTTATTTACAATCGAGAGTATCGGTTGTTTTTGTAGATGCTTTACAATCGTTAATTAATTCGTATAAACGAAGTAACAGCTTATGACCTCAACTTCAGCTGATGTTTTTAGGTCCAAGGACTAAAAAACAACTTTAGCATCTCAATGCATGTATTGAAAACAGCTGTTTTTGAAACAGTATGACGAAAATTAAGATTTTAGTATCCGTTCAACAACATGATTGTTACTCAAAATAAATCTTCGGAAAATTACAAAATGGCGTACGATGATACGTCTTCCAAGACCTACATGATCCTGTATTAGTTCATTTTAAGTAGCTTGATAATCTGTTTAATATTATATGAAGGTCAAAGACACAAACGAGCCGACAAGAAACATGAAAAGAAATTTGCGTACTTTAGAGTCAACATCCGAGTAATTTAGTGTGTGGTCTGCACTTTGAGGTTTACTATTGTAGCAGCTCTAATATCTTGGATTTCACAGATTAAACCGTATCCGTGACTGTCTATATCTGTATCTGTGCAGTCGAGCATTGACTCGAAGGTGAAGGTTGTTGTTAGCGCAAGCGCAATGCAATACCTGACGGCCAACAACACTTTTCTCTCACAATTTACGATTTGTACATTTTCATTTTCCTTCCGAAAATTCTCTCGGTCATCATCGGCTTATTAAAAAAACAATCCTAAAATAAAACCACTAGTTCTCGAATATTTAACACAACCCTCAGCGGCTCAGTATAGTGAGAACGGGCTTAGTAATCCCGAATTCATAGCTGGATCTACACTTTTTTCATCTAGTCTTGGGTTAGATCCCTCTCTTTTATTCCTGTCAGGTCTCTCTCTTGACCAACTCTTGTTTTTTCCGACCCTACGGTATAAAGTATTCGAAGGTGAGGTCTTTATTTTTACGTTCGTTTCTTCTTTTTTTATAAAGTATGATGACCGCGAGATATTTAACATTTGAACCACAAAGGAAAAAAAGGTTGTCGGCTTGGAAAAGAACATGACTTTGTAACAGAGATGTGATAGGCAAGATAGAAAAGCGGAATCTATCAGGAGACTCAGAATAAATCTGTTTAATAGAACAAAAGTTGCAAGACACTGAAGCTGCTATAAGTTGATCTCCAGGTAAATCCTGAAAAAATTAAATAATCAAACTACGGTTCTGCCTATACAGCTGTAAGGAAAGTCCTTTAATTGTACCCTTAAGAGATGCAAAGGTTTCTTAACGATGAGGCGTCTTTTCACTTGACTGAATATATAAATAACGTACATTGAATAATCGTAAACCTTAAAACTTCATTGAATCTTTGTTACAACCATTAAAAGTTAGCGTATGGTGTGCTATCAACCGTGTGATATAATATCAAGAAAAATAATTATTGATTCACTGTTCTTTGATACCACTGTGAATGCCGAGGCGTATCAAGAAATTATTCAACAATTCATTTGTCTGCTTGAAGATGAGGGGTGTTGATTGCAGGACTTCTGTTTTTTAGATTTCTTCTTATGGAGTTATTTGAAAAATCAAGTATTCAAGAGTAACCCACACACTTTAAAGAAATTGAAAATAAATATCAACTGTGTTATTGCAGAGATCAGTGAGGTAAACTCTAAGAATAGTTTCCAGAAGCACAGTGAAGCGTGTTGACAAGTGTATGGATGTTAAAGGACATCACTTTTAACATTTATTGCATTGTTTTAATAATGAATAAAAATATATATTCATTGAAATCTGTTATTTTCAATTTTTTATCACCGGGGCTTCTTTTAAGCTGATCACTCTGTACAACACCCTTGTGCGACTCATCTGTACACATTCTAACCTACTTCCAGATGAGATAGAAACTTGAAATTTGGCAAATTAGCTTTTAACCTATATCCGACGAATCCACTTTTCTGGAGGTTTATTGTGGTTAAACGGTAAGACCTATTAAAAAAACGGATTGGACCAGCAGTAACGGATTTGGCGAAGCTACAACGTTATTACTAAAACATTTTCGTATAGCATAGAGCGATTTTTAAAAAAATTCACAAATTTTGTACATTTTCAACTAATTATTTAATCTTTTGACAAATTTATAGGTAACTGGAATGATCAAATTAAGTACGCTTATGACAGTTGGATGTGACAATTTGCCTGCCAAATTTGATGGATCTAGGTGTTCTAAAGTGTGTAAAAAAATATGTGTGGAAATTATTACGTTTTGATATAAAACTTGGATCGAACAACTATGAAAAACTACCCGGTTTGTTAAAAACCACTGTGGATTTAGGGGTGACACTCCCAACCAGCAAAATGAGCGTATTATTTAGTCGTTTTCGCCACTGTCACTTTTACTGATACATCACTTGCAATTTTTACTCTTCTTTAAGCTCGAATATTGTCATGCTATATAGTTAAATGTTGCTTCTTTACTTCTATCGAAGACACGAGATACAATTGGACTAAAACTTCGCCTTCCAACTTCCAAAGTGGTTTCACCAGTGCCTATACTCGTTCTCAAGGCCGTAATGCCTGGAGGAAGTGAAAGGTTATTTTTAGTCAAGAGAATTATTGTATAACAGGTGTGCCTAATAATACCAAATCACATATCAGAGGGGGAAGGGGATCGTGACAGTAAAGTGCGCCTTAGTGAAAGTTAATAGCTTTTTTGAAATTAATAAACAGCTGTAGGCCTAATTGTCGCATTGAGTGTTGATAATTTTGTTAGAACGCTGACTTTTGTATAAATCTCCTATCGTTTGAAGGTCGACTTCAACCGTAACAATATCTTTAAATAGGCCTATTCGATTCAGCTGATACACTGACACGACAAAAAGTGAATTTCTTTTGTTGTGTTTTGTGCGTTCATAAGTTTGTCAACCTCGAACTTGGTAGCCTATATCCACTAAACATTTTAAGCGTAGACCATTACGAATTTTTAAGATTATTTTCAATCGTATTCAAAGAGTAGTAAATTATACAGTGTTTCCAAAACTATAGAAGCTCGCATCAAAACCAATTAAAAAAGTTTATATAAACATATTTCGTAAAAAGGTTAGTTTTCTATCTAACTGCCAATCTGTGTTTTTAAACAAGAATATTAATATCTTTTTAACTACAAATGATAATGGAGTTGAAGTTTGTGGTTGCTACTTAGTGTTATAAAATAATAACACCTAGCTAGTGAGAAAAATACCTAATTAGGTTTATCTACCTAATTTGAGAAAAATAATCAACCGAGTTCCTTCAGTCATTTCAAAATGGCAGCTATTTAAACTTTTAATGTCGAATATTAAATATTATTACTGGGTGCGACAACAACTCAGTTGTCCTTTAAGCTACAGAAAGATTTAAAGATAAAAATTTGCAGGATTCAAACAATAATTTTGGTTCTAGGCTAATCATGGGTGTTGTAGACAATTACCAAGAATTAATGTTTACAGTTTTGGTCGATAACTCGGGCATCCTTTAAGCTACAGAAAGAATAAAAAACAAATTTATCGTTAAAATTGGAATTTCATTGTCCCTTGTAAATATTTTCAAAACATTGAGATATTCGACGAAAAGTTTTTTATAGTTGACATTTTGAAATGAGTAAAAGAAATTGGTTGATTATTTTTCTCAAATTGCGTTTTTATATCATTTAAAATAGCATTCAAAATTTCACCTCCACATCATTGACCGTTAAAAAGATAGGAATGTTTTCGTTAAAAAAACAAAATGGCGGCTAGATGGAATTATAGAATTTTAGGCAATACAGTATGTTTATACAAACTTTTTCGTTAGTTTTGATGTGAGGGATAAGCTCCTGAAGTTTTGGAACGATTTTTTTGAAACTCTGTATATAAGACGGTTGATTTTACTTTTTTGCTGACAGCTACAAAATTGATATTTTTTTCGCAAGATTAGTTTTGTTTGGTTAGTTTTTACAGATTGTGAACGGGAAGCCTATATGAGAAAGATTGTGTAATGTTTTTGCTCCGTCCATTTTGCTCTAACGTTTGCGACATTTAGACTGCACATAATTTAAAATAATGAGAATGTACAGTAACTGACTAACTGGATTTATCATTAAGTTATATACCATAGCAACTACCGAAGCATACCCATTGTTAACATCTCTTACGTCAAGTTATTTTGAGTCAAATTTTGACATTGACATTTTGACATTTGAACTTTCAACACGTAGGTTACAAAATTTGATTTTTTACATGTTGTCAACTACACTAATATACACGTTATCTTTATTATGAAATACCTAAATACGATTTTCTGTTCGTAGCTCATTTTCCCGTACACTGAAGCGTGACATTTTTTATGGGACTTCAATCTTTCAATAATTGTTCATAATTATGGGTAGTAAACTCACCGTTAACCTCTCAATCACAACAATTTGGTCATATTACGTAACTCAACATTTGGGAATAACCGTCAATATAAAAACCCTAAAATTACGATTTTTGCAAATGTTTCGCGGTACTTGAACTATATCCCCACCACTCTTTCGTATGAAACAGACATTATCTGTTATCGGGAATTCAATGCTTAAACTAAAATCTTTAGTATTATATATAATAACCTAACTAACCTATTTGTAGTGATTCTTGCTACCATTAATCTAATCTACATTTTTCTATAACAAAAACTTCGCGAATAGGTTAGGTTGGGTTAGGTTATACGTCCGGCTTGGGGAGGATATGTCCTCCTTTTTAACGATTGTCCTCCTGTTCTCTCAGATTTTGAAATTATGTAAAATGTCCGGCTTTTTTCGAAAACCAGCGGTAATAATAATAAAAAGAATAACATGAAACATATCAATATTTCTTGTGATAAAGAATTCTGCAGCCGCGGCGTCTTGTCGCTCCTCTTCATGTTTTTTAAGGTAAAATTGGTGTAATATTAAGCAAGCAGGGTTAGATTTTCTTTTCATTCGTGCAGTGCAGGTGTGGGGTACGGGTACGAAGCGCAGGCGCAGAATCATGAAGACGAGCGACAAGACACCGCGGCTGCAGAATTCTTCATCACTAGAAAGAATGATATGTTTCATGTTATTCTTTTTATTTTTTATTACCGCTGGTTTTCGAAAAAAGCCGGACATTTTTTATAATTTCAAAAACCGGGAGAACAGGAGGATAATCGTTAAAAAGGAAGACATGTCCTCCTAAAGCCGGACGTCTGGTCACCCTGATTGCAAGGTAACTGCTCAAATACACAAAAAAGTGAAGAAACCTTAAATATAAAAGTAATTAGTACTTTCTTATTTTGTGTAAGTCTACATAACACTTGATTACAACTACTGTACTTTAATAAAAAAGCAAATGATTGTTTCGCGATGTTGCCACATTTACTTTTGTATCGGGTAGGCTATATATAGTTGCTAAGTAAACACAGATGTGTATAATCTCCACCTAACTTCCCACGTGTCCTCCGAGGACTACTAACAGCTTACATTGTTCTACTAAAAATGACGGTTTTCCGAATAGTTATTCAAAAATTTATTTTGAAAATACACGGATATCTTTAGTAGCCTAAATACATTAAAAGCTTCCCTTGTGGAAAACTGAAACATCGAATCATCAAATAAGCACCATTCATAACCTCCAAATCACGTTTTGAATTTGTTGTAAAAATGTATATAAAATAAATATTTTTTACAAAAAAAGTACACGAAACACAATTTTTAACATGTTTAAAACTGAACTAGATGGTATTTTTGTTTTTACCGTTTATCAACAGATAAAAACTAATTCTTGGTAATTTACTAGAAGACAGCAGAGTTTTCACACGGCCTCTAAAATTTGGAAACTTCTACACTAAAACACAGTTTACAATGAACTACAGCTGCTCCATATAATTTTTGCAGTTGTGTCAATTTACACAATTGGTTGTAAAGTGTTGCAACTAGATTAGCAGTTACAGACAATTTCATATTCCATTTAGTTCAGTTAGACCCAATGTAATTTTAAAATCATTTAGAGAATGTTCACAATTTCACTGGCCTAGGCCCAACAATAGATCATACACTCTTCAAAGATGTAATTATCTATTGTACATTATTATCGAATTTTATTATTAAAAATTACGAAATCGTTAACTATTTACCTTGTATTTAAATAACCACTCCATATTTTTTGTCGGAAGACATATTTTTAAGTCACAAAATACATTATTTGATTAGAAAATAAGAAATATAAAAGTACGAAATCCAGCTTAGGTTACGATTGCGTTCCTCAAGACAGTGAATGTTGTGATAACTTGTTTAATTAGGTGCAATTCATAACAAGTTTGGGCAGGGACTATACATATATAGTCACCTAGCCTGATCTAATAAAACAAATATCTTTTACCATGACACATATGTTTTAATAATAAACATCGAAGATTACACATCCACTAAGTTGATTAACATAGTCCTACATATTAACTTTCGTAATCAGAGCTGGATTTAACCTAACAACAACTGGAGTTCTTTGTATTCTATTTGTTATTTGATAGTGAAGAAATGCATTTTGGGACTTGAATTGTGTCTTCCGACAAAAAAAAACATGATCTGATTGTTGGAATACAAGGTAATTAGCCTGATTGAACAACAAAATATACGATTGCTTAAGTTAGTTTGTAAAAAAAAAAAAAAAAAAAAAAATAGTTGATAATTTGTGAGACATTTTACGTTATATCTTTTTCTTTGTTTATAGTCCGAGTTGTCATAATTTTATAAGGTTTGATAATCAATCAAGGTCGAGGTCGAAGAAGGCTTCGAAGTATAAAATCTTCGGTTCTGGAGAAACTTGTATTGGCTAGAATTGAGGAAAATACCAGAAGATTGCATTGAAGAAAGCGAACAAGGTCAATTTGAAATATTGCAGGCTTTTAGAGAACATTACTAATCAACCTTGTTAGGCTTTCTGAGTCAGTCCTATTATGTAAATTTACAAAGGAGCCTCAATTTTTGACGTCGGTACTTACCAGAAATAGTAAATATAAATTTGCTTACTATGATGAACAGAGGAAAAACCATTTTTCCTCCAGCTAACACTAAAAGTAACTTTTCCTGCCTTCTACACAGAGCTGAGATATGTCACTTTTTCCCTCTAGGGGGAGAAGTATCCATAAGAAAAGCATTGGTTATGGAGATAAAAAAGCATAGGACGTTTTAACCCAACCTGTTCAATATATCACAAAATAGGTGTAGTAATTTTATTACATTGTAGCTGTAGAAAAAATCTTGTATGTATTACGGGTGACAAGCGCCTCTCTCAGCGATAAAGTCGTGCTTTCCACAAAGAACTATGTAAGTAATAGTATGTGTTCAGCAATATTCAGCGTCTCGCCTAGTGTTATTTACGATGTGCTGATTGGTCTTATTTATCTATGAAAGCGATTTAGCAAAAAGAACAATCTCCACGAAAGGGAAAATGTTTTCAAAATCACTTATAACAGCTTCCACTAGCCATTACAGCTCAAATTTGGATTATATAATATGATGCTCCACCCCACTCCAGTTTGATTGTAACGCCAGATTTTAGATAAACGTTAAAACCCGCGGTTTAGGCAGCGAGAACATCTGATAGAGTTTTATCTCTTGAGAAATAAATTTTCTACTGAACTCCAGGACGCACAGTTGAAGAAAGACGCAATCCAATGGAAATTCTAAGGTAGACGCAATCCAATGGAAATTCCAAGGTAGCATAGTCGATTACAACAATGTATTGAGGCTCGTGAAGCTATATTGAAAGTCTCATCTATATTAATATCTATCTGAAGACCGATTTGCAATATCGTACAAGAGACCTTGTGTAAATAGTTATAAATGTAGGAGCAGTGAGTTTAATTGTAAATTATATTAAATTTTGATCCGTACTGTTATAAAGATGTTGCTAAAATTTAACCTGTTACGAAAAAAAACGTTTTCGTCCCTAAAATTTTCGGTTCGAGCTTATCGGTAAATAAAAATCGTCAATAAAGCTATTATAAATAGGACTAACTTCTCAAAATCGGCAAAGAATATTTTGTTAAAATTTTTGATAAATAAATGTAAATATTAATGGCCCAAAACGCTGTACCAACTCTCAAATAAATAAAATAACCGTTCAGGACTAATTTCTACAATAACTAAAAGAAACCTTGGCCTTGATTACATGACAGGATTTTAAGGTTAGGACGAGATATTACAACACCAGCGAAGCAATATTTATTCTTTATATAACTCTTTTTAGAAGTCGATATACATGGTTAATTTTCATGGTTTGTCTGACAACTATCGATCTAACATTTTTGGCGACAAATAGTTTTGTTTGGTTAGTATTTGGTTTTTTTGGCTGGGTGTGTGGGAAATATTGTGCGAGTTTTTAATTCAATTATGAAATGTAAAATTGTCTGTAAGAGTTGATATAGTTAGGTCTACTTAAATTAATATAACCAATTGTGTAAACTGTTACAACTGCAAATAATAGATGCAACACCTGTGCTTTTAATTACTAAGTATGTTTAAATAAAACTCCGTGTGTTCTAGTAAATTACCAAGAATGTTTTTTTTTAATTTTTAATTTTAATTTTTAGTTTTTATAGATATGTCAGCTATCTTTTGACTTACAATAAAAAGAAAGATATCATTTTGTTCATCGTTGATTGGGCTAAAAATTATAGGCTTTTGTTTTTGTAAAATAATTGTCAATAACCATAAAAAAATTTGAAACACAAGTCGAAAATGTTTGTACTAGATACACAATTGATAAGTAGAACTGAATACAGGTAGGATATTTTTATTGTAAGTCTCTGTATAAATATATAACCCGTGTGGGAAAATAGTTACTTTACAAGTTTGACAAATTTATTCCGAAAAGTCTTCTTACAGATTCGGTGGAAGTTAGTTTTAACGCTATAGCAGAGTTGAGATTTTCTTCAAATTTGACACAAATATGTGTTAAAATTGCACGGATAAGTTCTTTTGCCAAAAAAATCGATTGGTACATTTAAAAATGTCAACTTTTAACAATTTTTTAAAACATTTATTAAGCTATACTTAAACTGTAATATGATAACCTAAAAATTTGAAACAAAAAATGACAAATTTGTCAAGTAAATGAGGTTAGCTATTAGTCTCATATGTTTCTTACAGAATCAGGTATATTTGTTCAAAATTCAGACGGTTTGACTTACCTGAAGAATCTATAACTCATTTTTCTTTAACTTTAACGATCTGCGTATTGATACCAAGGTCGAGGGCGTCAATTATCCACAAATATTATAAAAACAAAATATACGTCCTATCACTTTAGCTATCAGCTGCTCTAGAGTTTTATTTTATCTCCAATGTTGGTACTGTGACGTCATTCTAATGTTGTTTTAAAATCACCTGTTATAGAAGCAAAACAGTGTAATAAACCGTTATCTTTTACCGCGGCAAAGACAGTTTCCTATCACTGGATATCAAGTGTAGACAGTTTTAAAATCTGCATTCAATAATCACCAAATGATAAGGATAATAATTTCCTGTTTACAAACTTTCTTAGATATTCCATATACAAAATACCCAATCCTGCTATTATTTAGGTAGGAAACAAAACTTAAAACTCCGATTTTTAAAAATTGACCAACGATTTTTATAATATTTTGTTATCTCCAAGGACGTTAACTCTCTCTCCCCCCACCAAAAAAATGAGAATTTTTACGTGAGCTATGGGTTAAAAAGAGAAAATGAACCATGTGTGGTACAAAATATCGCACTTCTACAATAACAAATAGAAACCCTGCCCCCATATTGCACTAACTTTCACACGCGCGCGCACCCCCCCCACACACACACTTTACCAAAACCTTAGTATACAAACAGCATTGCTCAATATTTTTAAATTAGCTGGGGTCCGAAGTAAAAAAAAAAAAAAGAACGCCGATTGGGGTCCTAGAAGGTTAAATAAACTGTGGAAAATGATTTCATCAAAATTTTTGTGAAATGGGAAATTTTGTCGTATAAAACAATCTTCTAAACTGCACAATAAAATGACGGTTCATTGGTATATTTTGGTATCTACCAATTTACTTATAATTAAACAAAGAACTTTCACATTTATCCAAAGTTTGATTGAAATCGGATGTGTATATTTTGAGATATTCTAACGTTTAGGACGGCGTTCATAGTTCGGTGTCGCAATTTACCGAACCCGCCCCCCATTTTATAAGTTTCGTTTGAATTATTTTAGCAAAAGTTGGCATAAATCGAAATTTTGTATTTTGGTCTTATGACGTGTTAGTAATCCAAACAATTTTTATAAAATCTGAGGATCAAAATATGACCTCATGCATAAAAAAACATGTTTCACATGCTCTTCTACAAAAACGAATTCTAACTAAACATAATATTCGTCACCCCCCCCCCACACACACAAAGGATGTTTTCATTTTCACTATCCATCACACAATTTTCTTTATATTACAAATATGTAAGAAAGATAATTTTTAAAACAGCCAATTTACATTTATTTTTCAATTTAAACAAATTAAATAGGTTTTATATTTTACAATTAATTATTGAATCAGACCTATTCTGTAAATGTTCAATAATTCTGAACAACTTTTAATACATCGATAACCCAATACATTTACATATTATATCGTTGAGAGAAAACAAAAGAATGGCGCCAAACCAAAGTTTACTTTTCTAAAGCTAACAAGATAAGAAATATTACTCTGTAGTGTGCAAAATCTGATGGAGTTTTATGCTTGTGCAAACAGTTTCTTATCAGGTGTGAGCATCAGCAGGTTGAGTGAATGCAGTTTGTTTCTTATCGTGTCGTTAACGTTACGCGTGCGTAGAAAATGGCGACGGAAAGCATGTGTTCTATACAGGGTGACTCTAAATTACACGGCAATATTTCGGGAGCTAATTTTAGATATAAACATAGATCCGAAAAAGCTTCATTTCCCTCTGTCGGCCATTTTGTATATTTACAAAAAAAGACATCGTATGTTTGGAAGTACAGTGTCTTCAAGGTGTCTGGGGTGAAGAGGAAAAGTGAGTCCCCCACACTTTGTTTGTTGCATTTACTTTCAGCGGTACAACCCCAATAAAAAAAATACCTCAAATGCTTCTGTGTAAACGCGTAGCCTTTTTTCGTTTCTTTTAACGGTGTAAATAAGAATAAAACATTTACAAAAATCTGTCACGAAGTTGTAACTTTAGGAATTAAATGTAGCTAAGCAGTAATTCGTGTAGCTAGTTGTCTTGGAATGGGTTGTACCGTCAAGTCAGGCTAGGGAAGCAAGTAGAAGGGAGGACACGCCCATTACACCAGAAACAATCCTAGTCTGAGGCTATTGCAGATAAGATATTGAGTGAAGATTTATTTGGTGTAGGTATTTTTAAACCCTTCACCAGTATACCAGGAAATCAACATTTCATTTTATATATTTTCAAAATGGCGAAAATATCTCGAAAATTATAGATTTTTCTCTTTTAATGAAAATTAAAAAGCTTTTTTTCAAAATTTTCTGTAGGTCAAACAGAGTTATTAACGAGAAGAAAATAATAAAATCTTAACATTCCAGTCGCCATTTTAAAACTTACATTTTATTTTTGTAAATCTGGCCTATGGATTATAATATATGTTTCAACATTTATAATAATGCCACAATATTTTAGTTAAAGCTATCTTTGGTGTTGTAGACAATTAACAAGAATTATGTTTTAAAATTTACTCAATATTTTATCTAAATCCAAAGATATGTTTTTTGCTGTTGTAAAAACACAAAATGGTCGACAGACGGAAACCTAAGCGTTTCCGGATCTATGTATATATAATTTTTTTCCCTCTTATTATTAGCTCTAAAACCAGTTCCGCTCGAAATACCGCCGTGGAATTTTGAATCACCCTGTATAATATTACGAAAACTCATGGAAATACTTGACACTAATAATTGTCCACCAAAGCATTACCTATACGAACCTGTACGACAATACTCCATGGCTCATTTTTCTTTCTTTAGCGATAACTCCCGATCCAAAACATTTTGTTTGGGTTCTCATATAGAGGCTACAGTTCTGCACAGACAGACGCCAGATATCAATTGCAAAAATCTTCCTCTTTTTGAGTCTAGGATCTCAAAAATTGACAGCGAAGTCAATGTTTTTGCCATCACAGTGTTATATTTTAGATCTTTGTTACCAAAAATTCAGAAGATCGAGAATACAATACAGACAAAAATTATTTTAAAAACATTAAACGGTCACATCTAATTCTAGAAGATTTATAAAATTGTAACGTGCAGAGAAATAGTTTTATTGTGTCGAAACTTTTCCTGAACCAACCTCGTGTCGAGAATGACTTCTATAACCTTGTCAACTAAAGATATAAAAGTTTACAGCAATAACAAATGAGGGCGTCTACGTTCTACAGCTTGTGACTACACATTTTGCAACCAAACCTAACCTTTCTCGTGAACTAACGAACAATCTGGCAACGCTGGAACAGTTATTAATTTGGTGAGAGCAAAAGAGACTATCTAGTTTTGATTCGTCATTTAAAACATTTAATGATGACACAAAAATTGAAAAAAAAAATGATTGTGTCGACACGTATAGCAAAAGAGATTCATTATATCGACACTTTCTATTCAATAATACGAGTGTGGAACATAAAGCTCTCCTCTCGATCACTTCTCTAACCCAATCACAAGCCCTCAACCTCGTGCCAGTGGTATTGGTTGCAGCGAGTTATTCATTTCAAGATTATGTTGTATTAAATATCTTGTGGTATAGAGAAAGCTATGATATCAGTGTCAATGAGGAAATTATTAAACTAAACATGATAATGCAAACGGATTTTTTCCTTAATGTCAGACAAAATATAGTTTCAACATGACTAACAAATTATAAAGGCCTTTAATTAAAACAAAACTTTATATCTAACGGGATAATTACCATAGCTTGGGTGTCATCCTCTACAGAGGCATCACCTTCCTGACAGTTTTACGTACTATATACCTTCAGTCTCAGGAGACTGCAGATCTAGTCTCATCTCTAAGGATTGCTCTATTTGTGGAACCCCTACATAGACGAGTATTCAGACGTGGTCAAGTAAAAAGAGCTATCACAATCCGGGAGACTTTTAAATAAAAGAAACCTATTTCAGTTATTAAGAAGCTTAAGGACGGTTAAAACATGTATCTCGGATGTTGTGATATTATGTCAGACAAGAACAACAAAAACAGTAAAAATGTGGGTTGTAGCAGAACAACTATCGCACACCTGTCATTCATCATCTACAGTCTCCCTGTGTACCAACATACCAGATGCGAGATGGGAGCCAAAATCTGGAATAACCTACGTGATAAATTCGTAACCAATACCTTAAACTTAACTGCACTACGACCTTAATAGATCTATTGTGCTCCCTCCCTTTCATTATTCCTAAGTTACAACACCCTTTCCAATCACGTAACCATAATAAATTGTATGATTTGCAGGAGATTCAGAAAAAATAGATCCTCCTCCTTCTAATAATAGGTTTCTTCCCAAAGTTTTTTAAAACTCTTTTAATAGTCTACTAAATAGCTACGTTAGAGAAAAAAAATTTTGGAGAACGATTTTGGATCAAACACATTATTTTAAGACGGTTTTATTCTTGGATATCTCTAATCGTTTAGGAGCTATAGGCGCTTAAATTTTCAAAAATTCGGAAATTCAAGCTATTTTAAGAGACGATTTTTCGTATTTTCAAAATCAAATTCAGGTGAAATTTAAACTAGAGCTACGGTAAAAAGATGTAATAACACTATTGTTATTTTTAGTTGTTCTGTAGGCTGAGGAATAACACTTATCGGTAGAAAACCAAATTCATAATTTTCTGGTAGCCTAATTGTCTAGAACATCTACTAGCTTACACCAGCCCTTTATTATTACTAAATGTATTATACATTATGAATTAAGGATGAATTGTTATGAATTAAGCACTGTTAATACATTGGTTTCATCTATAATATCTTATTCCAAAGGTGTAATACATCCAGTATTACAAACTGCTGTTAGCCAGTAGGAGTTCTACAGAATTACCGGAAAAGTTCAAAAAAAGTCGGTAAAATCGTCTCTTCGAAATATCGCAACATAAAACTTTTTTTCGAAACTGCTTTCCATTGTAAAACTTGCATAACAGCTGTTTTAGGGAGTGAAGAGTATCAATTAACTACCTGATATTTATAAAGTATATTGCCAACATTATTTTTATCCAGAAATATCATACAAGCTCAATGAGCGAGGATCGAAAAGCTTCTTTTGGTCCAAGTGATGAACTATATTTTTCGTTATACTACAAATAATATAAGAAAACAATTTCACAAAATCTAAAAATGTTATAACCTATTTGCATTCAAATCGACGGTAACAGCTGTTTATCGGTTATTTACAATCGAGAGTATCGGTTGTTGTTATAGATGCCTTACAATCATTAATTAATTCATTCATATAAACGAAGTAACAGCTGATGAGCTCGACTTCAGATGTTTTAGGTCCTATGACTAAAAAGAACAACTTTAGCAACTCAATGCATGTATTGAAACATCTGTTTTTGAAACAGTATGATGAAAAATAATTATTATTTACAATTAGCAAACCTTACCCAATACTGTGTATACAAAAGAGATAGAAATGTGGTTTCCACAAAGAAATATAAATTGTTTTTTAAAGTATAACTAGACGCATAGATGGAACTATCTCTGGTAGTTGTTAACATAATTCTGATTGTTTATTTCCTTGCAATACAAAGTGGAGCGATTTATGATACTAAAAACGTAAACACGCCTACAGTAAGTATAATAAAAGTTGTTTTTTAATGTAAATTATAGCTCTGTTCGTCATTACAAACAAATAAAGGGGCGATGTGCTAGTTCTTGCAGGAATGGAATCAATCAAACTGTAATGCACGAGTTGATATCAGTGATTATTATATTATTTTAAGGATGTTCCCCGCGCGTTCATACGTATTTCTCCAAGTTGCAATTTTCTCCGTATTATTTTTTTAAATTATGAGTACAGCTGTGACAATCCCAAGGACTCAAGCTGAATATATATGTTTACATCTAGTCTTGGGTTAGATCCCTCTCTTTTACCTTCTCTATCAAGTGTATATTGATAAATTATTATTCTCTTCCTGCCCTGACGCTATTAAAGCACTCGAAGGGTCTCAATTTGTAGGTAATCTTCATACTTCAACGAAATTTGAATAAAAGCTGCAGAGCCAATTTTGAAAATTTCCGTCTTTTAAAACAGATCAGATTTTTATGTTGCATTTACTGAGAGTGTAATAGCAGCTACCCCAAAATTTTGAGTTATAGAACAAATGAAAAGTCACTAAATACGGGGAAAATATACTCACATACAATTTTGATTAAAATGAGTCCATACGTTTGGGTTATAGAGTTCACATGACAAACATAATTCCAAAACCTGAGTCCGTTTAGGGACCTCAAAACGGATATATACACAAAAAACCTGACTTCGATATTTTGACTTATCACATTAACTTTCTTTATATTATGTATATTAAAAAAAACATACAAATTTAAGTGTCAGGATCACATATTAAAACTGCATTGATAGTGTATAAGTGTTGCGTAAGGAAGCCATTTTGTCATTCACACAACCATACTAAAATGCTATTAAATAATCACAAAGAAATTCGCTGATTGTTCATTTTACAGTGATTCTTGGTATGTTTTGAAGAATTCCATTTAAAATATATCGTATAGAGAGAAAATAGTAGAACGATTACTAAATAATTTGTTCAATATTAATTAATATTATTTAAGTTATTCAAGACTTTTTGCGCTATGTAAAAGTGCAGATCAGCTGTTTAATCGGACAGCTGACTTTCTAGGTTATATTACGTCATTATGTAAACTAAATAAAAAGTTTTAGAGAGTATAGACAATGACTCTGTTGGCTGTACAGTATATTTAAAGAAGAGAATGTAACAATTAATGGCGATCTAATATTGCGCAAATCTTTTGTCACATGCAAAATTAAAAAATACTCATTATTTAAATACAATACAATTAAAATTCCAGCCAGTTACAGTGCTTTTTTTTTATATCAGTCAAAATTAACTGTGACGTTTTAGAGTCACACAACCAGAATCTCGCTTTACCATAGCGATGATCAGCTGTAGCGGCCTGAAGAGGAAAGCCTATGAAGGAGTCGAGTAGTTTGCCTGAACAGCTTGAAGTCTCGGAAAATTATTAAGTTTATTTAATGCAGTGAAGTTTCTTAATTACTGTATTGGGCTAAGTATTCGGTTAATGGCGCTGCGGGATTGTCGTGAAGACCTAATAATATCCCAGACCATGGTAAATATATTTATATATGGACAGGTGTGTCATGATAGACTGTCAGTGTTAGACCATCGTTGTTAATTTCGCGGTTGTGTGCAACTACTTTATTTATTATAATTTACTCATTAAGACTAATTACCTAGAGTGGTGTTTGGTCTGAAGGGAATAAGGGAATTTACAAATGGTAGGGATGGGTGTGCACGTTCTTACTAGTTCGCTATTGAATTAGTTTGAAGCAACCACTACGCGTTACAATACAAAGCGTGTTATTTTGGGGAAATCTAAGAATTGGAGATACGAAAGTGATAAAAATAACATTTTTTTCCACTTTCAAATCGTCGAAATTAAAAAAATTGCAAATAAATGTTCTAGTTAACGGTTTTTACTGTATCAGATATAAGGGAATGTTATTAAGTTGGGTCAAATATTGACTTCGAATTTTTTGCGCATATTATCAGTTTTCAGATCTTTTGAGTTAAAAAAAAAGTGAATTTTACAATGAAGTTTGTGAAACCCAAACTCGTGGAAAGATTTCAAGTAATTTAAAATGTGGGCATATTTGGGACATACTTCAAGATATTTGTTTTCATTTTTTCGATAAGTTAAAATTTTGTAGTAACTGTTATAAAAAA
Source organism: Aphrophora alni (assembly GCA_963513935.1). Taxonomy (NCBI): domain Eukaryota; kingdom Metazoa; phylum Arthropoda; class Insecta; order Hemiptera; family Aphrophoridae; genus Aphrophora; species Aphrophora alni. The sequence continues at coordinate 27,398,129 of OY740766.1, read as the reverse complement.
AAATGTCATGAGAAAGTTTGTGCAATGTTTTTGCACACTTTATTTATATTTATTGTTAACATTGAAAACTAGAGAAGTTATATAAATATAAATATTTTGAACAAATGTCAAATATAATTTGAGTAAAACAAGATTTTTACCTTTTCGTGTATTCAAATGATTTCTATCATTTTTAGTAAAAATAACAATTTTAAAACAGAAGGACCATATAAAAAAGCTAACAAGTAAAATGATATCTGAAAAGAGTAAATTATGGTTGTCAACTTGATTTAAAAACATGCATAGTTTTATTTAATTAAATATCATATATTTTGTTTTCTCACCCAGAATCAAGAACCTTCATCTAAAACATTTCACAACTTAAACTGTATCAAATTCTATTATAATCTGAATTTATTTGAATATATAAATGCTGTATCAAGCGCAATAATAACTAACAGTTCGTTAATCAAACTCAAACCAAATAATAAAAAGGATGGTACCTATAACAGAACCATGGGGAACACCTCTTATCTATACAGTGTGGCCAGGGTTATGGTATAAGTTACACCACATTGGGTGACACCACCACACTGTCTGATTACAGTCTAGATTATACATAACATATTATTTAATAAAGCCATTATGATATTAAACATTCAGAGCAAAAACCTCAAGTTATATAACTGTGAGTGAAGCTTGAAATTAATTTTCTGATGAAACTTTCTAGATTTAATTTCAAGTAAGTCACGGTCTCTATGTAGTTATTACTGACACCTCCTGTGTTCGCTGTGCTCTCTCTAAACACAAACCTGTAATGTCGTAGACTAACAGAAAAACATTGTCTTCTAAAAAAATCTAAAACAAATTTCCTTTGGGAATGCAGCCAGCCGCTCATTGGCAAAGCTTGGATTTCGGAATTATAAAAGAAGCGTTGATGCTCAAATTTAGTATAAGATTGAAAACATCCAAATTGACACTTACCATTTAAGCGCTCTCTCTAACCAAAGTCACAAACTTATCACACGAACTTAGTACAGGCCGATGGAAGTTTAAAATAGTCCAAATACACTAAGTTTAAAATAGTTGTATTAAAACTTGACATGAAGTTGCTTTGTAATAATGTGCATGTATTTGGCAGCGAAGTACACTGACTAACGCTAAAGGAAAGTTTAATCATAACCCTTGCGGTAGTTGCTAAATCAAAATATACAAATGGGATAGAAGAGGACGTAGTAATTGCGCAATTAAGTTAGAAATGAAGCTTTATTATAAAAACGACCTCTATCGTCACTTCCGGTTGCTTTAGGCGAAGTCATTATTTTCAATGACTTATTGTATGCATAATTATTTAGGCAAGCACATATCGTTCGATATTTATCGATTCATGTTTATCGTCCTCTCTTGTGTACAATCCCTTATAGAAATAATCGTTTTTTTGCTTTTTTAAATTTACGTAGTAATAAAAATTAATGAAGAGTAAAAAAAATTTAAGGCCAAATTTTTTGTGTAAATATCCGTAATTTCACTTGAAAACAAAAGTTGATTCGTACTTTCGAAACGTTGTGTATTAATTTGTATATACAATATAATGGAAAATATCCAATTAAATTAAATAAACAATATGAACAATCCAATAATTTAAAACCCATAAATATGTCTGTATGTCGTCTGAACAATAACCTACAGCCTAAACAAGTGAACCGATTTTGAACAAATTTCACAATTGCAACACAGATAGCCTACTTTTATTATTTTTGATTTAATTCAAAAATTATAACACCTTTCATAAAACTAAAACACAATATTTAAATTTTCTAAAAATTGAATTCAACGTTGTTGATAAAATTTTACTCAAACAAAATTTGAGTAAGCCCTTAAAACTCGTTGTAGCCCTTAAGTATCCAAACAAAATGAATTGATCGGTTCTCCTCAAAAATACAAGTTTGGGACCAGACGATGAAAACCTAACATGAAGAATGCACGTTTGTAAAGGTTGAATATTTCAAAATGGTGATGTTTTATTGTTCAGATTTTTATAAATACACCAAAATTTAAAATGTTTGTTTTGAGGTTTCTTCTCAAAATTTGTACGTGAAGTTAAAATTTTAAAATTTGTTATCCATTTAGGTTTAATCTTCATTCTTTCCTGTAGAAAACGACATATAAAAGTTTGGGTAAACGTGTTTCATACATTTTTATGGGCAGGGAGGGACGACGTTACAAGCTACCCTAAAAAAAGTTTGGTTTGCGTTATGGTAAACGTGTTTCATACATTTTAAAGGGCAGGGAGGGACGACGTTACAAGCTACCCTAAAAAAAGTTTGCAGTTATAGTTCCTTCTGTTAAAAAAAACAATGTGAGATATGACTCTTACCTTTCGCTTCCTATTTAAGAAATTAAAAAAATAAAACATAAACAGTCAGTTTTGAAACGCACACCTCGACATTCAGGAGCGCTCCAATCGGAATTATAAGTTCAGTATTTTAAACTGACGCATTGCACAGTTCTGAGAGATAAGACCCCAGTTTCCGGTGTCTAACAGTGTACAAGTATCTCTCATGAAGTAGGCAGATATTTGCACAGTCCAGGGTTAATTGATTAATTTGTGTAAACCTCATTGCCCCAACTAGACGTGAACCGCGACTTTCGTAAGTTCTAAAGAGGTCTTCGACTCCCAGAGTCTGCGAATCTGGTTCTAGTGATTTGGAATTTGATTACTTCAAGTCTCATCTTCGCAGGCTTTAATACCTAGACTTGTGTGTATGACTGATTTTTTCTGACCCGTCTCAAATCTAGTTAGTTAGGTTAGATTAATTTAAATTACTGACAACATTTCACAGGGTAAGCTAGTGATTTCAGAATGGCATGTCGTTGTGTTGACACTAGACTAGTCTCTATTTAGTAAACCCTTATTCAACCTAAATCGTCGATGATACCACGTGGTATCTATGGACTTTTAGGCTACGCGTGACTCCGCCCCCTTCTCCTTACGACGACTCTTTAAGACTTCTCAAATTTGAATGATGATGAATATACCTAACGCCAATGTAATTGAAGTAGGTTTACACATGTTTCTTTTTGAAGTGCGCTGTCGTAAAGTTCAATTTCAAATTACGAAAAGTATAAAGACATGCATCAGGAAAAAACGGATCAACAATTGACAATCTTGGTACGGAGAATAAAACGATGACGTAACGTGAGCAAATTTCCTTATTGTGTGGTAATTGTATGGAATATCCAAACTGAAAACTCAAGTTAATTAGCGTGATGCCAATTTGATATGAGCGTAAATTTTGGGTCTGTTTATAGACTTTTTTTTCTCGATAACTCAAAATTTGCGAGTAAAACGTCATTTTTTTAAATCGAAAAAACTTTAAAACTCCACATCGAAATTTTGACTCCTGACTTAACGTTTTCTGTAATACTTACGCCTTACGCGAGAAAATAAAAATAACCTATCAAGTTCAACGAAATCTGACAATAGTTGTATACTTTTTATAAAAACGATTTGTAACGTGTTCTGTTCTGTTTTAGATCACGGTAAAAAAAAAAAAAAATACGCATGGCACAGTATCGTCTCTAGAACTGAGTTGTCACATGAAAAAATATTGTACTTCAAGGAGGACTTCAAAAGTGAATTGTTGCAGAACAATTGAAGGCCATATTACAAAGCTAATAAGGAAAACAAAAGAAATAACCTGATTCTCGAATTAGCGAATCCTTTAATGTAATTTTTATTCCAACGTCGATTATATATAAATAGTTAAATGAGTAAATTATATGTGACTAATCGTGTTAACCTACAAGAGATCACTTGGTATATGAGACCATTTTTACTTACCCAGGTCACGACGTATTACTTTGGTAATTGAAATTTGACCTCCGTTTTTTGGCTGATCTTAATCTGCCTCAGGAAACCGGAAAAGTGATTTTCGACGTTTTGTCCGTCCGTCATCGTTTATAAGTAAACAACTATATCGCGCACTAAATAAAGATTTGATATTGGAGATTATAGTGTGCTCTATTGAAACACAGAAAAATCGAATTGTAAATCTCGAAATGGCGGCCATTTTAAACAGGTTTTTGTTTATATCTCGTGAGTTATTCAACTTGTAATAGAATAAATTAAATACATTTTGCAGATTACAATTCTGCGTCTAATGGTACCAACTTTACATCTCTACGATGAAAAATGTAATTCAAGCCCCGATTTCCAAAGATAATGTGATATTCCTAAAGTTACTAGGCCCGGCAGGTATGAAAAACTGACGAGAGAGACATATTTAATATGTAGGCGACATACCTACGAGACATTATATATAACAACTGTTTTAAACAAACTTACCCTACTGGATAAGACCTCTTGATCTACCAATACAAACCTTCAAGGCCCAAGAAACCAACGTTTGGATCCGTTTGTATTACATTGTATGATGGGACTGGGTAAGTACCATGATGGTGCTAATCTACCTCTTGTCTACTGGAAGTGAATGCACCAAAGATAAAATTTCTACGGAAGTTGTGAACAAAGTAACAAGAGAAAGGACGGTGAGATTATTGATAAATATTGTATCCAACAAAGTTTAGGTAGGCCTTTTACATTAACTTTGTAATTAACACATTTCATTGTTATTGTATATGTTTTAATTCCAGTTTAAAATAAATAATTGGCAAATATCCGTGAAGTATCTATCACATTAAAGGTAGTTTATTGTAAATTCCAAAATATTTGTTTTAAAATTGTAACTTTGGGAGACTCGGGGAGCAAAAAGGCTTACAAAATTGATTAAAAAATAGCAACAATCTGTGATAGCTCCGCGATTAGACATAGTGCGAGAAACACAAACTAGGCCTAAACGCTATAAAAATTGTTGACGGTACAAAACAGTGATTTTCGGTGTAATTGGAATGTTACAAGATTTTTTGGGTGACGCATGCAACAGTATGATACATGTTGCACAGTGTTTCTTTGTTGCTATTGCCTTTACAAAGTTGGAGTAAAATCAAACCTTTCAGTTTGGGCAATCGAAGAGAAACCTAAAACAATTTCCCCCGACTCCAAAACTTACATTTCCTCAACAATACAGACTTTTCATTTCATTGACGATATCTCCATATAATGGTAGAGGATTGTTTCTTGCAATAACACTAGTTATGCAAGAGGAAGTTGGACATGAAAACAAAGAGCAACACTGTGATCAGGTTACAATTCATTGTGGCAGATGTCTAACATAACCCTTGATACATGATTGCCATTATCTTAAACTATCGACTTTATCACAGCTCTTGTTACAGTTAGGCCTAGATTATATTTTACCAAGTCAGTTTTGTATTGCATGCATAAGAGAAAGGAAAGAAAGTGTCTTCCATTCGTTATCAGGTGTTATAAAGTAATATAAATAACTCTATTATTTGTTGACTTATTTCTAATATAGAAAACCCTCAGAGGCTCACTATTGTGAGTTTCACATTTAGTTGGCAGTATTACGTGAGGCTGCGCTATTATCCGTCTAAAGAACATCATGCTAAGCCATCGCCTAATATAATCAGGTATTCAAAACATTATATATGTAAGGATAAAAATTTTTTAAATAAAACCAACTGGTAATGTTCTCTGTTAATAGTGATTGTAAGTTTGTGTGGCGATCCTAAATTTTAGTTGTGACTGACTAATAGTGCTGAAACTCTTTATCCGCCACAATTGTACCCTGCCAATTAAGTGTGAAACGGAGTATAATAGTTTCGATTATAATCGGATTTTAGTCAAATTTGAGACGTGAGCTAAGTTTTTGTTACTGAGAAATTATAAATTTCAAAACGGAATCGTGAATATTTGTTTATAGGTAGTGGGAATCCTGAGGACCCTAGCTGGATTTACAAGCTTGTTCATGTAGTCTTGGGTTATATCCCCCCCCCCTTTAGTCCTTTCTTTCGACCTTGATCCTATTGGAGTATTCGAGGGGTAAGGGTCGTTAAATGTTTTTTTTTATAATGCCTCCGTCACCTTCTCGGAGGCTCACAATGAGTAAGGGTTTGGCAACCCCAAGGCTTGATTTACACCTTTTGGCACGTAGTCTTGGGTTAGATTCCTTTCTTTCATCATTCTTATAATTTGTCTCTCTTGACCAACTCTTGATCTCTTCTGAATCTAACCCTATTGCAGTATTCGAGGGTTAGCTGTCTTTATTTTATACCATTTTATTTTTATTTTTTAATAAGGGCTTCGAGAAGTTTGTCTGTCGTCACAATTCCCATCCAAATCAGTAACTGAAGATCTCCCCTTTATTATAAATATTGTTTTAAAATTCTAAATGATTTTTTAATAATTAGTCTACAAATGTTCCGTTTTGACCCTACATTTAATACGATTTTGATAGAGCAGTTCCTCAGCGTAGGAGATGATTAATAACGACGCAACTAAGCTTGTTCCTGGTAACATAAATATGCTTCCTTAGGAATTATCTATCACTGAACCTAAAAAAGTACAATACATTTTAAAAAAGGAAATAAGCTCTATTTATATTCCACTTACGAAAAAATACGAAATTACGATTTTGATGAAATTAATAATTCGATTAGATTGATTTTAAAATCTATATTTGTGTATAAATAATTATAATTCAAGGGTTGGCCACATTTAATATTTTCCTAAATAATCAATTTTTAGAAAAAAGAAAGTAAAAAAGGAAAAAAAACTCGTACTTTGGTACTTTTGTTACGTCTGGTTTTTATGGTTATTTAAATAACTTAAAAAATCGTTTAAAACTTTGAAGTAAATTCTATTTAAAAGGGAAAAAAATCAACGAGTCTTATCAATTTAATAACAGAGATCGTTATCATGTTTCAATTATATAATATTTTATCAGTAATTCAACGCTGGCTAAAAATGAAGATAGTTATTCTAATATTTTTCATTTACGTCCTACAATTCTGTTCCCCGTGGAACGTAGGTAATTATCTACACGAAGTAGACAGTAACATAATCAAACTAATGGAGAAACCTGTTAATAAATATAAAAGAAAACTGTTCGAAGCTGTCAACGATTACATCGAAACTTTACAAGATCTGATCGAAAAAATTAACCTCAAAAGAAGAACTGCTCTGGTTGCATCGCAAGTGTTACTGTTCAAAGAAGCGCCTTCATACACTGCAATTGAAATAGATGATAAGCAATTTGTGGAGAAATATGGATGGGACGAAATAGATTTGGATGATATTCACAGACTCATGAATGAGACTCATACAATGTGGAATGAATTTAAGATTGCTTATAGGGAATTGAAAGTGTTCATAAGTGCTGAAGATAAGAAGAAAAAAGATTATTCAGATTATTGAGAAATTTTGTTTTTAGAAACCTTAAATTGAAGATGATTTTGTGTTTTAAAAAACTAGAATTGTGTGTTAATTTAATGTAAATGCTAATCTCATCAGGTTCGAAACAATTCTTGTGTTAAAATTTTAATTTATCAAACTGGTTTCGATACTTTGTCATCTTCAGTTCTTAAAAAGTTTAATATCAACGATCAGTGCGTCTATAAATCTGAAGACATTTTAAATATCGAAACCAGTAACATAAAATGATTTTTTTACTAAGAAAAACAGTTTTTTAACCTAAAAAATAAGAATTAGAATTACAATAATTGAATGCAGTTCTTAATATTTCAACGGTTTTAAGAATTTAAATTAGGAAACATTATTTTAGGTTTTAAAAAAAAATAAAAACACCGATTTTCATTATTATGTTTCTGTTTGTCAATACTGTTAAAATTTTATGACTAAACACGATCGAAAGGCATCAATTTTTGTTCTACAATGCCATAGAAGAATGCTGAGAATTCGAGTTAGAAATTTAATAAAAATCAATAAAATTTGATTGAGAATTGTTGGAACAATATACGAGTAAGCTATGAAAAATTAATACTTGTTACTGTGACGTGATTTGATTCAATTTAGGAACTAGGAAACCCCATCAAGGCATCCTTACGTATAAGAGACGCGACCCAGTACGAATAAGGTATTGTCGGAATCTTTCTCCCGGGCGATGATACCAATCAAGATGATTGTCCCTTTACTCCAGTCTGAATTTAATTTAAGAATTTTCACAATTAAAATGGGCTAATTTTCCGTGACGAAGTGGCGTCCTTGGAGTTTCTCGCTAGGTAGTTGTATTAGTCTAGCGACTATTACATGGAAATTTCTCGGTTGTACAAACTTACTGGACAATAGGCCTAAATGTCGTAGAACTAGGGATATATCTAGTGATATTTTGTAATTTAGTATTTAGTAATTATTATTTTTCTAGTTGGGTTCTCCGGTGCGCTAGTTGGTCGGACTGGGTTATTTGTGCGAATGATTATAACTGTTGAATGATCTACAGACCATGGCTGGAAAAACGAGCGCTGGCCCCATAGAGGCTTACCGTGATTGGGGTAATTCACCCGATACACCAACTAAGCGTAGGGAAGTCGGACCTCGTGACTCTGAAAGACTATAAGCCTTGGTTTTATTCAAGAAATTACAACCTAGAAAAGAAAGGGTTGAGGCTACCAAAAGAAGAAAATCCCATGATAAAGTGACATAACTTGATGTGTAATGTAGCTGTGGTAAAGTTAATTAGCAGTACCAGCCATTCACTTTAGTGGTATTTGCTGCTTAATCTCGAAAGTAATGTGATTTGACGCGAAAAAGATAGCTTGATCGAAGGAAGGCTTGGTGGACTTTCCAGGACTAAGCGACTAGAGTTCTTTAAAGGATTAATTAAAAAAAAAAAACTTATTTACAAGATAAAGCGAGAAGAGTTCTTTACAGGATTACTAAAGTGTAAATAAAATCTTGTGTAAACTTTTAAAATTTTACTTTTAACTTTGGAGACATGAATGAAGCGGAATTTTTTAAAAATGATTTGTGTAAAACAAATTTCATTACGATTGACTATTTTCATCTACCACAACTTAAATTAGTCTTTTTACTACAGTGTATATATAAATATCCTTCGGGTAATAATGACAATATGGTAAATGAAAACACGAACATCATTTCAATAAAAATAAACATTACATTTGGAAAGATATTTTGACACAATAGATTATATCTTAATATTTCGTTTAAACTTCATTTATGACAATAAATTACTACTATAAAATAAATACAACGACACATTAGAAACAAACACGAATTCACTAATTATTGTATAAGTTCTTTATTAAACAATTTATTTAATTCATTTACATTTGTTTTTGTTTCTTCGTATAACTTTAAAAACTCTTTAACTTGTTTGTCGTTATACTTATACATTTCTTTCAGTTTTGGTTCGTCTATCTTTCTATTTGTCAACTCCACTCTGGCGTGTGTCAACAGATTTTGAGCGTTTTGATTCGATTCCGTATCTATTTGGGACGGATCTTTAATACTCGTCATAAGAAACAATATTTGTGAATTCAGCAGTTCTAAATATTTGAACGGATCTACAGTTTCCTTATTTAACTCGTTCAGAGATTCGTTATAAACTTTACGTGCAGTTTCGTGATCCTTTTCATCTATATTTTTTAGAAGATTATCTATGTTCGGATAAGCGGAAACTGAGAGGTAAATAACAATGAAGTATACACATATTTTACACACAGATGATAACATAGTTTGTACTTAAAATAGAAAAGTAAATTTTTAAGTGAAAATAGACATGAGGTCTGATAAATTGTTTCTTATCTCTATACTGATGCAAAGATAAGATGTCTATAGAGACGAGACAAAAGTGGCAAAACATTCCTTAATCATATATCACATGCTACATTATATGACCGATTAAATTACGAACTAATTATACGACTGATTAATTGACTGACTGATTGAGTTAAAGACTGATTTATTGTTTCTCATTGACCATCTGAGGATTCAATGACTAACTGATTTAATGACATATTCCTTGACCGACTATCCGACGATTTACTGACCGACTGATATAAGTTCTATGCGTTTGACCGACTGCTCAATTAACAAACTACTTATTGACTGACTAACTTACTAATAATGATTGACTAACTGATTACCTATCTCACAGACTAATTGACGCATTGACAGTCTTACTTTATAACATACTTATTGACTGTCTTAATAACTGACTTATTTACTGGCTGGCTGGCTGGTTAAATCACTGGAAGACAACATCCCTATCAATATTGGGGGCTTAATCTGTAAAGTCGTTCAGAGTTGTTGGAAGAGTCTCCACTGGCAACCTGCCCAGGATCTTTGAGGTGAGACTTGCTTAACCGTCTGTAGAACTTGAGTGTATTGATAAGGAGAGCTATTCATTCCTTCCCTAAAGCTGAAGATGAAATCAGAGATAGTTGAATGTAATTTTTGGTTGAGAATCATAATTTTAAAAGCAGATTTTGTGAACTGTGGAATTGACAATTCATCCCGGAACTCGTTCCAAGAAGTTACGAAATAAACTGCTGGTTTTCATTACTAATCACTTCAGGAATTAGGGTCAGGGTATCTAAACAAGCCTTGATGTGTTGATCGTCAATCGGTCTAGATTCGTCATCGGTACTCTTAATGGCGCAACTACCGAAGTAGAAAGACAAGTTGGCTTAGCTATAGTGTCTCGGCCCTTGTTTACATCGGCACACCAACACTGGACCAACTCCTGCACCTGTGGGTGGAGGTGTTGGTGCCGTTAACAGTGGATTAGGTAGTTTGTGTGAAACAATAGACTGGGTTTGGACTGGGTTTGGGTGTACAGGGTATCGAACACCTACCTAATAAGCCTCCATTAGGATCTGCCGTGTCAGCTGAGCTTTACATTCCAAATAGTCAACAACTATTTGTATTGATCGGCCTACAATTTATTTATCCACTATATATGAGCTAAGATATTATTTATAGTAAAAGGGGAAGGAATTGTGGTGTCTCCCTACCATGAAACAACTAGGAAGGATGCCTTCCGTCATTTTCAACTTTGGAACTATATGAAAAATCTGTAAGGATGTGAAGGGTTAAAGATAGCTGGGTGATGATTTTTTAATTATAAAGGAGTAGCTGCTGCTGATCCATTAAAGATGATTAGAAGAAGAGTAAGGGTTTTCTGTTAGGTTAGAATAGGTCAAGTTATAACAGTGAGTTAAAATAATACGATGATGTCCAGGAAGTAAAACATATTTTATAACAAACAGGGGTGGTGGGGTTCGAAAACGATTTAACAATCTATCATTAGTTCAAGAAAAGTATTTAATATAGAATTACTAAAAAGCACTAAGTATTCATGTAAGCGCAGAAGCTTGAAGTCTGAACGACAATTCCCCCCTCAGAACAACACACAAAACATACAAAACTGAATAAAGTACACATAATCACACTTGAAAATGATTAAAAGGAAAGGGTTGGGAAACACATAGCTTGCGCGTAATATACTGGGAGTTGGTTTTATGGGATAAATTACCGGCTGACATTACACAAATTTCGACGTATCGTTCGAAGGCGGGTGTCAAGTAAAAGTTTAAGATTTCTTAGGGAGCTAATTTTATCTTATAAAAAAGAGCTTAAAACTAGAATTACCAAAGAGGTAGGAAGATGAAATGATTGTTACATAATGTGAGGGACTGTGTTGGGTGGTTTGAGGTGTTGTAAACAAATTTGGTGATGCGCTCAAACAGGATGAAATTTTAATGGCGTGGAATATTGCACTCATACAGCTGGTGTTCCTAGAGTTATAGCTAAATCCAGAGGCGCCCCTGATGGTTAGCTCAGTGATTTTAGGTATTTTATACATAAAAAAGTAAAAAATTTAAATGGTTTAGTGATATAATGAACACAACGATAATAATAGTCTAAATTAGTCGAAAATAAGAGCCAAAAACACCAAGATGCAATTCCTAACCGCTGAATAAGACGTGAGGCTCTACAATGAGGTAAAGCTAGATCCTACTCTAAAATCCAGCTTAGCAATATCTCGACCCAGCAACGCGCTTAACATCTAGGTGTGTATGTGTGCTATTGGAAGAGGTTTATGATTATATTGACATGATGAATAGAGAGTATCATCGAGAGGATTTGATCCTTAACGAAGTTTACTACTTGTTTGTTGTCCAATTAGTTCTGATGTCAGTGTACAACAGAAAATTTCAATCATATTTCAACTTAAAAATAATATATAAACCACGACATAAACCAATCACAGACGAAGAAGACTTCTTTATACGACTGAGCAAGAAGACTTCTTTACAGGACTAAGCAAGAAAACTTCTTTACAAAGCTAAGCAAGAAGAATTTCTTACATGAATAAGCAAGAAAACTTCCAAACATAACTTCCTAACATGGACTAAACAAAAAGACTTCTTTACAGAACTAAGCAAGAAAATTTCTTTACAGGTTTAAGTAAAAAGACGTTTTTACAGGATTAAGTAAGAAGAGTTTTACGAGCCTAATCAAGAAGACTTCTGTACAGAATTAAGCACGAAGACATACATGACTAAGTAAGAAGAATTATTTTCGGGACCAAGCAAGAAGACTTCCTTACATGTCTCGGCAAGAAGAATTCGTTATAGTATTAAGCAAGAATAATTCTTTACAGGACTAAGAAAGAGACTTCTTTACATGGCTAGGCAAGAGTAATTAGTTACAGAATTAAGCAAGAATACTTGACTAAGCAAGAAGACTTCTTTACATGATTAGGCAAGAAAAATTCGTTACAATATTATTCAAGAAGACTTGTTTTACACCATTAAGATAAATTAATATACTGCTACGAATAACTGCAAAAATTAATTATCTACGTCCTAGCAGATATATTATAATATCATAATAATATTGGGTCAACTTATATTAAGTGTAATTAAAAACGGTCTAAAGATAATACATTTCAATAAAACAAAGTTTAAATAATTCCTAGAAATCACAGTCAATATTTTTTAACCTCAATCTTATACCTCATTTGTCATCAAAAGTAAATTCCCTGGATTCAGTACTCAATCTGCTTAATTCTTTCTAATTAAATCTTACTTCATAACAACACTAATTTCCTAGTAAGGAAAAATATGCAAATATTAGATGACCCATTTATTTCAGTCAAACAATGCTACATATGAATAAATATCTTATCTAGTAGCATTCAAAACGTAGTGATATTCAATTAGAATGTGATGGAAAAATCATATTTACAGTTTGTGTATTCACTACTATAAAAACACAGTATATAACTTCCAAACCACAAATCCAACATTGTGAGAGAGATATTGGTTTATTTGGTCATATCTAAGAGTCCACACAGGGATAAACAAGCAGAACGATGTTGCAATGTATAAAATCTTGTGTATACACTTAAAATTTAACTTTTAATTTTGGAGACACGAATGAAGTTTTAATAAAATAAATTGTATAATCAAATTTCATTACGATTGACTATTTTCAACTAACACAGTTTAAATTAGTGTTTTCACTACAGTGCATATATAAATATCATCCAGTAATGTTGACAATATGGTAAATGAAAACACGAACATTATTTCAATAAAAATTACACTCGGAAAGATATTTTTACACCATATATTATATCTTAATATATTTAAATATTATGTTTACGTCTACAGAAAGATTGGGCAATTACTGGTTATCGTTTATGACAATAAATTACTACTATAAAATAAATACAATGACACATTAGAAACAAACACGAATTCACTAATTATTGTATAAGTTCTTTATTAAACAATTTATTTAATTCATTCACATTTGTTTTTGTTTCTTCGTATAACTTTAAAAACTCTTTAACTTGTTTGTCGTTATACTTATACATTTCTTTCAGTTTTGGTTCGTCAATCTTTCTATTTGTCAACTCCACTCTGGCGTATGTCAACACAATTTGAGCCATTTGATTCGATTCCGTATCTATTTGTGACGGATCTTTAATACTCGACATAAGAAACAATATTTGTGAATTCAGCAGTTCCAATTGTTTGAACGGATCTACGGTTTCCTTATTTAACTCGTTCAGAGATTCGTTATAAACTTTTCGTGCGGTTTCGTGATCCTTTTCATCTAAATTTTTTAGAAGATTGTCTATGTTCGGATAAGCGGTAACTGAGAGGTAAATAACAATGAAGTATACACATATTTTACACACAGATGATAACATAGTTTGTACTTAAAATACAAAAGTATTTTTTTAAAGTGAAGATAGTCATGAAATCTGATAAAGTGTTTCTTATCTCTATACTGATGCAAAGATAAGATGTCTATAGAGACGAGATATAAGTGGTAAAACATTCCTTAATCATATCGCACGTTAAATTATCTAACTGATTTACTGTCCGTCTCATTGACTGTCTGGCGATTCAATGACTAGCTGACTTAATGATATTTTTTTCTTGACCGACTATATAACGATTTACCGAATGACTGATTTAAGTTCTAAGCGGCTGACTGATTGTCTGAACAACTCATTCACTGATTGACTTTTAAACATAATGATTGACTAACTAACTGTATCAATGACTGACTGATTAATTCACTAACTGTCTCAAAATCTAAATGACTCATTGACTAAATTACCAACTGACTGGCTTTCTATTTACCTAAATAATCGACGACTTAAAGATTAGTTGACAGTTTGATTAATCAGAAAGTTAATCACCTGACATACTTTCATCTATCCTATGAGGGTTTTTTGACCAATTCTTATTCTTTTTTCCAACTTTGATGGTATTACAGTATTCTAGAGCTAGGGATATTCTAGGTACAGTATTCTATTCTATGCTCTTTTCTTCATTTTTTTCAAGTACAATAACGGAAAGGTTTTCTACCTTAAAACAAATACAATGAACTTGCATTAACGGATCTAAGTTGAAATTAATTTCAATTCAGTTTGGGAATTAATCTTCACGTTTTACCACAATTTGTAGTGCCGATTTTGAGAAATCATGTCATCCATATCATTTTTTTTATGAATACCTTTTGTTAGAAGCTACATTTTAGCGAAATTTAATCACATTTTGAAAAATCGAAATTGCGCGTTTCGTTTTTCAGACAGACATCAAACCACTGTATTTCAAAACCAGAAATACCTGATCAGATATCTCACAAATCGTTTTTCAACCAATCAAAATTTCAGCGCAGATCGATTAGAAACACTTTGGGGAAAAGCAATCTTAAAACCAGAAGATACCTATAATACTAGAGCCTATCCGCCATTACCAGGCCAGATGTAATCAAAACTGGGCACTTGTGTTGAGCAATTACGAGTCTTGTATTAACTGCAGATACCCCAAACTGTTTACGACTGAACCATGAAGCGGGTTTAATGTGTCGGTGGGAATCGATACGGTATGACCCGAGACTATGAAATTAGCACCGGCAATAACCCAAAACATGTTTCGATTCATATACCGCAAGTTTGTAACAGGCACATATTTGTGTCTGATATTATTAAAATTCGGTACAAAAATCCTTTTTACAGACTAGTTCACTAACTAAAATATATAAATGATAAATTTTGTAAATAGCGGCAGTTTCTGTTTGTTTATTTAAATTAAGTTTTAGGACGTTAATTTGTTAAATCGAACAACCTAAAAACCTGCAAAAAATAAATAATTTATCTATAGCGAGTTTCACATTTAGTTGGCACTATGACGTAAGGCTAAGTTATTATCCGTCTAAAAAACATCATGCTAAACCGTCGCCTAACATAAGCTATTCAGATCAAATAAAACTTGATGTATTTATAAAATTCTATAAAAATAAAACAAATTGAAATAAAACCAACTGATATTTGGTTTGTGTGGTGATGTTATATTTTCTTTATGGGTAATAGCATTGAAGTTCGTAAATGCCAACTAAATTTGAAAGTTTCAATTTCAATCAAATTTGAGACGTGAGCTAAGTCTTATTCTTCTTTTAATAAGTTTGTTACTAAAGGCTTATAAATTTCAAAATGGCAGCCGTTTAAATCTATTTTCTTTAATTTTTGGTTATAGAGGGTGGCAATTGGCAATCACGAGGGTACCTAGCTGGATCTACACTTCTGTTCATGTAGTCTTGGGTTACATCTTTCCTATCAGATCTCTCTTGAACAACTCTTGTTCTCTTCCGACTCTGACGCTATTAGTGTTCGAAGGCTAGGGATTTTTATTATAAGGCAATGATTACCGAGAAGTTTTTCACCTTTAAATAAGAAAATAAAATGATTAAAAAATTGATAGGACATGACGTTTAGAGGGGTTGTAGTAGGAACGCAGGCCATAGAAGAGAAATGTCTGTGAATAATGTAATCAGATTTTTTATCATGACTTTACAACGTAGTAGAAACCACATATTTAAAAAAATTTGTATTGTAACTATTTTTGTAATTTTACTATTGGATTAATCAATTTTATTCTCAATTATGATAAATATTTTCATATTTGTATAATAGTTCAGTTTAGGTTAGTGCACAAAGTTAGTCTGCGGGGGACAGTTAAGCACCGAGACACTCGATTCTCTTACCACAATAACAAATGCATAAATTATTAAATACAGATTTCCCACCTGTTCATTGTTGTATTGCAGGTATCCCAATGTTTTTTAGACGTATAGTAACGCAGCCAATTACGTACTGCCAACTTAAAGCTGAATACTTAAGTTTAAGTTGGATAACATAACAATTCTTCTCAGATTTACATTTAGAAATACTTCACAGAAAATAAAACAAAATAGGTTAACGATAAACAATTACTCACCTCCAGGTGTAACCAAACTATATTACTTTTTTGTAACTTATGGTACGTCTCAGACATAACAAGAACAATAGCAGGCTGTTCTAAGAGAAAACAACGTTGGTTGGGAAATAACATTCCGTTGCATTGTAAAGTTACAGTTAGCATGTGCTTAAATTGAATGACAGTCTTCTCAACCTAATGCGTGATATTACGCGAATTTCTATTTGCAGATCAAAAGACAACCTCGACCTGAAGTTTTATATATATTTATGTAAACATTGAATTGAGAAACAATCGTTAAGAAGTGCTAACTATTCTTTAGTAAGAACGTTTTTATTTTTGAGAAAATAAAAAATTAACCTCTGCAAAGTCGAAGATTCCCTCTACAACTCCCAACTTTTGACACTTCAATTCTATAACCAACGAACGTAAAGAAACATGTTACAACCTGTACGCTTCCATTCCTTTCCCGTCCGCCTTCAGATATTGTTTTTCATTCAAAAAATATATATCAGCAAATCCAATTTGTAGCCTCTACAAACTAAAACATATGATCAAAACTTCTATTTTATACAATCGATTCCCTAAAACTCGAAAAACCTGTCAAATAATTATAATGTTCCCAAGCATTTCGAGATACCAACGTTTGACTGCACACCCAGAATGTCAAACTGTACAAAATGAGCTGTTTAAAGGATCGTGTAGAACCAATTTAATGAGCAATTACCGATAAACATTTCAATCGACTGTCTTTAAAAATTGTAGTCACATTAGTCACGAATAATAAAACATAACGAAGTTTCTAAAATTCCCACTATATTTCGTTTCACATTAAGTTGGCAAGGCGAGGCTATTACGCGTCTAAAAAACATCACTCTAAATCTTACAACACAAATGTACTGTTTTAAAACAGCTGAAGATCTCGGCAAAACTTGATCAGTTCAAAAAGGGGGTCTTTTCTATTATACGACCGCATGGCTCAAATTATTTTCTATACTCGTTGTGTCAAGCAGGGACATGCTTGACTCTTACTTATGTGAACTTCTATGGCGGAAACACCATCAAGAAACTGATCTGTTCGATCAAATTATCAAAGCTATTGTAGTATTTTGGCCACCAGAAGTGTAAAACCTAACCTAACCTAACCCAGACCTAACCTAACCTAACCCAGACCTAACCAGAAGTGTAAAGCCATAAAAACGTTCACATGTAATTAGTTTGTGTTAGTGTTTTTCTATTTTGTATATTTGTGTGTTTTGTGAAAAACAATAAAACCATTTATTTTATAGATGATTTCATCAATGAGGTGAGAAAACCTACTTTATTATCATTCTGTTAGTATAGAAAATAATTTGAGCCATGCGGTCGTATAATAGAAAAGACCTCAAAAAGGCAGTCGTTAAGTAGGTTAAAATCGATTATAATTTTAACTAAAATTTACTTTTCGTTAAAAGAAACCTTTGGGCTTTTATTATTTTAAGTATTTTGAAAAACAGAAGATATGCTGTGTTTAACCAACCTCTACCTGAAACCTTAACAGTAAGGAAGGCTTGCAAAAATACTAAAATTCGATTATGTCACATAACATATTTATACATATACAGGGTGTTTTAGAAGTAAAGGTACATTTTTCGTGAACTGATTCTTAAGCTAAATATAAGAAAAAACTTCACACAAAACATAAGTTCAGAAACACTTCGTTTTCCCTCTGTCAGTCATTTTGTGTTTTTCCTAAAAATAATGATAACTTTAGATAGGATTATGAGTTTAAATTTGATATACACGTTTTGCTATACTATACCAAGAAACAAAACTTTATTAGTAAATTTTCAAAATGGCGGCCGTTTAAAATGTTTAATATTAAATTTCACAAAAATTGTTCGTGTTACGAAAAATGTACAAGAGACAAAATATTTTCCTCTTTCAACAACAAACAAAACAGTTTTTAAATTTTTTTTCTGGAAATGAAAGGATAATGGAGTGATGAACAAGAAACTAAAAACATAATTTCTAGGAAGTTGTTTAAACACTCGAAGTTAGCCTAAAACTAGAATATTTACAACTTTTTATCATTTTTAACTCTGGAAACCATAATTTTTAGGTTTGGCGTGAAATAACTTAATAACCCGCTAATAAACAGATAAATGATTCCAACTAAATTTGTAGAATATTTAATTTGAGAAAATTGGTGTGAATATAGGTTTCAAAAATTAGTCTGTCTGTACACTAAATTTAAACTCGAAATCTTAATAGTTTCTCAAGTTATCATTTCTAAAATCGATTTTTACATCAATCGAATTTGATTTACGTCATTTGGTTAAGTTTATATTAATGTCAAAACTCGAATATCCATACTTTTGCAACCGACAGTAGGTCTAAAAATACAAGGCCCAAGAACAATTACTTTAGGGTATTACACTTAGAGGATCTGCTTGTATTACGTTGTATAATTGGACTGGGTAAGTATTATGAAAGCCCTACCAGCCTGTTCTTAGACTTGACCAGGCCTAGTTTTAGACTTGAGTACTTTTTCTTAGATTAAAGCTTTAGATTTACTTTACAACATGGCCCTACGCTACAAGGCTATGTTGGTGTTTTTCTCTTCCAGTTTCACACTTGATAACGAGAGTTGATTTACACTCTCGAAACGTCGTGTATTATTTTAAACACAAATGATAGCAAATGTCCGATTAAGCCATATTAATATGAACAATCATATTCCCAGTGATCCAAATAGAGTATTGAAAATGACGGAACGATTCCATATTCAAAAGAGGCGAGACACTATCAACTGTAAGATGAATTAGTAATATGATCACGGCTAAGCCATGCCTTACGTGTTACGCAACTCATTACGCATCCACTCAAGGAATACCTGCATCTAACGTCATGTATTCAGCTATAAGTAGGAAGTTTCATTCTCTTCTGATTTTAAAATGTTTAAAAAATAGCGTGATTAGAAAAGTTTTTACTATTTCTACCTTTGTACCGTCTCTACTCCAAATGGTATAATTTTTTTTTATTTTTTCAAAGACAAACCCTCATCGTTATTTACATAATTATCGTAGGCTACGACGCATGCGCGAAATTTTATAGACCCACATTTTAGGTTAGAATATGCCAGTTTAGGTTTATACGCCCTAACCTAAAGGACATCTAGGACAACTAGGTTAAGTATTGCTTTTATATTGTAATTATCATGAATATACCGACAAGGTTGTAATCTATACTATTATATAAAAATCTAATGGTGTCTGTGTATGTTACTCAATCACGTAAAAACTACTGTACCCATTGAGCTGACATTGTACATGGACATTCTTAAGGTCCCTGGTTAACACATAGGTCTATTTTTATTTAGAAATTCCATCAGGGCACCGTCCCACTGGCCTTGAAATCACCCTTAACACTCAATACAAATATACGTCAACCCCGTACGAATGACGGGTACTCTGCTAGTGTTATATAAATTAAATTAAGTTATTAATTGTATTAAATCTAAGCTAACCTAAATTGTCTTAAGCACTTAATAATCATTGCGTAGGTTATACAACACGTACTGGTATGTTTTAATAAACGATGCAAAAATATTGCACAAACTTTCCCACTATTCCACCTCCGAAACCAAATATAAACGAACCAAAACTGAACGTCCTCAAAAATGTCAATCAAAAAGTGAAAATTAACTGTTGACGCTGTTTAGTAAAAATATTTTTACACTTAAACATGGGCTTAAACTTGATTCGGGTCATTAATATTTACACTCCACTAATATTTGAACGAAATTGATAGAACAAATTAGGTATTTTATAACAGTCCCAAGACAGATTTTTATAATTTTTACCGATAACTCACGTGCGCGATAACTCCCTTCTACTTGCTTCCCTAACCTGACTTGACGGTACAACCCATTTCAAGAAAACTAGGTACACAAATTACTGCTTAGCTACATTTAATTCTTAAACTCTAAGTACAAGGTATTTCTTTAAAGTTTAATTCTGTAATCGTTTTATTCTTATTTACACCGATAAAAGAAACGAAAGTAGGGTAGGCGTTTACACAGAAGCATTTGAGGTCTATATTTTTGTATTGGGGTTGTACCGCTGAAAGCAAACGCAACAAACGAAGTGTGGAGTGCCCACTCTTTTCCTCTCCATCCCAGACACATTCCTACCTTGAGGATACTGTAGCTATGTTCACTCCTTATGGGCTACACTTGAGCAACATTGTTAGAGTCAACTTGGAGAAAATCGCAACTTTGTGTTTTTCTTCCGACAGCTAACCCCCTGATCCCTCCAAAAAATATAATTAACAAAGAATTAAAAACGCGTTACAAGATATGGCCAAAATATACTAACATATCAAAATTTGATTAAAATGGTTACATACGTCTGAGCCTAAGAGAACTGCACGTATGACATAAATCTTTCCAAAAAATATTCTTGGGTCTGTTCAAGAAAATGACCGTTACTGAAACAGTGGCACCCAGAAGGTTACCTAACTCAATCTAATACAGTATATGAAAACACACTTCATTGTTCTGGAGCCCAATATAAATTGATGTAGTTCTAGATAACAAATCTTCATTTTTGTTTCTACGGCGACACATGAATTCACATAAATAGGAATCTAAAATTTTTTCCGTTTTCCTGAGGGGATGAAACGTAAAAACTGTATACGTCTACGTAAAAAACCACCCTATACTTCGAATGGTGGATAAGTAACAGTTGAAAGTTTCAAAATGGCGGCCGTTTGATATTGTTTCTCAGTAGTTCCTCATCCGACCCATTTGTACAGTTGGGTGAATATACCAATATTGACATCTGAAACCAAGCTAATACCCTAACAACACCAAAACGACTACCCGTCCTGTCATGCAAGCTTGATCAGCTAATTACCAAAGAGATTTTTTTTTAATAATATTCTAGTCAAGTCCATTGGTCCAAATGTTACACGATTAGACCTTAAATAGTACAACACAAAAATGAGGGACATTAAAATGAAATATATTATTAGTCTGGGTACAAATTACAGTTTAATCTTACATTGAATGTAGTATAGATAGAGCAGGTAGCCCCAGCAGTCTTTCCGTCGGTCGCGTCCTTTCTTCACGATTCTAGAGGTCAACAGCCTCGTCCGTCCCGTCTCCATATGGGCAAAACTTCGCTATATCTTTCTTTTAATCCACAAATCAAATATATTTTCCAATATTGGTTTTATTATAGATTTTATAATATAAATATTCTAAGAATTACGTTTTCCTTAATGGAAGCGACAACATAAGAGACCATGAAATGTCCACCGATCCTAACCATAGGAGACGTCATTTAGTAAACATATTGAGGTTATAACTTTAGTCCAATTTTAATAAAATTCTGATTTAAGTATCGTTGATCGAATTCGTTACACAGAAAAATCTATTTGTACATTTAATGTAAGGTGCAAAAACATTGCGCAAACTTTCTTACTTTCTTGTCTTCAAAACAAAATAAAAACCAATCAAAACGATTCCTAACCAATGTCATAATCTGTAACAAGAGGTGTGATAAAGTTGATAGTTTAAGATAATGGCAATCATGTATCAAGGGTTATGTTAGACATCTGCCACAATGAATTGTAACCTGATCACAGTGTTGCTCTTTGTTTTCATGTCCAACTTCCTCTTGCATAACTAATGTTACTGCAAGAAACAATCCTCTACCATTATAATATGGAGAAATCGTCAATGAAATGAAAAATCTGTATTGTTGAGGAAATGATTTTAGGTTTCTCTTCGATTGCCCAAACTGAAAGGTTTAATTTTACTCCAACTTTGTAAAGGCAATAGCAACAAAGAAACACTGTGCAACATGTATCATACTGTTGCATACGTCACCCAAAAAATCTTGTAACATTCCAATTACACCGAAAATCACTGTTTCGTGCCGTCAACAATTTTTGTAGAGTTTAGGCCTAGTTTGTGTTTCTCGCACTATGTCTAATCACAGAGCAATAACAGATTGTTGCTATTTTCTAATCAATTTTGTAAGCCTCTTTGCTCCCCGATTCTCCCAAAGTTACAATTTTGAAACAAATATTTTGGAATTTACAATAAACTACCTTTAATGTGATAGATACTTCACGGATATTTGCCAATTATTTATTTTAAACTGGAATTAAAAAATATACAATAACAAAGAAATGTGTTAATTACAAAGTTTATGTAATACACTGGCCTACCTAATCTTTGTTGGATACAATATTTATCAAATTTTAAGATAATCTCACCGTCCTTTCTCTTGTTACTTTGTTCACAACTTCCGTAGAAATTCTATCTTTGGTGCATTCACTTCCAGTAGTAAAACAGGTAGATCAAGAGGTCTTATCCAGTAGGGTAAGTTTGTTTAAAACAGTTATTACACAGGCTGGCTCGTAGGTATGTAGTCTACATATTAAAAAGCCTCTCCCGTCAGTTTTTCATACCTGCCGGGCCTAGTAACTTTAGGAATATCACATTTTCTTGGGAAATCGGGACTTGAATTACATTTTTTCATCGTAGAGATGTAAAGTTGGTACCATTAGACATAGAATTGAAATCTCCAAATTTGTATTTAATTTATTCTATTAGGGATAAGTTCAATAACTCACGAGATATGAACAAAAAACTGTTTAAAATGGCCGCCATTTCGAGATTTACAATTCGATTTTTCTTAAATTCTTTAGGGTTCTATATGAGCACACTATAGTCCAATATACAAAACTCCATGTTCCTATCTTAATTTGTGTGGCCGCTATGTAGCTTAGGTACAGACGACCTAATTAACTTTTTTTCTCGCAGACTGCACGTTTCAACGACAAAGTTGCCATCTTCAGTGAAACACCAAGTTAACATTACTAAAATTATATATTGTATGACAACTTATCTTTAACTTGAATTATTCCAGGAATTATTATATAGGGTGTCATGAAATTCCTCGACTAAACTTCAGAAACTGGTTGGGTAGGATAAAATATACAAGAAACGTCATATATCACATAGTACTATCTTGCATACTTTTACAGTCTATTTTTTTTTTTTTTTTATTTATTTTATTTTTTTTTTTATTTTTTTTTGGAAATAGATTTAATATAATATAGAGTTCAGATTTGGTATACCCACTTATTATGTAACGTTTTATACACCGCAACCAAATAATTTATTTAGTATATATTCAAAATGGCTGCCGTTTAATATGTCTAACGACGAACATCCAGAAAACCGTTAACTTTTAAAAAAAAATTACGAGACAAAAATTTTTGTTTTTAATGACGAAAAAATCATTTCTACTGTTGCTAAAAGCCGAAAAACTAAAAATATAATTTCTTGGTAATTGTCTACAACACTCAAGATTAGGTTTAAGACCAAAGTATTTTAACAATAAGAATGTTGACAATTTTAATAATAAATTTTAACAATAACAATCCATAGATCTAAATTCAATTACATGAACATAGTCTAAGTAAAGAAACTAAAAAACAAAACGTAAAACTAAGATAGGACACTCTGTATACCCAAATGTCACAAACCCGGAAATTTCTGTTCAGATTCAAGATATCAGATATTTATGAGTTTTATGCTTTATAAACGGCCGACATTTAGAAACTGTAAACTGAAATAGTGAGCACTAGTGACAATGTAAACAATCAACCTAAAATTTAATTTTCCTTCGGAAATTTTAAGGTAGCGTAAAACTTTAACCAGAAAGCAATGCGTAATATGATTTGTAGGTTAAAAAAAAATCACGTTGTTTTCTCTATTAATAGAAATAGATGAAGGACTATTTCGTCAGAACATTGACAAAACATTTCCTTGTCACGTTCAAGGACATATATAGGCTGCAACAAGGATTTTTTTCTGTAAATTTCATTACATAGGTTGTTTCTTTTTTTAATAGGGTAACTTCCTTATCCAGAATAATCCTTTGAAATGATTAAAAATGAAGGTCGTTTAAAACCGTCTTAATATAGTTGACCGAACAAAACAAGGTCCTGTTTTAACCAATTACCGTCAGTTTGTTTGAGCTATTGTTACGCATTGACGGCCAAACGCGTCTACCAATTTATAAATAAGTTGCTTTATAGTAAGCCGAAAGTTGCATGGACACGGTTTTTTCATTTTCATTTTAAAATGGCGGAATCTTAAAACGTTACTGTACGGTTTCAATGTAAGGAACGAGGACATTCCGATATAATGCAATGTACAGTCGTTCAAAATAAACTACAAGTGAAAAAATAAATAACATACCCACACGTGACAAAAAATAAAATATATTTACACTTTTATGAATTAACATTTACATTGTTCGATTGCTTTGTGATTTTCTCTAAAAGTCAGAATAACTTTCTAAATACGTATATCCATACAATTAATAAAAAGTAATATATTAACAGTAGTCAGATTGTTTACGCTTCCAATAAGGAGCGAAGTCTATTCGGAGCAACTTAGTTATTATAAATAAAACGCAAGAAATTAACAACAACAAAAAGAAAGGAGAAAAAAAAAGAGCGTAACAGATTCAGAAATTAGTGCTTAGAGATTTTAATTGGAGAAGAAAATTTACATCCACATCTTGTTACCGCACATTTGAAAACTTGATGAAAACATCCCTAGAAAACAATTTTTTTGGGATTTATTCCTAAATACCCAAGACTGAAGGTGAAACAAATCAAAATATATTTATCGTAATTTCTATAAGTAGTTGAGAGTTAACAGTAAAAATAAACCATAAATATCGTTAAATAAATCACAATCAAAGGGATTTCTACTAAATGTTGGAGGAAAATGTGAAGATTTACGATCTTAACGATTATTTTAAATCATATAAAAGAAAAGTACGCGCAACCATCGTAACCGAGTTAAAAAGATAAGGGTTAACTTGGACTCGAACTCCAGATTTGAATGTCCTCCTTACTAAGGTAAAAATACACATAGCTCGGGTTATATGGGGCTTAAAAACAACTTTCGCGTTTATCCAATAGGTTGACATGATATGAAAGAATTTCTTTAGTGTAGGCCTATTATTGTGTAAAGCTCGTTTGTCGACCTCAATAATAATACAAGTAGATTATAAGTTGCACATATTGAGCTATTTAGAGCCATATAGTATTTTCTACAAAAGAATTAATTACTCAAAACCTGACTAAAAGGTCACTTTTTTAATTTTGTAATAATTTTTTTTTTCAAACATAATTCCTATTATTATTAGAGTTATTGTAGATTTTTTATTTAATTTTGAAGTTATATTATTTATAACAACGTTGTTCATTTTGTGACAGTTTTTTTCGAAACATAATTCATATTATTAGAGTTATTATAGATTTTTTATCTAATTTTGAGGTTATGTTTATAACAATGTTATTTTTCAGTAACTATTTTTTTTTTTTAATTTTTATTGTATAGGCCTACTTGTAGATTTTTCATCGGATGTAGATTTAAAGTTACATAAAATGAAATATTGTAGAATTTTATAAATCGTAAAATAAACTTCAAAAAATTTTTGAATTTTGTATTCGGCAGTCATTTTGAAACTTTCAGCTAGTTTTATTTTGTGGTTAACAAAATTGTTGAATGGTGTGGTAACACCGAGCCTACACACCACATTTTGACATAAATAGAGATTTCTATAAAATTATACTACACCACAGTAGTAGCCAAGGTTGCAAATACTAATCATTTTCTATTATGTATGGTTTGGGATATTTGTGGACCTATAACATCGTATCGAAATAATTTTGAGAAATTTAATTTTCTATAGGCCTACAGGAATAAGATATATCAAACATTTATATTTATATTTTGACTAATAACTGTAAAACACAAATTTTTGAAGATATAACCAATAAGTGGCAAAAAGCTTAAGAGACGATTTTGAGTAAATCGAAACTTTGTGTTTTGTTCTTATAGCAGTTATACTAAAAATTTATCAACAAAATGAAACGGTTAAATATACGGACAAATTATGCGAACAATTCTATCAAAATCAGTTTACCCGTTTTGGCTGAAACGCAATGCATACAATGTTATTATGAGTGAAACAATCTAAGACCCTCACTTTAACTTAAACTCACAAGCATAGTTTAATAGTAATTAAAAGGAAATAAAACACGTTCGAAGATTCTTTAGATTTAGACCTTGCCATTCCAGTTCGCCTGAAGAAGCAGAAGCGGACAAAGAAAAGAAACGTACTGACGGAGTTCTCTTCCTTGAAGCCTTGATTGTGAATGCTGTTTGCTTCCGTTGTTAGTCAAGGTAAAGTTTGTGCAGCATTGTGAACCGGTCTGCATCAATGCAATAATCTCCTGTACAATGTCGGTTCACAGTTAACACTGAAACTAGGAACTATGAAATGTTCACCACCAATCATATCCATAGGGGTACTTCCGCACTATTTTGTGTTGGAAAACTTTAGAAAACATAGATTTTGGTCAATTTTGCTAAAATCTATTAGACTAGATTCTTCTTTTGTTGGACTAGTAAACTTAGCGGAAAAATTGGTCAAAGAATTCATAGATTCATAATAAAAAGAATATGATTATACTGTATCCTTGTTTTGAATAATTGAAGCACAAACAAAGGTATTAACGATTTTCCTTTCAGACTTCATTAAATAACGTCACCAGTTTCTTTTCTTTTCTTTTAATTTTTTTAGAGTTTCAACAGTGGTTCATCTTCGGCTCTTTCTCTCTTGAAGTAGACATTTCCGATTTTTATGGATTACTTCTAAGCAGAATTTTTATGGAATGTTGTGGGACATTACGTTTGTTTATAACATTTGATCAACACTGTTCAAGTCAACAATGAAGATATCTTTTTAACAATTTACTGAATTTCAAGTTTCATGGCCGAAAACAGAAAAAACTATTTTCGACATATCGTTGTCTGCACGTAAGATACCGGTCAAAGATAGGAACAAGAAACTTGGTACAGGGGATCCTATTTAGTATGCTCGTAAAGAACCCTCAGAAAAACTGAATTGAAAATGTCAGTGGGGGCCAATTCTGCACTTCATGACAGAGAAACACCTTACGATGACAAATAGTATTATAAAAAATGTAATTTCGAACCAAACCGACACAGGGACATATTGAACGTAAGAAGAGACTTGTTAATATACCGTGCAAAATTAAATATTAAAACGACATCAACTGACATATCACTTTAAATAATAATAATTATAATTACAACACCAACTGTCACAAATGTTTTTAATACATTTTGAATCCGTATTCGTCATCTAATTGGGAATGAAATAAACTAAGTAAATTAATCGTTCCACATATTAGACTTTTGGGACACACTGTATATACGAGGTCCGTTAAGCCTAGATGAATGTCAAGATAATAGTGATATACAGGTACACAATTACGAGGTTCAGAAAACCTGTGTAACAGAATCCTATTGAAATTCAGAAAAAAATTGAATGGAAATTTCAAAATGGCGGCCATTTTAAACACTTTTTTATTCAACTTAAATCACTCAAAATTAGATTAAAATTTTTTAAATTTCTATTCTGCATCTACGGTACCAATCCCACATAATGACAAATGGTGAAGTTATTGTCAAAAATGTGATTTTAAAACTTGATCTGTCAAGAAAATGTGATATTAGCATAGTTACGAGGTTCGGCAGAGCCGCGTTACCGACACGAGCGAAGTTAGTAGAGGCTCCTTTACACATTTAAACAGGTTTTAGGCCCGCTAGGTCGACACAATGGACACGAGCGAGGCGAGTAGAGACTCCTTTACATATTTACAGGTTTTAGGCCCGCTGTGTCGACACAATGGACACGAGCGAAGCGAGTGGAGGCTCCTTTACATATTTACAGGTTTTAGGCCCGCTGTGTCGACACAATGGACACGAGCGAAGCGAGTGGAGGCTCCTTTACATATTTACAGGTTTTAGGCCCGCTGTGTCGACACAATGGACACGAGCGAAGCGAGTGGAGGCTCCTTTACATATTTACAAGTTTTAGGCCCGCTGTGTCGACACAATGGACACGAGCGAAGCGAGTGGAGGCTCCTTTACATATTTACAGGTTTTAGGCCCGCTATGTCGACACAATGGACACGAGTGAAGCGAGTGGAGAATTTTTAATATACACACATATACGATGCCCGTTTGACCCAAACCGATACAATTTAACATTTCATACAAGGCCCAAGAAACTTTTAGAAGATCTGTTTGTGTATGATGTGGCTGGGTAAGTCAAATTGTATAGTTTTTAATTTCAAAGTGTTCGCTTTCATCTCTTTTTTCGTGGCTTAGACGGTTTCTAGTTTTATGGCTTACTTCCATAACCGATATTTTGCGAGAAGGTTTGTTGAAAAATTTGAAGCCGACTTTGAGAATATCGTGAAATGTGAATTTTTTACAGTAAGTGAATTCAATTTTAGTTGCGAAAATTATATTTTATAAAAATAATACAGAGTTTAATTACTGAACAAAATCAATCAAAAGTATTTAAAAAAATCAAACCTGACTGGTGTAGACTAAATTTTGTAAAACTCACAAATCTTGTATAAGAAGAAAAAGGGTAAATTTGTTGATCGTTAAAAATGTCACCTCCATTTTGTTTTATAATACATATAGGGAACTGTATGATTGAGAGAGTATAAGACATCAGGATAATTTCATACCAGCTTGGGAAAACCCAGAAAGTCATTGACCGCTAGCGGTGAGACTCAACGTTTTACGTCAACTAAATCCTGAGGAACAACATGTTTTATATACTACAGATTTAATTATAACACAGAGATTATCTGTCAACTAATCTACTTCGTCGTTTCACGCCGATAGTAAGATTTTATTTTCATTAACTGAACCGGTACATATATGGTAGAGTAGTTGTGCTTGGAAAGGGTTCGGTATCTTATTCAATGTTGAAATAACTTGAGAATCTTAAAGAGTTGAAATCCATACTTGGGACATTAAGAAACAGCTCTGTAATTCAGGTACACAGTATCCAGAACTGTTCTGTAATTATGGAAGTTTTATACTGTACAACGTACAAACAAATTTTAATATCTGAATTGTGTACGTCCATTGCCGTAGGAAGGAATGGTACAAATAATTACTTGAATTTCCTAACTAAACCGTGAATTTTAAATGTACCTAAGAATTGAAAATATGAAGTATACATTATTTTAAATATTGCAAATTTAAAAAAATTCTATTGACGGCACAATCTTGCTGCATAAAGTCATTAAATCGCTCAACTGTAGTTCCCGACTTGTTGAAACTTTTAATCAAATATCATAAAAATTATGAATAATATGAAAATAAAAATTGAGAAATAAGTTGGGACAGATTCGGATGAATTGTGGTGCACCACAGGGATCAGTTCTACAACCCTATTGTTTCTAATGAGCTTTCACGCTGAAGCTGATAACGTAATTTGTAGATAGAATACAATTTGTATTATTAGTCTTTTATTATATATTGTAAAACACGTCATCAAATAATAACATACTTATATATACAGGGTGTTTAAAAAAAAGTTTCAAAAATTTAGAAGCTTATTCCTCACATCAAAACCAAGGAAAAAGTTTATATAAACATACTTCTTAAAATGGGTAGTTTTCTATCTAGCTGCAATTTTGTGTTGTTTTAAAGAAAAATCACATCTTTTTAACGGTAAATGATTTGGAGTTGAAATTTTTGATGATATTTAGTATTACAAAAATCCAATTTGAGAAAAATAATCAACCGATTTCCTTTACTCATTTCAAAATGGCGGCTATTAAAAATTTTTAACGTCAAATATCTCGTAATAATACGTAAATTTTACAAAATATATTTAAGAGACAAAATATTTACTTCTTTTAACGGCAAACAAATTCGTTTTATATTCATTCTATAGCTTAAAGGATAATCGAGTTATTCACAAAGAACTGAAAACATTGATTACAAACAATTAGCCTACAAACAATATTTTATTGTATTCTTCAAATTTTTATCTCCGAATTTGTCTTTAGGTTAAAGGACAACTAAGTGTTCGATACATTTTTTTAGTAATGCGTAATCCATCTATATTGAACGAGGGGCGCCACTTTGAAAAGCACCTCTAGTTTTTCCTACAGATCTTACGTTAATTTTTTTTTTTTTTTGTAAAATACATTCACATTGAAATAACATGATTCATTATTTTTTCCTGCTCAAATTTTATTCTCGGGTAATTCTAGGCTCCACGTGGTAGTCTCATGTCGGTGACAAGTTTCTCCAGGAACTCGTAACTCTACATTTTCTTAAGAGGTTACAGTTAGAAATTACATTTTTGACAATAACTTTTTTTTTTGTCAATGTAGAGAAAAGGAGTTGGTACCGTTCTGCAAGTTTGTAACTAATTTAGTGTTTTATACGTTGAATAACACAAGATAAACAAAAAACTGCTTAAAATGGCAGCCATTTTGAATTTTTTTAAATTCTATTTTTCTCAATTTTAATAGGGTTATAATTATATGAGCACACTAAACCAAATTTCATCTTCCAATCTTAATTTTATAGCTGCTACCTTACTTATTACGTAGAGACGGCATCTCTAAAATCACTCTTTCTGTTTCCTGAAGCCATCAAATATGAAGATTAGTAAAAAACGGAAGTCGAAATTTTTGGGATATTTATAATTAACCTATACTTACGCCTTAACACGCCCTAACCTAACCTAACCTAACCTAACCTAACATAACCTATACTTCGTATACTGGACAAGTAAAAACTGTGTTGAAACGTAAATCTATTGAGGAATGAAAACAAACAAGTGGTACTTGTACATAAAATGCATCAATGAATTAAAGTAAAATAAAAACAATAATCGGATTGTTTAAGCTACCAATGAGTAACAAAACAAAACCACAAGTTGAGAATGTTAATGTTTTAAAAGATACAAAATGACAAATAAAATATCATACAAACATATTTTATAATGAAACCACGATGTTAGATGCCATTCTAAAATCCTATATACTCTGTATAACTGTAAAATAGCATCTAAATATAATTTGAGCTTTGCTATTCTTTGAGTCTGCGCAGTGCACACCTAACGGTACACATGCGCAGTCAAACAATAGACGATTCAATGCTAACTTTATCATAACATTGTAAGTCTATTGTTTGAAAAGTTCAACACTCTCGTAGCAAGCGTTTCCTGTTTGTTCTTGTTGGATTTCATGAAATATCCTTCATACACGTGCAACTGCAGAGTTCGTGTTAAATAGCAGCTTCTCATCAATCAACCTTCAAACTCCGTTACCGACTGATTAAATTAGATCATGTCATGTCTTCTTTAATTAGGTCTTGACTAACTACATTGCTGGTCTTGTTCTGCTGTGTATGTATGTTTAATATACAACAATGTTTGTCAGCCATAATTGTTTTCAGCAGTGGCGATTCTTCCGTATAGGTTGTGATAATCTTCTACACTTTAAAAAAATGAACACTATATTAAAAAGGAATAGTTAAATTTCGGTAGATATTAAATTGAAAAGCAATTAAATATTTAGAGTATCAACGCGTGTAATAAGAGTGTTTCGTTACAACATATCACTAGATGCGCGCGCAATGATTGATTATAGAGTAACAATACACGTAATATTGAAGATGTAGTTTTCCAACCTCGTCTCATCCCTTAGCGTTCATGAGCTCAACATGATTCGTGGTGTATAGTATAGACGATTTCTTCTAAATCAGTTTATATATTTTTAAAAATTCAATAGTTATCACCATTTCTGGCTTAACATAAAAACTAATAATAATATGAGAGAGAGAGAGAGAGAGAGAGAGAGAGAGAGAGAGAGAGAGAGAGAGAGAGAGAGAGAGAGAGAATAATTTTACACCTTTTAAAATTTAAAAAATATATAATTTGAAAAATATTTAAATGGAGTACAAGCTGTTTAACTTAAATTGGATAGAACTTGAGCTATTAACGACAGCAGTCAAAGTCCCCCCCTTTTTTTTGTTATACTTACCCCAGAAACGTAATTTTCTTTTACCTATAATTTTACCACAGAATCTTCACATTTTACAAAAATTGTATCTAAATCTATAGAACCCATTTTGAGAAATTACATCTTCATGGGCGTTTTGACACACGAAACGATATTTTTAGGGAGGAGCAACCACTTAGTTTTGATTCGATTATTAGAAGCTACATTTAATTAAAAATTAACCAAAACAGTTAGAGCCGACTTACCCAATTTTGAGTTTGTTTATAGCACTGTTCAGACAATAGATATCAATAAACAATAATCTGCTTGGAAGATCTCTAAAATAATGTTTCTGCAAAAACTCAACATCGATTTTTGTAAACATCGTATCGTGTATACAATTGAAAGTAGAAATAAAACAAAATTGAATCTCATCTTGTCAGTGTGTCAGATGAATGTCGACTATATCTCTAAATTATTATATATTATATTTACACGAATAGATGCTCTTTCATCTCGCCCTAAAACGTACGACTTGGGATATTTTTTAAATGGAAAATTTGTCGTGCGAACAAAAAGTACGAGATGTGAGAAAAGTGTACCTTCCTATTTACACCAACCGATCAGGAGAATCGGTAATTGTTAAAATAAGCTATGTCATCATCTTATTTAGTCTCACCTCTTGCGTCATGTAGGCCTATACCAGCCGTTATAGTTATAGGTTATCTTCGTGGAAGATGGTGAAGAGGCGTGATCTGTCAAGACAAATTAATTTTATCCTCGGCAATTTTATTATGAATGAACAGTTTGTTTGAAATACAATCTTAATTGTACCAACAGAAGACAATATAATCGATATAGAATCAGTGCGATTCTACAATGTAGGGTGTAAATTAATTATTTATAAAAAATAAAAGACCTGGGCGCAACAATCAGTTGTTATAGCCTAGGCCTGTGGATGGTTTTCATTCGACGATGTATTGTTAGCACATCTAGTTCACGTCGCGGTAATTCTAGCTTTTACAACCAGGATTCCCTACTACTCATCAACACAAGATTACTAGAAGCTCATATGGGAATTACCTATTGCATAAAGGCTTAAACCAATCTAGCAGGTGCTCAAATTGAAAAGCTATGCAACCGTTAAACATTATCAGTGTAATTTAGTCAAAACGCCACGCGTTGTGAGAGTAGCCTTCGAATACTCAAATAGCGTCAGGGTCGGAAGAGAGACTCCTAGGCTTCGAATATTCTTAATAGCGTCAGGGTCGGAAGAGAGACTCCTAGGCTTCGAATATTCTTAATAGCGTCAGGGTTGAAAAAGAGACTTCTAGTTTTCGAATAATCTTAATAGCGCGAGGGTCGGAAGAGAGACTCCTAGGCTTAGAATATTCTTAATAGCGTCAGGGTCGGAAGAGAGACTCCTAGGCTTCGAATATTCTTAATAGCGTCAGGGTCGGAAGAAAGACTCCTAGGCTTCGAATATTCTTAATAGCGTCAGGGTTGAAAAAGAGACTTCTAGTTTTCGAATAATCTTAATAGCGCGAGGGTCGGAAGAGAGACTCCTAGGCTTCGAATATTCTTAATAGCGTCAGGGTCGGAAGAGAGACTCCTAGGCTTCGAATATTCTTAATAGCGTCAGGGTCGGAAGAGAGACTCCTAGGCTTCGAATATTCTTAATAGCGTCAGGGTCGGAAGAGAGACTCCTAGGCTTCGAATATTCTTAATAGCGTCAGGGTCGGAAGAGAGACTCCTAGGCTTCGAATATTCTTAATAGCGTCAGGGTCGGAAGAGAGACTCCTAGGCTTCGAATATTCTTAATAGCGTCAGGGTCGGAAGAGAGACTCCTAGGCTTCGAATATTCTTAATAGCGTCAGGGTCGGAAGAGAGACTCCTAGGCTTCGAATATTCTTAATAGCGTGAGGGTCGGAAGAGAGACTCCTAGGCTTCGAATATTCTTAATAGCGTCAGGGTCGGAAGAGAGACTCCTAGGCTTCGAATATTCTTAATAGCGTCAGGGTCGGAAGAGAGACTCCTAGGCTTCGAATATTCTTAATAGCGTCAGGGTCGGAAGAGAGACTCCTAGGCTTCGAATACTCTAATAGCGTCAGGGTCGGAAGAGAGACTCCTAGGCTTCGAATATTCTTAATAGCGTCAGGGTCGGAAGAGAGACTCCTAGGCTTCGAATATTCTTAATAGCGTCAGGGTCGGAAGAGAGACTCCTAGGCTTCGAATACTCTAATAGCGTCAGGGTCGGAAGATAGACTCCTATCTTTTGAATACTCTAGTATAGTGTAAAGATCGCATGAAGAAAAGTTGGTAAAGAAAGACAGAAGAGTGGGGGATCTATACAAGACTACATAAAAAAGATGAAGATCCAGACTTCCATGCTTATACTCAATACAGTAAGCCCCTGAGGGGGGGGGGGGTTGATTATAGAGTGACAAATCCATACGATTGGTGACATAGATTTCGTTCTTGCCTTAACTCTCAGTTCGCTGAATTACGGACTGGCTTGCATGCCAGTGGTCAATAATGTTTATCAATAATTAATTTTCACTAATAACACAGCTAACATTTTTGGCGACTAATTTTGTTTTGTGAATGGGTATGGCAGAAAATTTGTGCAATATATTTCCAATTTATATTTTATTATAATGGGATAGAAGATCGCTTATCTCTTAACACTTTCTTATTTAAACAAAATCTAATCAAATT
Source organism: Aphrophora alni (assembly GCA_963513935.1). Lineage (NCBI taxonomy): Eukaryota > Metazoa > Arthropoda > Insecta > Hemiptera > Aphrophoridae > Aphrophora > Aphrophora alni. Next base: position 27,362,804 of record OY740766.1, on the reverse strand, counting down.
TAATTTCCGCCACTTCATTCCAATGATTGATACTTACAGTCTGTATGAAGTAACCTGTCTCCTGACCCTTCGACTACCTGGGACAGGCCCGGGCCATTCACGTCGCCTGCAGTTGTTTACCTAATTAGTCGCCTATAAGCTTCCCCACTAGCGTAACTTTTTTACCTAAATCATAATTTCCGAAATGTTATCAAATATTTGAAAAGTACATAAAAAAATAAGATCAACGATACTAAACAAGGGCAAATTTGTAATTTCTTTGTCATATTGTTACATAAAACCAACTTTATTATTACAAGATTTAAACAGACTACTTCTATATTTCTTATTACCTCTATATTGTTAGTTTTTATCAAATTTGCCCTTGTTTAGTATCGTTGATCTTATTTTTTTATGTACTTTTCAAATATTTGATAACATTTCGGAAATTATGATTTAGGTAAAAAAGTTACTTAAGCTAGTGGGGAAGCTTATAGGCGACTAATTAGGTAAACAACTGCGGGCGACGTGAATGGCCCGGGCCTGTCCCAGGTAGTCGAAGGGTCAGGAGACAGGTTACTTCATACAGACTGTAAAATATAATGATAAGTTAAACTTTCAATTTTCAAAAATTACCAATTATTACCTTTTCCGGCGATTATAACAAACATGCTAAGTGATGTCAATTAAATGGCTTAGTGACACCTCTTTGAAAGGGGAAAGGCTTCAAGCTTCCTTGGTGTTACACGCTACATTAGAAAGTGACACACAAGTGGCGTGTAACATGTCATGACATATCCAAGGATCATAAAAGCGTTACCGATATTTTCGTGTTATCGTGTTAACGGCCCAATCTTACAAGGGAGCGTACACAATGCAAGATGCAGCCAGCTGAAACGTATTCTATGAGAGGCATAGAGAGATTAAAACAATAGAGAGACGTTTTACTTTCATTGTCAAAAAGCAGATGGTGGAACTGTAACGGAGATATGTGTAATTAATTTTACAGTGGTTCAAGTGGAGGCGTAAACAATCCGACTATTGTTCATATTATTGTATATTTATCTAAAAGTTAAAAGAAGTTGCAATTTTGGTGGGAATGACATAGAACAAAACAATGTAAAGTAAAATTAATTTGATATTTTAAACTCGAAAAGGTTTCAATTCTTAAAAAAACAATAAAAAAGTAATACGCGGGAAGTTTTTCATTTATTATTCCGATAAAAACAGTTTTTTAGCGATATTTGTTTATTTAAACGCTATACAACGTCCGCAATATATATTTTTTGCAGCTTTAAAGTGTGCATACAATAATCCTACAACGGGTTACAATAGAAAAATTATTTAAAAAATAACCTAAAAATTAGAAAAATTGCAGAATTCTCTTATAATTTTAGTCCTTTTTTAAAATTCGAATTGAGTATTATAAAATACTCGAAAATTTTCAAAATGGTTGCCGTTTGAAATCACGTTCTATGACTCTTCATTTCCTCTTTAGCAGCGCCAATAATTAAAATTTTGGAACCAAAATAGGTGATCACCCCTAAAAAACTGGGAGTAAAAGTTATTAAACAATAAAAACGTGTTACTAAAACCACACGACTTAGAGGTCTCGTAGCCATTTAGGGACAGTTATTTTTTTAAATACGAAGTCTTTTAAGGGGCTTAGCGCCAACATATTATTTTCTTCGTCAATAAACATAGATATTAGTAATCATAATAGCTTCTAATTTTATTTAATACTATACATATTTCCAAAAATAAAATTTTCCAATTTAATAGTTTTTGTCCCTTAAACTACCAAGGCTATTTTATTTTATTTATTTATTTATTTTTTGTTACCGCTATATTTTTCCCATATGTGGGACAATACAAAGAATATAAATGCAAAGTTTGAAATATATAGGATTTATAGTTTTGTCTGTGTATGGTTGGAATTTAGACAGGCGCGTGTGAAATTATATGAGCTTTACCTACAGACCCTACCTACAACGGTACAATTTGTTCGTGCCAATTATTTTAGCACAGGTTAGATTTTCATGAAAATTTGATCAAAAAATTCTGATGTTACTTTCAGACCAAAGACTCGTGTTTCCGAAATAGAAATGAGCTGCTATTTTTTTCGTCCTAAGCAGACTGGACTGTATTCCATAAACAGTCCACAGAATCTGGTTTAGTTATATAAAAAAGAGCTTCAAGGCAAATCGGGGCTGAAACATTCTCAAAGTTCTCACGGGAATTTGAAAACAAGTCGTCTTACTACTGAGTTGTTTTACATTTATTGCGATAGGACAGATTTTAATTAAATTTAATCGTTCTAAATAATCCATTTCACTGAAATAACTCCGGCGCCCTAATTCTGTAACAATTATATGAATGTGATTGGTGTAATAACTAATTAAACAGTATATCTGGCCACCATCTTTCATTCAGGGAGGTTGATCAGAAATTTGATTCTAAAATTTAAATAACAATAGTTACCAACCAACTTTCCAATTTTGAGAGAGGGGGGATTCCAACCAAGTAATGCTCAAAAGGTGAATTCTATTTACATTTAAATTCGGTACCTAATTTTCCCCCTTTGTTGGGGGTGGGGGTTGGGGGTGGGGAGGGGATATTATGAAATAGGAATGAAAACTTGTGTCATGCTTTAACTGATATTGTTAATCTGCATTATTATTTGTGACCTTCAAGTAACTTTGTGATGCGGTTTAGGTTAAAAAAGTACATATACAGAGTGTCCCAAAAATGTGGACTGTATTTATTTTCGAATTATATACAGCAAAAAAAAAGAAAAAAAAGACAAATAATATATAATCGAATTCCAAGACTAAATATTTAGTCAGATTTGGTATAAGTATTTTGTATGTTACGTTTTATAAGTGTACCAAAAAACAGACTTTAGTTTAAACTTTTCAAAATATCGACCGTTTAAAATATTTAATGTCAAATATCTCGAAAACCCTTAAATTAAAAGAAAAATTACCAGAGGTAAAATATTTTAGAAACAAAATGGTTTTAAAATAGTTTCTATAGGTCAAAGGAGTTATCCCCAAAAAACTAAAAGCACAATTCTTTGTAATAGTCTACAACATCCAAAATTAGCCTCACACCAAAAAATTTTGAATGATAATTTTTATCCATGAAAACCAAAACTATATACTATTATTTATTAAACAAATAAATTGACAAGCTTACTTTTTATTTTAGCGTTAGTAAATAATGGAGATATGTCAAATAATGCACACCGTGTTTTGATGTTGTAGACAACGACAAAGAAATTGCGTTTTTAGTTTTTTGTCGATAACTTGGTTATTTATTAACCTACAAAAAGAATTTAAAAACATTTTGCTCATCGGTATAAAAGAAAAATATTTTTTCTCTTGAAAGTTTTTAAAAGTTAACGTTTTTCGAGATTTTCAACGTTACAAATTATAAACAGGCGCCATTTTGAAATTATAAAAATAAAGTCTCTTTATTAGGTAAACTTGCAAAATGCTTATACCAAAATTAAACTCAATATCTTATTATTATTATTTTTTTTTTTTTAATGTTTTTGAAAAAGAACAAAATGGCGGATAGACGGATAATGAAGCCGAATTCGACTAAATGTATTTGTCATTTTTTGTTCATTTCAATGTATATAAACCGCAAATGAATCCAAATTTTTTAAGACTCTGTATATAAAAAAAAAAAATCTATATTGAAATATTTTTCTCTAATTTATATAACATAGGATTAGGAATCGTTATAAAACAAACATGTTCATGCCATCGTCAAATAAAAATGATTCGTCGAATACAAACACTTTAGCAATCTGCGTGCCGACTTCTCAGCTGAGATTGGTTTTGTCCTGAACCTAAAACCCGTTGTAATCTGATCTGATCTGGGAAAGTGTCTCCACATACCCTGACACACCCTGACTGGCAACTGGCAACAATGCCGGCTTTAATTACCTCACCTTTGTTTACAATTAGTCATTTCGCTTCATTGATAACCTAGTTCCAATCGATGACATAATATTAGTGTGTGTGTGTGTTCTGAATAATTTATAAAGCTTTGGTAATAAATAATTAATATAAGTTATAAATGATTGATTTGGATCTATCTAGGCTTAGACTGATTCAATGATATTGGAGTTATACACTGAAAAAATCTCATCCAAATTATTTTTTAAAATATCTTTTAGCTATCACAGAGAATTTAGAAATCAATTCTTTACATACGGCGTTAATTCAAACTTGTGTGGATTTGTTTTGATTTAAAAGTCTTCCCCCCCCTTTCCAGTTTAGTTTTTTAAAATAACTTTGCTTCTATAGGTAAGAGACGAAAATTCGTTTTAATTACATTATTGCCTATTGGTAATGAATGTCTCTATAACTGTGTGAAGCGAATTAACTTACAAAACTTCAAGATACTTGTTTATTATACGGACCTCAACTTTTTGAAAGTTCAAAACTCGAAACATCCTTTTGCGAATATTTTGGTTTTGTCATCTGCCATAACAAACAAAAATAACATAACTGCGATTTTCATTCACCCCACTCAATCTTTCAAGTTTGGCGATTCATCCCATCTACGAGTATAAAGGTTACACCACTACAAAGGTTAGTGCTGCTGCAACACTGTTACGAGAATCATTGTTTGTATTTAATAACAGTTTGTCTTGTTATTTTGTTGAGTTAGTAACTTATGTTGGTTTTATAACTGAAAAATTTCATAAGTCTGCCTGGTCTAACCTAACCTATTCGAGTTTATGGTGAACAAAAATGTAGAACAGATTTGTGGTAGAAAGAATCACAACAAATAGGTTAGGTTAGGTTATAAATAATACTGAAATTGGAATATTATTTTAATTAGTTCCTTTTCAAAGTACAAAAAAGGGGGGTCCGTACAATACACAACTACCAAATTCAAAACAGCTGACCATTGGAATTTTTTGTTTTATCTTAATAACATTGTACGAATGTGTATTTTAATAACATTTTGGGTTAAAATTCTTTAATGATCATAAATACAGATACCACAATTTCAAAGTACGGTGAAAATTTTAATTTTTTAAAAAGCCTATAATTTTTGGCTTTTAAATCAAAAATTGGGGACCATATTGAAGGAACAGGTTAGTAAAAAAATAATGTGAAAATAATTTAATTTATTTGAGTTACAGATTTGTAACTTTGATGTCAGGATAACCATCAACTTTTTTTTCAGGCATGTTTTAAAAAAATCTAAAATTAAAATAATTCTGAGTTTTCCTCACAAATTTTAAGAAAATACTGAGAGATAGTGCAATTTAATCACATCTAAAAATTGGTAAGATCTTAATTTGGAAAAAATTCGGTAGGCCTATAGAATTTAAACGTATGTTCTGATAGACGTCAAGCTAAAAACGACACATTATCAATCAATCGTATTTCCACTTGCAAAATACGATCGACCCATTGGAAAGATACTCAAGGACTCCGGATTATAAATTAAAAATAAGAAAACATAAAGCATACGCCCAGGGAGCGTTACGTGACGAAAGTAGATAGAGAGGAATGAATAGCCACCTAACATACATATCGCGATGTTTATACATACATTGAACAAAAGACTCCTTTCTTTTACCAACTTTCGAAACACGATAATTTAACTATAATCGGCGGTAGAAGTCAACGTGTCAAGGTTGTATTGAAACTGACGGAGACGTTAACCCGCAGGGTTATGTGTTGGAGCCAATACTGTTTCCACACACTGTGTACTGTAATTCATTAAAGTATTACGTTATTGATTTAGTTTACAATTCTGTTTTAGACGCTATTTATTTTCAGAATAAGATATCGTTCAAGAAGCAATCGGAAAAAAACTAAAATTGTGCACTGATCGGCAGGTTTAAACGTTTAATTTTTAACCACCAATTTTAAAAAACACGATGAAATATTTTAAACTTGATTTATAGTATAGTGCATTTTAAACGGGATATTCACAAATCTGTGTGTGGGTTTGGATTTTTTTTGCTTTTTCGTCTTGTTGCTGGTACATCCAAGTTTAGAGATTAAAATGTAAAACTGACTGGAGTTACAACCAAAATATTACCACTAAATAAGAAAAAATCGTACCACTTCTTTGGGCTGTAGACATCACGGACAGACAGACATCATTGCTCTTTTTTGGACTCGATAACCGAAAAACAAATATTTCCCTGAACGAAATCATCATTAATTTTTTTGCCTCATCACAAAACTTTCAACAGAATTGATGGAGACGTTAACCACAGGGGTATGTGTTGGAGCCAATGCTGTTTTACAAATTTTTATTGACGCTAATTATTTTCAGAATAAGAAATTGTTCACGAAGTAATAGTCTTTCTGATTGTCTACCGTTATATTTTTGCTAGATTAATTAATAAAATATTCCAGCAAATGATTTTGGGTTAATCTTCAAAAACCGTAATTTATTTTACAAAGTTCTAACTGTACCAATTCAAGTTAGAAGACCGTCTAAACAAAGTAGTCCTACTATTTTCTTTCTGCGTTAACACATAAATAAAACCTTTGTACAAATTGTCTTTTGTCCTCGTTCCAGCCCAGTGACCTGTGAGGTCGGAGGTTTCAAGACATCCGGTGAGAAGATGGACAGGTCATACGAGAGCGTCCAGTTTTATATCAAGATTGTCTTTCTTCTCTAATAACCTCAATTGACCTTTATTAGCGAGGTCAATAAACTTCGGCGGAGCGAAGCGAAGTACGATTAAAACAGGTGCTTTAATTTTTATAGTTACAATTAAAACACGGTAGTTTGATAAAACTACTGTAGTAAAATAGTAGGTTTGTGTTGCGACATGGAACCAAAATCGAGATAATGGCAAATCCTTAGCAAGCAGTTACGTTTGTCGATTTAAGGCTTGCCAACGAGATAATAATAAAACTGATGTAGGCCTGTTCCTTGTCACATATACTTGAAATAGAAAAAGTTGTGATGGGAAGCGCCTATATTGAGTATTAACCAAAATGTCTAAGGACTAAAGAAAACGAAGGTAAAAAGGGGGAATCGACACACGCTTTACTATTAAATTTGTTTCTAAAGTTTCAATTCGATCAAAGATAAAGACAAATTTTTTGTTCAAAATGGCGGTCATTTGAAGCTTTTAAATTGAAATAACTCTAAAACTAACTATTTACAAACAAACAAACTAAAAATACAAGACGACATTTGTTTCGTAAATTTTATGACAAATCCATAAATTGTTTTTAAAATTGGGTGAAAAATAAAGATTTTGAGTTTCTTGTCCGGCCGTAATCGCCCATGTTCTTCAGGATAGGCTAATAGACAACAATAAAATGAATAACTGAAGTCGGTTTTTAGAAATAAATTTTAACTGGAGTTTTATTCATATTTATATTAACTGAAATTCTAGTAGTTGTACAAAAATATCTTTTATGAAATTACATAAGTATGAGAATTGACGTAGTTGCTTATTGATAGTAGGAATTCATCAAATCAGCTGTTGTATTACAAATAATAGATCAGCTGAACAATCTGCTGTTAATTCATCAACAATGAAATCAGCTGTTTTTTGCAGTAGAACCATCAACAGTTTGAAATAAACGCTTTGTAAGACGAGAACATGGCCATGGGCGGTGTTTTCGTGAAAGTCTACCATCAGTTGAAATTAATGAAACTAGAGAAGTTCATTTCTTATTTTGAAAAAGTAGAATTATAAGTTTTTTACTCCAGCAATGAATTTCACAACTTCAACAGTTTAATTTCATTGTTAAGTGAATTCAATGAAGAAAACCTTGTGTTTTGAGAAACCGCTAAACGTTTTAAAATATTAGTAGCAATTGCAAAGACAACGGCAGAATCAGAATGATGTTTTTCAACGCTAAAATAACTGAAATCGAATATAATGAATGTAATAATCCAGAAGAAGTTAACAGAGCTGTGCATGATATCAAATGAAACAAGTATGATTTCACAAATAACAAACATAATAAAAATATTATTGAAAAATTTGTAAACGCAAAAATAGAAGAATGAAATTTATTTTTAAACATTTTTTATAATAGTTTGTTAAATTTTGTTATTTGTATAATAATGTAATTGTATAGATACGTAGAAAAATGTATTTTTTTATTATTGCAAATTCTACACAGCACCCCTTTATTAAAATACCAGCCACCACCGGTAAATTATATCAAACGACTTCATAAATGTTAAGACTTGTTGGGGGTCGTTTTATACAATTTGACATCCTGTAAGAATAAGGCTAACACTAGACCTACTAATACAGGGAGTTATGTTGAGAAACAGAATATGTTCATAACCTACAAAGTAAGTAGTAAACGCTTAAACAGTTAAATAAATATTGAGCTTGACTTCTCAATGTTTTAAAATTAAATTTGAAATCTATCAAACGCGTTTCAACGACAATGTCGCCATCTTCAGTAATGCACAAGCTAGGATAATCATATTATAACTAACCTAGAACTGTACCACGTGCACAGATAAATATTCGTAAAAAGTTAAAGTTTGAAGATGACGACAATGAGGTAGAAACTGGTTTGATTTAATGTATCTGTTAGACATTGGGTTCAAGTTTTATTTTACCTCTAACAGTTATAACATTAATCAGATTTAACCATGAAGAGGTAACATAACATGGATGACGAAGCGTTATATCAATATTAAACATCTGTAAATCTGCTTCTGATACCGATGCAATAACATTGACTCACTGTATAAGTAACACCAAGATAGTTGATACTAATCAAATTTTGTTTTAAAATAAATCATCAGATGTTTTAAAACAAGTAGCCTTATCTTTCAAAACTTAAGCAGATTAGGTCTATATAATTCCAGAGTGTACTGTAATGATGTAAACCTAAGTGATTCGAGGAGGAGATGTATTTACTGTTATATTTACTGCTTATTCTGTTTTTTTTATTGATAATTATCTCGATTGTTGACATTATTAATATGGTTTAATCGATAATTTCTCATAATTTATAAATACTGCTCTCGTATAATTTATTTCTCTCGTATATAAATACTAATATCCAACGTTTCGAGATTATAAATCAACTCTCGTTATCAAGCTCAAGCCTAGTTTTGGTCATTAGTTCTTTTCCTAGGTTATAGATTTAGTTTAAGTCTCCAACACAGCCCTACTATCCAATGTTAATGTTTTCCACTTTTATGTTCTAGGTAACACTTGATAATGAGAGTTGATTTAAATTCTCGAAACGTCGTGTAATTAGTTATATATACAAAAAAGGTGGGAAATGTCCGATTAAACCATACGGCTTATTATTTGATCAAAAGTTAATAAGTAGAGGGAAATTAGTACAAAACAATTGATGAGAAGTGATGTAACCAAGTTGAATTTTTGTTGTTTTTTTTTTCCTTTTTATACATGCAAGTGAGTGAGAAATCAAATATATATATATCAAAATTGGACTGGAGTTTCGCTAGAAAAGCGCATTTTTTAATGTATTTTGAGTGCATTGCTGCACTATTTTTTAAACATCTCTAACTATGGATCGTAGAAAATTAAAATGAAAATACTGGGAAATGAAGGAACTATCGAAATGGTAGGGTAGTAACATTAATTAAGAGTATGTCTAAACCACAAAACATCGCATATCTAGATTTAAGATTTTCTTTTCTAATAATGCAACAAATGGGGTAAGAATCGTCCGATCTTCACGAAAATTTGACAAATTATGTGTCTCTACACTAGAAATCGGTGGTCGAATTTGAAAAAAATTATTTTTATGACCATTTTACGGTTGGCCATTTTCGAAAAATGGAAAACATTGTAATTTATTGAAAATTGGTGGCAGAGTAATTTTTTTAAATTGTCAGTTTTTTATCTACTCTCTAGATAAATGATATGAAAGAATTTATTTATCAAGGTAGTGCCCTTTTTTTTAATAAACAAAATCTGTTATTTTACTCTTTTGTCATTTTTTCCAGTAAATTGTGATTGGATCTAGACAACGACGTCACCCAATTATGAATTTCAACATTTAGTTGAAACTTTGTTGATTGGATTGAACATGACATTTAAATAAAATATTTACGGAAATCCGGTTAGGTTAGGTTAGGTTAAAAAATAAAACAAAATTTTTTTTATTGAAAAAAGGCACCCCATTTGTCACATTATTAGTGAAAAAAAATCTTGAATCCAAAAATCCGAATTTTTTGAGGTTAGGAAGTACTCTTAATGTCACTATACCCTACCATTTCGATAGTTCCTTCATTTCCGAGTATTTTCATTTTTCCTACGATCCATAGAGCCGGAGATATTTAAAAAATAGTGTAGCGATGCACTTAAAATAGATCAGAAATACAGTTTTCTAGTAAAGCTTAAGTTCGATTTTGGTAATTTTTTTCGGTTTCCCACTCGGTTGCATGTACAAATAGAAAAAAACAAAACAATAACTAACTTCTCAGTTTACATTACTTTTATATTTTAATTTCCCTCTACACTTAAATCTTCCTGCAGCCGGCATTTTATTTTATACTCTGTAAAAATGAATATCTAAGGTCCAAAGTAAGCGCCATACATTAACAATAAGCCATATAAACCGTTAACGTTTGCGAGGTGTAAACAATAAGTCACAAATAAAGTATGTAAAGTTAAGCCGTTAACTATAGCAAGATAAAAATTCAGACCCAATTGGCAGACATTAACAATAAGCCATATAAACCGTTAACGTTTGAGAGATGTAAACAATAAGTCACAAATAAAGTAAGTGCTATAAAGTATGTAAAGTTAAGCCGTTAACTATAGCAAGATAAAAATTCAGACCCAATTGTCAGACATTAACAATAAGCCATATAAACCGTTAACGTTTGAGAGATGTAAACAATAAGTCACAAATAAAGTAAGTGCTATAAAGTATGTAAAGTTAAGCCGTTAACTATAGCGAGATAAAAAATTCAGACCCAATTGTCAGACATTAACAATAAGCCATATAAACCATTAACTTTTGCGAGGTGTAAACAATAAGTCACAAATAAAGTAAGTGCGATACACTATGTAAAGTTAAGTCGTACCTTTTTAAGTACATTACCACTCTTTATATTGTAACACTATTTAATAATGTTTAAAAAAGGGAGAAATCAAAATTTTAAGACTGTAAAAAGTTAAAATCAAAAGTTTTACTCGTAATTTCGAATTTCCAAATAAAAATCCCTAACCAAGGCTTTCGTCAGAAAAAAAAAAAAAAAAAAAAAAAAAAATTGGAGAAAATAGAAGTTTTGTTTCAAAGTTTTAGAATCACAAACGAAAACGTCCATATATTTACATTCTTAGATGTTATATTAAAGTAGAAGAACATTAATGGCATATGTGTCTCTATCATCGATAGTTTGATAATTGCTTATTTCCTATTACAATTAGAATCTATAATGTCCAATACAGCCAGCCAATACTGGTTTAGGCCAGTATTTTACGACATAATTGAGGGTACGCAAGCAGAACACTGTTACAGCGCTAATTGTGGTCATTAGGTGAAACATTTACACGCCAATATAGGCCCACATGAGTTGGAAATAGGGTGTAGGGTGTAGTATAGTATCTTCCTGTAACAACTAGAAAATAAATATCTGGTGAGAAATTTAATTACTATTAATTTACAGTTTTGGAACATTCATTAACAATTCGGTATAACCTACGTTAAAGAACTATAATTTATTCTTCTTCTTCACAAAGGAGGGAACGTAAACGTCCCGTGTGATTTTTCAAGTACATCTTCCACAGGAAGTCTTGACCCTTGAAATACTAAATAATAATAATAATTGAGTGTACCTTCAAACAAATTGTTCATAAAGGTTACATATTACAATAGAACCTTCGTTGAAACTTTTGGTTAAATTTAACCAGTAGCGGTCTTCCTACACTTCAACAAAAAACTTATTATTTTTAGAAATGAAAACATTAACTTAAGAATCAATCCAACCTCTAACGTATCAATCCCATTGTAACGCCACCTTTTGTTGTGTAGGACATCGTAAAGCGTCCTCTAAATCACTATGGAATATGTTGTCAACAATAATTGAATATTAAGGATGTAGTTTTCTATCCTCGTATCCAATTTTAGTTCAGTATAACGTGACAAGCGCGCTGGTGGACAATATTAGATAGTTATTTAGCGCAGTCAAACATTATCGCGTTGTTTAATATTGTCTGCCGCTTAGCGGTTCATTATAGTGAGAGCCTAGCTGGGTTTACACCTTTTTCATGTAGTCTTGGGTTAGATCCCTCTCTTTCATCTTTTCTGTAAAGTCTCAATTCAACAACTCTTGTTTTCTTCCAATCCTGACGCTATTAAACTATTCGAGAGCTAAGGGTTTTTATTTTAGTCTTTTTCTTCTTTTTTAACGAGACGTTTCTTCGCTTTTAAGCACCAACAAGAAAAGAAATTAGTAGTGTTTTTATAGGTATGGAATTTACTAATGTAGAATATGTTTTTAAAAAGATACACTTCAAGTATGTCACGTTTCATTAATCTATTTCCAGGTTGGCTCGATCTGTGAATATTGGCCTTATGAGTATCCATATTGTATTGAGAGAGGTCTGACAAAACACCAGAATGCGCTTCTCCAAGATGCTTATTTTGTGATAGACGGTACTCTAAAACAGTAAGGGCTTAAACCAGATTCCAAATGAAGTGAAGGCCAGTATGCTGTAGTAGCTCGTGAAAGTGATGTATCACTTGTAATTAGGATAGTCCTGGGGAATATCTATTCTTAGGCCTCCTTTTGTGACAACACAGTGACGTTCTGTCAATCTCACAATGAAACATCAAAACACTGCAATATCTACATTGATCAGAACGATCACCTATATCAAAATATGGATTGTTAATACCAAATTAACGTGCAATTTTAAATAATGTCCAGGTCTGAGGTTCATGTTTGCATCAAACAGTTGTTCCTGTAGGTTTACTTTAATAGTCAGTGGCCTTCGATTTCTGTCGACTAGTAAGCGGTCGATGGTTTAGTCGCGATCTTCCTGCAGCCAGCATTTTGTTTTATACTATGGAAAACTGAATATCTAAGCTTTCACACAATTGTCATACATTAACAATAAGCCATATAAACCGTTAACTTTTGCGAAATCTAAACAATAATTCACAAATAAAGTAAGTGCTATACAGTATGTAAAGTTAAGCCGTTAACTATAACGAGATAAAAAATTTCAGACCCAATTGTCAGACATTACCAATAAGCCATATAAACCGTTTTGCGAAATGTAAACAATAATTCACAAATAAAGAAAGTGCTATACAGTATGTAAAGTTAAGTCGTTAACTATAACGAGATAAAAAAATTTCAGACCCAATTGTCAGACATTAACAATAAGCCATATAAACCGTTAACTTTTACGAGATGTAAGCAATAAGTCACAAATAAAGTAAGTGCTATAAAGTATGTAAAGTTTAAATCACTAACTATAGCGAAATAAAAAATTCAGACCCAACTCTCATACATAGGCCATATAAAATGTTTAGTTTTGCGAAATGTAAGCAATCAATCACAACATAACGTGAATTCTCACAAATAAAAATAAGCACTATATAAGTTAACATAAAAAAAATAAAATAAAACTTATTTAATAATTTATAACAATTATTTCAAATTATTTTTGTTGTAAAACATGTTATTTACCCAATAACAGCCAAAAGTATTACAAAATAAGTGATTCCAAGGAAAATGAATTTTCAGGAAATTGCAAGTAACAGTGTTTATTTTGATATCCCAATAATTAAAATCTGCCTTTTAATAATCAATACCCGACAGGTTTATCATTTTGAAACATCCGCACCAGTAGAGTTTCGAGTTTAATGACCCTTGTTATCAGTATGAAATCAGCACATACGTCAAACCTACATAATTATAATAGTTTGGCCCGATAATTTTCAAAGTTATTAAAACATCCTGACTATTGTCCAATGTGTGTAGGCTATGTTAAAACCGTTTTCTATATAGTGTATGAACAACATACCATGAATCAAAAAGTCCCGAGGCAGTTAAGAAATTTTTTGTCATTATAAGGTAAATTCAATTTCCATCCCAAAATGGAGGTTTTGGGGGAAACTCAAAATTTTCAAATGTAAAGCCCCCATTGAGTAGACTAATACCTCATTTTTGTAAGGTCTTGTTTAATGGAAAAAAACTGTATGATGTTTTTACACCATTAAACATTTCTAAAATTTAACAGTCATTTAACCTTCCCGAGACTTTTTGACACTTGGTAACTCATAGGTTAGATTAGGTTATTATTTGGTATAGAGTTAAAATATGTTGTATTTATAGCACTAAACACTTCTACAATTAATTTGAGCTTTGTACCTTATAAAGTTAGGTTAGGTTATTATTTTGACTAGGGTGAAAATATATTTTAGACCATTAAACAATTTTACAATTTGAGATATAAGCCTTTTAAGGATAACATCACTTATCCGTCCCAGAACTTTTTTGACACCTAGAATAAGTTAATTTATTATTTGGAATAGAGTAAAAATATATTTTTTCCCTATTAAAATTTTTTTACAATTTGAGTTTTCTACTTTTTTGAGTTAACAGATACTTAACTTACACGAGAATTTTTGAGACTTTGTATAGGTTAGGTTATTATTTGGAATTGGGTGAATTATTTAAATTGAGACAAATGAATATTGTGAAAAGATAAGTTGTGGGGAAATTGTTTTAGACGGTATTATTTTTTGGTATCGAGAAGGGAAGAAAACTGTATCGTCAATTCTTTGTTTGGTACGTTTTCAAGGTCATTTGAAGGTCAATTCATAAAAAAAAAAATTAAAATTCATTTTTTTTTAAATACAATACTTGATTCCACAACACTGCAATAAAGCAAAACACTATTAGCACTTCAAATGGCTTTACCCTCCCGAGAGCTTTACAAGTCCTGAGTTGTCAAGAAGCTGACGCACTTCTACATTCTGATGTTTGAGTCGTAATATACACTTCTATTTCTTTTCAGCACAAACAAAGAATTTAAAATGTCATTTAATTGTTTGTTTTTTTATTATTTCTTTATAATAATTATATAATCTCCACATTTAAACATCCCTAATCGACTGGACAAGCTCAGATTGATGCAATACCCGCTTCAAAATTAAATAAAACATTTTCAAGTACACACTCTTGGTATATCTTAGATATTTTATTTAATAACATTTCAAAGCAAATATAATTTAACGTATTATGTGTTTGAGAACAAAAAACTATCAAGGAATATTTGCATCAAGTTGGGAGGAGATTTGAGCAGGTAATTAAATCTATATACTATCAAGGAATATTTGCATCAAGTTGTGGAGATTTGAGCAGGTAATTAAATCTATATACTATCAAGGAATATTTGCATCAAGTGATGAGGAGATTTGAGCAGGTAATTAAATCTATATACTATCAAGGAATATTTGCATCAAGTTGTGAGGAGATTTGAGCAGGTAATTAAATCTATATACTATCAAGGAATATTTGCATCAAGTGATGAGGAGATTTGAGCAGGTAATTAAATCTATATACTATCAAGGAATATTTGCATCAAGTTGTGAGGAGATTTGAGCAGGTAATTAAATCTATATACTATCAAGGAATATTTGCATCAAGTGATGAGGAGATTTGAGCAGGTAATTAAATCTATATACTATCAAGGAATATTTGCATCAAGTTGTGAGGAGATTTGAGCAGGTAATTAAATCTATATACAGGTAAAAATATCACTAGTTTTTTCGACGTAACTGGAGTTTCAGATATTTGAGGGTCTGTGTCAAGACAAGTCGATAACTTCACGTTTGTTCGATTACTAAACTACTAGTGAAATCATTGTATTTAATTGTACTCAATATACAATTTATTAACATATTCTTCAAAGCTCGTCCTTTTGAGATATTGTCCTTTCTGAATTTAAATGACGCACTCTATTAACAAAAAATAGGAAAACTTTAGTCCACTGTTAGACATTGCGTCACAAACTAAGTTGCCGGATTGTCAGAATATTTTAATATTAAAAAAATGTGAGTTTTTTCAAAACTTCATCAAAGCATTTTTTTAAGGCGCTTGGACTGTAGGTCCTAGACATGTGTTCTAGGGATGCAACGATCCATTTTACAACAGGGGGAGAGGTGAGAGTTGAATGGGTGCAACCCTCGTTCCCATATATTTGTAAGTCAGATAAAAGTGACAGGGGTTTGGTGGTTGGTTTGTATCAAAATTTAGAATTCCTTTGCTTCTTTGTCCTGTCATTTAAAAGAGGCGGAGATAACTGCAAACTTTCCCCCTTTGCTCCTAAAAAGGTAAGATCTCCCCACTGTAGTCTACATGAAACAGATTTAATAATTTACAAAGATGCTAAAACATTGATTTATTTCACAATTGTTACTACTACTACAGCTCGGACATAAGTATGGATTGAAGTTACATCCTAAACTTTTCCTAAACAAAATAAAACTCGCATTACATTACCTCGCTTACTGAAATTATCGGGAACTATTAACGTTAACGGGAACCTAAACTGAACAGTTTGAAATTTGTAAGCGGCCCAAATAATTTTAAACTTAATTCAGTCTAATAATAATCCTATTTATTACGGTTGGGCTTTAGGGATATTTACATCTATTAGGGTGTTAAACTTAATTAAATACATTGATTAAAATTGATCTTTATAAAAACATACAGAAATGTTCAAAATCATAGCCTCTTGAATTTACTTCAAGTTCTTTTCTTTTTTGCTAAAATTTTAAGTTGAGAATTTTGGAAAAAGTTATTTATTAAGAAATATGTGCTTAATTAATAATAAAATAATTAAACATAGGAAAGTTTGAGAGAAAATTCAGAGAGTTGCTTAATTAGCACGTAATAATTCTCTTGAAAATATTTATTAAAAAGATGAACATTCATAAACTATCAGGTCTTTACCAGATTTTCATATTATAAAAGCTATTAACAGATCAGCAGGCATTTTGTGGCTTCCAGTTTTAAGGTTATAAACATATAGGCAGCCATTTTGTATAACATCTCATGTAATTGAAACATAGAGATGTTAGCTGTACAGCTGATGAGTCAGTCATAAATGTAGCACTCAATGAAAAAAGAAAGAAATACATACGTGATTATTCCGTTTTTATTAAATGACTCACGGAAGACGGTTTGGTTTGTTGTAATATAAAAATAAGAAATTAAATCATAATCTGTTTTGGTTCATAATAAAAATAGTTGTAAATTATATGAAATGGTCATAAATAAAGTTAACTAAAAATGTAGGTTTTTAACACGTGTCTTACAAAAATAAGAATTATTTATTCTTTGCAATAAACAGGTCAATATAGTAAGCCTATTGTAGTAGTAGTAGTCCATTTTATGAAAATCGTGGATATTAAAGACATTAATTATGTCAAAAAGATCGAAATTAAAAATGTAGGTTTTTATAAATTTCATTTATTAGTTTCTTACAAACGACCAGCGTTATTTATTCTTTGCAATAAACAAGTCAAACTAGTAGGCCTATTAGAATTGTGTTTAAAATGTAGATTTGTATATGATTCTATTTTTAGTTCCTTACAAAAAACTAAAGGTATTTATTCTTTACAATGAAAAAGTTAAAATAGTAGACCTACTAAAAGTAGTCTATTTTATAACAATCATGGAAGGCAGTGAAAAGGATCGTAATGAAAAATATTGATTTATATACGATTCCGTTTTAGTTTCCACAAAAACAAGGAATTTTCTATAAATAATTGTCTATTTAATATTATTAATATGATTTTTCAGTTCATTTTATGAAAACCTTGGATATTAAAGATATTAATAATGTCAAAAAAAGAGAAAGTTTCCCCCCCCCCATATTAAAAACCAACTCGTCATTATTTTGTTTCTTTTATTCCATTTTTACGATGACGCCGCTAATATTCTCTATACACTTTACGCTCTCTTTTTATCAAGATATCGCTATCACCGTTGACTGGTCCTATCTTACGCCAGCGGATCAGCAGCTATCCTGCACTTCATTCTACAATAATTAACTTGTTTTTATCAATTAAAGTTGTTTATGTATGGTGTATGCTTCGTGTAGGTCTCTATAGTTCTTGCCAAGTCGTGTTGGTATTTTATCAGTTCTATCTGTGTTTACTTGCCGCTGCTTTCATTGGAGCTGCGTGTGGACTACTCACATCGGGACATTCATCATATAACATATATTTATATTTGTCAACAAGGAACGTTTTTGGTTGACTTTCTCTACTTTTCTTCTTAATTACTTTTGTTACTCTACTTGTTAATAAAATAATAATAATTTTAAAAAATTAATAATAATAATAGACTAATTATAATATACAGGATATTCCAAAAGGAAAGAATTATAATTTGATAGATGATTGCGGGAACATCAAAAGAAGTAAAATTTATATAATTAAATTAAAAGCTACTAATTTAGGTTATAAATCTTCACATTTCACTAAAATCGGTAGAGGTGATTTTGAGAAATTACGGCCTAATGGACGATTTTGTTTTGTTTTTATACCGAAAACTCCCCAAACGGCATTTTATGGATCATACATTTTAACAAAATTTAGTCGTACGGTAATCATTAGAGCCGATTTTGAGAAAATCGTTATTTTGAGAGTTAAGGAGATACGCTCAAATATTTTCTTATCGACAAAAACGCCTCGAATTGAGATAAAAATATATGTCCATATTTAAAATTATGATAAGACCGGTCCATTAGTTTGGGTTTACAAGTAAACAAAATAGATATTATGAGGAAAAATTAGTAGTTTTTTTTGCCAAGGATATAATTTTCTTCATATCCTACTACATGTTTGTGAGATAATAAAAATGGTGACAATAAATACTATCACTATATTAATGCACTAAGGCATTAAATACCCTAAGGGCCTCACTTATAGAGAGTACGGGCCTAGTTTGATCTACACCTTTTTATCACGTAGTCTTGTGTTAGATCTCTTTCTTGTTTCCTTTGTATCCTGAAGTTATTAGAGTATTCAAGGACTGGGAGGGGGGTTATAACCCGATGAAGACTGAAATTTTTCGCCTTTAAACATCAACAAAAAAACTAAATGATAGTTGAAACAGACTACTCGAAGAGAATTTCACATTCCATTGTATCATTCTAGACACACTTACAGACGTGCATGGCCTAGCTGCCTGACTACAACAAAGAACCTCCGTATCTCCGGAAAATCAGTAAATTAGGGCCAAATAATGCTTTCAGAAATAAAGAAGATCTCTTGAAGTAGTTCATCTTCACTGTGAAATCCTTCGTAGTCGTAGTAAGTAATCGATAGTGAGTTCGATATTCCTTATATATCCATCGATAATAAAAGTACATACAAGGTGATTCAGGAAGAAATGTTGAAAATATCAATGTGTATTGTACTGGTAAAAATAAAGAAAAAAAGTTCATTTAAAACATAGGTCCGTAAAAAAAAACACGAAAAGTTTGAAAATATATAAGATATTGAGTTCAGATTTGGTGGACGCGTTTTTTATGGTGTTTAAAATATTGAACTTCAAATAATCTCTAAATCAGTAAACTTCACAAAAATTACAAGATACAAAATTTTTTTCTCTTTTAATGACAAACAAAACATTTAAAAATTGTCTTGTAGTTCATGATTCAAAGGATAAGCGAGTTATCAACAAAAAACTAAAACTTTAATTTCTTTATGAGGGTAAAATTTTCCATAAAACTATATCTGATTTGCTTTGACATTTTAAAATTTCTGAATCTCCACAATAATTTATCCATGAAATTAATATAAAATTAACAAAATTCTAAAATGCTGTTTTTAAACTAAATTTGAGTGTTTTTAGTTTTTTGATCATAACTCGGTTATCCTTTGACCTACAGAAAAATACCATTTGTCGGTAAAAGAGGGAAATATTTTATCTCTTGTAAATTTATTGTAACGTTAAAGGTTTTTAAACATTTTGGAAATATACAAAACGTCTTTGTTTTTGGTACACTTTGTAAACGTAAAATAAAAATCACCCTTTGACAAAACATGATAAATAATTATTTTTTACAAATCGCGTCACGTGTCAACGTACCTAGACGTCCGTTTCATAAAACTACTAATTTAAAAGCTGACTAAATTTTTTCCCTAAGTGCAGAATCTCATAAAAAAACCCACTTCCTTATAAATTGGTACCACTAGTATTACAAGTTATTTCAAGTAATTGTTGTTACAAAATATCAACCATGCAAGAGTCCAATGAGTGTGGGAGTGGGAGGTTTAAAGTAACTCTAGCTGAATCTATACTTTTCTAGTCTCAGATAAGATTCTATTTATCATCTTTCCAATCAGGTCTCTCTTGACCAACGTTTGTTCTCTTCCAACCCTGAACTATAAGAGTCTCTATTGTATCCTCTTGTCTTTGTAAGTCTGAACACAAAAATAAACCGCTCCATAACATAAAAAACAACAAATCAATCAACCCTCACGGGCTCACTTATAGCGAGGGGGTGTGGTGGACTATAGCTGTATTCTTGGGTTAGATCCCTCTCTTTCAAGACTCTTTTCATCAACTCAAGATCTCGTCCGACCCTGACGCTAGAGTATTCGAGGGCAAGGGTTCTTTATTTTATGCTATCTTCATAGAGGAATATCGGTGAATTCCAACTCCCCCCTCCACCGACCCGACACGAATAACTAAGCCCCCAAATATCTTCAGGGTCAAAGAGAACAAGAGTTGATTAAGAAAGACCTGATAGGAAAGATGAAACAGAGGGATCTAATCTTGAGACTCGATGAAACAGTTGTAGATGTAGCTAGGGTACCTCGCAATTGCCACACCCTTAAATATTCTAAGAATCCGCTGAGGGTAAAATACCGCTTAAATGAAGTAATACTTAATGGGGAGTTTATAATAAAAATATTGAATATCACCGCAAAAATAATTTGTAGGTATTCATTTTCTAGTTTTTAAACTTTGAAACACTATTTTACCAATTATAAATACAGATCAAAAATATAATCACAAATAATTTTCTTAAATACTTAAGTTCATCTTATTTGTAACAAACTATAGTGTGACTTACTCTTCCTCAGAGAATGCAATCAGCGTAGCGGCCATAGCTGTGACGTCACTCTAGGAAATGCCCAACGCCGGCATCATACATTGTTACACTTTATATATTATTCCTTACACAATGATTGCTTCCAAAACACTGAAAACTGTTTTTGTAAACTGAATATCTGAGATGTCTTTACTTTTATTTGAAAATAAGCTTCAGCCCAAAGTGTTCTAAAATATTAGATTCAAAGAAATTTAACATTTCGTAGCGTATTAAAAACCTTTGATTTTACTTTAGGTATGTAAATAGTGAATATAATTGTGAGTCATAGCCCGGGAGAAACTATTATTTATAGGTCAAATAAATTGTGAAAAAATATTGCACCAACTTTCTCGCACAAGTAAACCAAATCCTTATTACTGTGTTCTTCCTGTCTGTTAGAGGAATAAGTGGATATATGAAGAGTTTGCTAATATCAAATTAAAAAAAAAAACTATATAAAACTTTTTCAAAGATATTTTGAAATAGGGCGTAAGCTTAATTTTTTTGTGACTTAAACTCGCCCTAAGCAATCATTTTATATGAATTCCAGGATTTAAAAAAAAATCATGGATTTGAAAAGAATTTACGTTATTAGTAGGTAAAACTATTGACCTTTATAATTTACTACGTGTGTCTGTCTGTCTACAAGTCGCAACCAGTCAACACAGACAAAACTATTAATCCTATATATTTCAAATTTTGCAATTGTATTCTTTGTATTGTCCCACTACAGGAAAAATATAGCGGTAACAAAAAATGGACTTGGTGTAGTTAAAGGGCAAAAATTATAGAGTTGAAAAATTTTGATCATCCCGTAATTTTTGAACGGATTGAAATAGGAAAATAAAACTTTGGAAATGCCTTTGGATAAATAGCTTTTTACAAAAATTCAACCCCAACCTCCAAAAAGCAAATTCTATTTATCCGAAGACATCCCCAAAGTTTAATTTTCCTATATAATTACGTTCGAAAGTTTCCAACATTTAGAATAGATAAGAAATCATTGTATAGAACTTTTCAGGATTTGATAAAATAAAAGAAGAACGCAATGTCGACGTTCCGAATCAGGAAGACAAACCATACACTTCCTCGATACAGTAAACCAGAACTATGGTTCATAGATAGATAGCAACCTAATTAATTTCCTTAACACAATATAGGCTATACTTTACTAATTGGCATACGTTTGGATCATGTCCAAGGATTTCTGCCTCCATTTTTTCATGTCTTCACTCTTTACATACACGTTTACCTATTTAAGCCTACTTTTCATTGAATATTCATTTGCATTCCCGTCTTGGCAGTACAGTAGGCAGGCGCCACGGTAAGAGGTCTAAGGCTGCTTGCGGTTGAGCTCCGGTTAACCTTTTTTGGGGTTAGCAAACAAAAAAAAAGTTCTTTCCAATCAAAAAATATTGAACAAATCCAAGACATACAAAAATTGTAGAATATAATTTATGAAGAGAAAAGTGTATTAATATTCACAGTATTCAGCAAAACATAAACGGGGGAAACTTTTTCATCGTCATATACAAGTATGACTTTTTTAACACAAGTATGACTTTTTTACACAATTATAACCTTTATACACGAGTATGACTTTTATACACGAGTATGACTTTTTTACACAAGGTATGACTTTTTATAAAGTTTAAAAAAACGAAATTATGGACATATAGTTACAGTAACGAAAAGATCAGATTGTCGTCTTCCTAACCGCCATTAATATCAACAGAATATAATAGAAATTCCCTCCGTAAAAGTGATTGCATTCAACCAGCCCTGTAAAGACATAAAAGTCAGATATTGAACGTGAATACACTTTTCATTGGTACTAAAACAGGACTTCATAAATCAAAATGATTACTTGTCGCCTACTGCGATATCGGCCGCCATTGGAACTTTATCGATTTCAATCATATGATAAATGACATAATAACAGATGTTTTTTTAATGATAGTATAGCTGTATAATAGTAATAGAATCATTGCGATTCAAATAATATTAGCGCCGTACTATTAATTAAAAAAAGTTTCTTCGATACATTTATGTCGATTCGCCCTGACGAATGTCATTGGTTCGACAATAAATTGTCCAATGATCGTTAAGAGTCAACCCCAAATCTTTTACTCTTAGTAGTCCACTCTTTCACTAGTCTTGGAGGTAAATAATAAAATTTGGAAAACATTGGGCGATCTATGATTTATTTCCGGGGGGGGGGGGGTACTTAAAATATAACTGCACAATAATTGGACATAATTATAAAAATCACTTTTTGGGTCTTCAAAATCTATTTTTAAACCCATCATTTAAAAGACTCCCAAAAAAACTTTGTTCATGAATTATAGATGTTTAAAAAAATTAGCCATTGAGCTGAAAAAAAATGTAATTAATTAAAATCAGTTATATATGATTTCGTTTAAATTTTTGTGGAATGTGAAGATTCAGGGATTAACGGGGAAATACGACAAAAAACTCTAAGACAGTTAAATAAGGAATAACTAGCCCGAATTTATGACAAGGTAAGAAATTTTAAATTCTATTTAAATATAAATTATTATCAAAAACTGTACAAAACATATAAGAGGGACGACAAATCATCCTATAAGAACTAAATTTTAATTTTTTATCTCTGATACAACTTGTAGATATTCTTGAAGAAATAACAAAGAATTATGTGTAAAGATAGTTAGTGCAATATTGTTCGGCATTTATTTAAATTCACACATCAAAACAGAATGGACTAATTGACCAAATTACAACGCATCGCTTTAACGTGGTCTATACAATTTGTGGTTATGTTCGGAGCCTTGGTCATAAGTTACAAAGAACAACAATGGCCTATATCAAGGACAGAAACAAATCATCCTGCAAAGATCCGGGTTTGAAGCCCTCACATAAGATAATCTAATATACACTCTGGAATATTTATTTTTAGTTTTATTTAATTTTTGTGGGACCTGATTTCAAGAATCAATAGCCTTTACTAAATTGTACAAAACCTAAAATTAACTTTTTCTAAATTTAAATACAAATTCATGAAATTATAAGAAATATTTACAACCAAATAGGTGTGTATATTATTAGTCTATTTTTTGCAAAAACACAAAAATCTTTTGTTTATATTTCTAACCCTATTTACGTATACATTATTAATTTAACATTATTTATAAACACGTACAATAACGAATTCACAATTTTCAAACAAAACACTGAAAGCTAAAAAACTTTTATAATAAAAAATAACCTTTCCCATCAACTACAACCGTGCTCCAAACAATTCACTGACTACAAAACAACTAAACTGAGAGAATTGAAGGCTGGGTTAGCACACGAGACTTACAGGTGTACCAACTCAGGTAGTGAAATATCCCTGTTCGGTTGAGTACTACTGCGGTGTTTTTATCACAAATATTTAGTGTTATAGAAATGATTTTATCATTTTTTGTTTATTGAAATACACAATAAAATGCTGTTACATTTAATGTAAAAACAAATGTCTTTGTACATGATTTTTGTGTCTCTGCTCAAAAAAAAAACAAAAAAAAAACACGAATTAATTGCAAAAAGAACAATTGTAGTCGGTGAATAAAGATTGATTAGAAAGCATGTATTGTGATTCCTACTGATAAATAATACAGTTTGAAGACCATCTGCATCTCTTTCAGTTTCTATCCTTTTCACACTAGGATCGTATTTTTAAAATAACGTTATAAAAAATGTTCAAATATCTGGAATAAAATTCAATCCAGTGGAAACCTAGCTGGATCTACACCACTTTTGATGTAGTCTTGGGTTAGATACCTCTTTCTCATCTTTCAAATCAAGTCTGTTTTGACCGATCTTGACACTCTATTATAATATACGAGGGCTAGAGGTCTTTATTTTATCCTCTTTTTTCTCTAAAGGCGATTATGACCGAAAGATTTTTGTCTTACAACAAATTGTAATTCTACGATGCGAAAAAGTTGCCGGCCATAAACGTGAAACTGAAAAAAAATAGATAAACCTTAAAGCAATACCATTGTAAATAAAATACGTAGGACCTCCTCAGAATTAGTTGTTATAAAGAATTATGTAAGTTGGGCGACATAGTGGCTACATACATCAGACAATGACACAATCAGATCCTCAAATGTAATAACAAATAGTTGGTTTCTTGGGTCTTGGTGTTTCTTTATAGGTATAAGTAAATTGTATTGATAGATCAAAGTGGAGTTTTATCCAGTAGGATAATTGTTTTAAAACGGTTGTTACACTGGTTTTCTGAACCTTGGTAATTATGTATATCATACATTTTTAACGTCAGCTATAAGGATCGCCACAGATCTTGACCGATGAATCGGCGCTACTAGCCATTTTGAAACAGCGAACCAGCGCCAGCGGTTGAACCTCCGTAATATAACATTTGACAATATTTCCTTTAATTTGATATGTCACTCGTCCAAATTGAACTGGCCGTTTCGGAGGTGTGATATCGTAAACTCGGGTATACATAATTTGTTCACGGACATTAGTTGTGACATTGGAAAACCAATGTTTTTAGGAATGTACCCGCACTCCTACCCTCGCCTAACCCAGCAGTCAAGATCCGTGGCGACCCTTAAAGGCCTCGTAGATTGTATTAAAAAGTTTCCACTCTCTTCGCTTTGGTCTCTCAAACCTGAAGGATCTCGAAACTCCCACTCGCTACGCTCTCTTCGCTCTGCCTGATATTTCTTGACAAGTTCGAAATTATATTTTCGACCGTAACTTCAATATTTGTCGTCGTAGAGAGGTGGGGGTTGAAAGTTTTTATCTAAATTAATGTCTTACAAAGTTAATAATACACGATATATTAACAAAACACTGTTTACAATGGCCACTGTTTTATCTTTTACAATTCGATTTCTGAATTTCAATGGGGTTTCTAAATGTGTACCAAATTTCATGTTGGTCATCATCGCTTTATAAAATAAAATAAATACTCATAGCCCTCAACAAATACTCTAATTGGGTCAGGGTCGGAAGAGAACAAAGTTGGTCAAGAGAGACCTGATAGGAGAGATAAAATAGAGGGATCTAACACAAGATAACATGAAAAAGTGTAGATACAGATAAGTTAACTCGGGATTGCTTAGCCCGGTCTATTTATACATTAATAAAGTGTCTTTTACAGCAATATCACGTTTACAAACATTGTAAATATTCAAATTTGTAATAAAAATGTGATTTTTATTTAATTCAAATTACACTTTCTATCAAATCTTGTACATAATTCAAATGAGCCTAAATATGTTCGCTAAAAGAACTCCTCCGCGCCTACTCACAACCAATAGAGGTCTCATTGGAAAGCTTTGGGTCTGAGGATATATAGAACGCGACCCTGTGAAATAACCTACGGTCACAAAGTCACTTTTTCGGGGTTTTTGAAATGGTTTATGACGACTGCACTATTAATGCTATTTCTGTAATTCTACCTGTTCGATTTTCATGCGGTTTGTTTTAATTTGAAAGAACATTTTGCTATCATTTTGAAAAAATTATAAAATATCATTTTTATATTTCCGGCATTAGTCATAAAACCACACCACATTTGTTGTATTAGACCTAATTAGCTGTTAATATTGGTTGCCATGGAAACTTAACTGGTATGTAAAATCACAAAATCAAGTTTAAAAGACTTTCCACGTTGTTTCAAACTGGTCTATGCTAGGGCTAACCAATCTTCTTGGGCACTTAAGCTATAGCGATGGGGATGGTCTCATTGAAAAGCCTAGGGGTCTGACGATCAATAATATACCGTGTGACATATCCCAGGGTCTCAACGGCACTTTTAAGCGACAACCCTATTAATGCATATATTCTGGAGTTCTTCCGAGCTTTCCGGAGCCCAAGGATACGTAATGCTTTTTCTTAACGCTTCCAATACCCGACCTCGGGGGAGCTTTTTCCCGTAGTTTAAAATAAAATTCTACAATTTTATCCGAACTTAAAACAAAGTTAGATTTTTTCGATAAAAGTCACGAGTTATTTCCGAAAAAAACACTTCTTTTTGTAAATGCGATTTTGTTTACCTCAATAATTCGGTCAGCACTGTATATACCGTGCAAAATAAAATGTAGAGAATTCAATTATCAAAAACTATTGCCAGAGTGTTTTTTCAATATTTTTATATTTCAAGAGCGCAAATTGAGTATAAAGTACACTATTTTGGGCGGAGGTTTAAAAACCCAAAATAGTAAAAAGTCACAAAACTCAATTATTTAGTACCGTAGCGTAGAGAACAACATTTATAAAGTAAATTAAAGGCAATTTTAAAAGCCTACAGAAGTAGTTTAATATATTTTTCTAAAATAAATAGTTTTTAGATATAGTTTAGGAGGAGGGGACTCAAACTTTTATTTCTAACCCTCCTCAAATTACTCTCATAAACTGAAATACACCAATATTAATATGTAAGTATAACTACAAACATGTGTTAATTATACTATTTTGGGCTACTTTTACTGGACTAACTTTGAACATAAATTGTCAGATAATTTTTCATTAAATAATTTAACTTAACGAATATTTTACGTCTTGGACAGGTTAGGTTAGCTTGGTTTTGTTTACACATTGAAACTCTAAAAATATTACTCTGTTTGACGGGGCGGGTGGGGGTGGGGGTAGAAACGACCCGTTGGAAAATATATATTATAACATATAATTTATAGCAAAGAGGCAAATAAAAGGTTTATTAACTATTAAAATTAAAAATAACATTAAATAAAGGAAATGGTTGACAATTTATTTATATTATTCCATGTAGGTGGACATGTTTATATGGTGACAAATATGTATATGTACATTAAGTACAATATTATTAACATTCATTGTTGGCGATATTCAAATTAATGGTTGTTTTATTTCAATGATACAGGTCACCCATAACCCATAAATTATGAATGTATGAAACAATTTCTAAATATATTTCTTAACATTCTTCCATTCGTATATATAAATACCTTCAACTACTACTTCCAGTTATTTGCAGAGTATTAAGTTCACCTGCGTTACGAATATGGCTACTCTGTTTCACATCTAGTTGGCAATCTGTATTGTAGTGCAGCTCTGCTAACCCGTTTAAAAAAAAAACATGCAAAAAAACTCTTAACACTTCACTGATTATAAGCTACTCTGTTTCACATTCAATTGGCATTGTGTATTTATTGTAGTGTGCTCTGCTATTAGCTGTTTACAAACATAATGCAAAACAAAATTGCTTAAAGACAACCGATATTATACGTTACTCTGTTTCACATTTAGTTGGTATTGTGTATTATTGCAGTGCGACTCCGCTATTATCCATTTAAAAACATCAGGCAAAAAAAGAAGAAAAATCTCAAACATAACAGATATTTATAGGCTACTCTGTTTCAGATTCAGTTGGATTTGTATATTTATTGCAGTGCTGTTCTTACCCTTTTTAAAACATCATAAAAAAAAGAAAAAATCTCATTAAATATAATAAACATTATGGTTGCTCTGTTTTAGATGCAGTTGGCATTATGTGTCTATTGTAGTGCTGTTACGCTATTGCCCTTTTAAAAACATCTACAAATAAGTGAAAAATCTCTTTAAATATAATAGATATTATGGCTACTCTGTTTCACATGCAGTTAGCATCATATATGTTCATTTCAGTGCCGTTTCATTATTACCCATTTAAAAACATCACGGAAAAAACATCTTAAGCATAACAGATACTATAGTGTATGTTTCGCATTTAGTTGGCATTGTATATTTATTGCAGTGCTGCTCCGCTTATTACCTTTTTAAAAACAACATGTAAAAAAGTAAAACTCTCTTTAAATATAATAGATATAATGACTACTCTGTTTCACATGCAGTTGACATTATGTGTCTATTGGAGTGCTGTTCCGCTTTTACCATTTTAAAAATATCATGCAAAAATGAAAAGATCTCTTAAACATAACATAGGATACTCTGTTTTAGATTCAGTTGGCATGTGTATTTATTGTTGTGCAGCAGTAAAAATAGTAATTTTGTATTTTTTTATGAGAGTTGGCCTTAAATTTTGAATTACAGTATCAAGAAAATGTAAATACCGTCCTGAGATCATGACCAAAATATCTAAGAAAGTAAAGACAGGAAAAGAAATTCGTATCCTAGCTGAGGATTCGTTCAGAATTATAAATTTCACCTTCTCTACTAACTGTACACTTTTAAACTTTCACTCTAGTCACTCAAATTAGATATTACTTTTCTATTAATATCTGTTCAAATTTTATCCTTAACCCAAATATTCAGAGACATTTTAGATCCTAACTTTCACTTATGATATTGGTGAATATTTATGTCTAATTTAGTTCAATATAGAGTTACTAGGGGAAGATTGCAAATGGCCATATATAGACGAGCAGAAAAAAAGCGACCGAATGTCAGTGGGCGAAAAACGTAGACATTGGATCACACATAAAGGCCGTTTAAACTACATAAACCGAATCAACGACGCGTAACTTGGCGGAGAGGCGGTTTTTACACAATGCGACGCGCAAATTCTGATAGTTGAAAAAACTCCTGTCAAACCATACGCGAATCTACGGGCGCCGAACGGAACAGAAGCGCACTAAGTGGCTAAACGTTCAAATTGTGTTTCAATCAAAACAACGAGGGAAGGTTTGTGGGTGTTTTGGTGTTGCAGGATATTCAATTTTTAACTTTGTTCGATTAAAGATTTATCGTGGAAGTAGAATTGCGATCACAGTTTTTCTACGTTTCCTGTAGAAGGAGTAATAAAAATGAAAACACATCTAACCTTACAACTGAGGAGAAAGATTTAAAGGAAACAAATAATTTATTGTCTTAATCGGTATCGGGGAAAGAGACTATTAATTCTTCACTAATTTATCGACAGTAACTTTTACAAATATAACCAAACCTCAAAGTTATGACGAGTTTTTCATCAGGTTTATGCTTCTCATATTCGTATCTTGCTTTTTTAATTTGCTTGAAGTTAAACACGCAATTCATCAAACGAACTCAGGCATTCTGTATTACTGGAAAACCCTGTCATTCTAAGATCACAGAATATAATGTACACTAATGTACAGCATCCTCAAGGTAGGAATGTGTCTGGAGTGGAGAGGAAAAGAGGGGCCCCCACACTTCGTTTACTTTCAGCGTTACAACCACAATAAAAAAATATAGACCTCAAATGCTTCTGTGTAAACGCGTACCCTACTTTCGTTTATTTTATCGGTGTAAATAAGAATAAAACGTTTACAAAAGTCTGTCACGAAGTTGTAACTTTAGTAATAAATTTGTGTACCTAGTTTTCTTGGATTGGGTTGTACCGTCAAGTCAGGCTAGGGAAGCAAGTAGAAGGGAGGACACGCCCATTACACCAGACACAATCCCAGTCTGAGGCTACTGTAAAACTGTCCAGTTGTCAAATTATTCACCAAGAGTGACTTATTTTACTTTTCGGGATACAACATTTAATAAAAACGTCGCACAAACAACATAACTTTGGAACTGGCACTGAAATTCGGCGTCAAAATAACGCCGACAAAACTACTCTTCTAGCTTTCAACAAATCTTCCGGAAGCAGCTGACATTTTTGATCCGTTTTTTTCTGCTCTTTAAGTACAGTCCTCACGTGTAGAGTTTCACGTGGGTTCAGCAAATCGATCCAAACTCTTCGTGGGACACTTGGTCCAAGTTACATTTTGATTGTTCATTCTTCAGACAAGCCGGACACCCACTTTCCAACAAGACAGCGGATGTGAAGCATCATCGAAATCATAATGTAATATTCGCATCACAATAATTACCTCACTACGTAATTGGAACAATAAATTATTAAATGTGTCCCTAGGGGTTCAAAACGTGAGAACCGTTCTGGTACAGTCCTGATACTTTCATTACTTCGTAATTGGAAAGTAATTACGCAATTGATAAAGTCTGCATAATTGGTTCAATGGTAACAAATGGATTTTATAACACGTACTATGTAGGCTAGGCTCACTTGTAGTGCGTACTGGCTTGGTAATCCCTAGAGATCCTACCTGGATCTACAGTCTTAGATTGGATCCCTCTTTACGTCTTTCTTATCAACTCTTGTTTTATTTCGACCCAGACGTTATATAGAGTATAAGAAGGCTAGTAGTCTTTATTTTATGTCCATTTCTTCTTTTCACCGAGAAGTTCATTGTCTTTAAACAAGGGGGAAAATGAAGGCTACAGTAGATGAAAAATTAATTACAAGCACGATTAAAAAGGCTTTAATTAATAATACTACTGTATTTATTGAACATACAAACAAGAAAGCATTTAAATGAAAATTGAACAAAACTTATGGTCGGCCCATAGACAGTCTGAGACTGTTGGTAAACAAAATTTTAACGCACACACACACACACAAAAGTGAATGAAATATTGAAAAATGAAATAAAAGAAAGAAATACTAATTATCTACAAGTAAATTCTTTTAATATGTGACACAGTGCAATAAAATAAAGGGGGGGGGGGAATGTCCTCCTTCTTCCTTTCTATTACACAATAAACACATTGTTGATATTTTTCATGTTTTTAAAGTAAAAAAACACTGTCCTGCTTATAAAAAAAGGAAGAAAAGAAAAAAAATAAAGAACCATATTTCTCGAATACTAACAGCATCAGGGTCGGAAAAGAACAAGAGTTGGTAAAGAGAGTCCCGATAAAATAGAAGGATTTAACCCAAGACTATAGATCAAACTAGGTTCCCATGGGAATACCACACCCGTACTCACTATAATGACCCCCAGAGGGTTATAATGTTGACTGGAATAAGAGTATTTGTTCAAATAAATTAGTTCTGCCCATGCTAAAAATTTTTTATTTTTTATTTAGGAATTTTAAAAGCGTAAGATTCAGCCTATGCTACGTTCGAACGAAAAATTACAGGTACAGCTAAAATGGGCTACTCTAATAATTAGCAACGACATTTACACTTACCCTTTCTATTATCTGTAAAAAAAAAATTCTTGTTGTGTAAAGGCAAAAAAACCATTCGGTTATCATCGCCTTTTAAAAATAGTAAGAAAATAACATAAATACCCCCTAATCCTCACGTCAGGGTTGGAAAAGAACAAGAGTTAGTCAAGAGAGACCTGATAAGACAAATGAAAGAGAGGGATCTAACCCAAGAATACTTGTAGATACAGTTAGGTTCTCTAAGGATACCTAACCCGTACTTATTAAAATAAGCCTCCGAAAGTTACTACAATTTATAGCAAGTAGTCTACTTGTCATTAATGGTGAAAATGAAAAACAACATCCTCAATATCGTATGTTTAAGTCACTATATATCGATATGCGTGAAATTAGTAGGATCCTATAGTGTAGAGATTCAGCTAGGATGGCTTTCGATGTCCTACACGATATTACTTCCTCTCAGTGCTTAATCGCATTATTAATAATACTATTAAAATAGGCTACTCTACTTGGACGCAAAAATGTAAAGGTGCAAATTTGTTTTGTGTTTGGCGTTTATTTTTCGTGGTTTTAGTATCAGCAAATCCCCAAACTTGCATAGGGGCGACGATTTATAAGACAGAATCCTTAAGAACCAGGATAATTTAGGAAAAATCACGGCCTGCAGACAAAATCAAGAGTCTGACGGTTTGGTTAACAGTTCATCACGTATAACTGACGAAAGTTTATTGGGGAATATGTAGGAATCCCGAGATATCCTAGTTAGATCCTACTTCCCTTGGATTAGATTCCTCTCCTTTATCAGCTCTCTCTTGACCAACTCTTGTTCCCTTCCGACCCTGACGCTATTACACTATTCGAGGGGAAGAGGGTCTCTATTTTATTTTATCTTTTTCTCCTTTTTTAGGCGATGATAACAACGTTTTTCTTCTTTAAAATTATTTATTTATTTGAATGTAGGTATTGTACTATTTTACATAAAGTTTTACCCAAATATTAGTTATTGTATTTTAATGTAATGAGGTTTGGTAAATCTCAAAAAGATGTTTTTATAAAATATCTGACCTTCTTTGTATGAAATTATTCACGACGGGACGTACCACAGCCTCCATGGCACGAATATTATTGTTTTTCCTCCAGACAAAGTCACTGACATTACATCATTCGATTCTAATCCTGTTGGGCGTTTTCAGAAGCAGCGGCAGGCATTGTGACTCAGAGACTATAGAAAAGCACAATAGATGTGACAAAACTGCGTTACGGGAACGTTGTATAGTCAAGTCAACGGATGATGAAAGCCTCGTGCCGAGCTTTGCAACAACCGTACAGTCAGTTCAATGAATAATGGAACAAAGAGGTTTCAGTTGCCTAAAGTACATTAACTGGACAACTTTTCTCACTCGCCTTAAAAAATAAAACGAAACAACGCTAAAATGTTCCATAGTGATTATTTTCAATTGAATTTATAACAGCTGATATATTTGATATTGTTGGACTTTTAAATTGAATTAGCTAACTTTCACGTAACAGGTTTTTAGTTGGACATATTGTTTTTATGATTGAATGTGTTTTATAATTAATTCTTTTTGTGAAGTTCAGGTAAAGATGGATTACAATACCCCTTGAATCAAAACCATTCAACAAAGGGGTGTTGTTCAAGAAGAGGACCGCCACTCAAACAGTGGTACCCAGAGGGTTTTCTAACCTAACCTAACCAACTTTATACATAATATATGAATAAACACTTTATTGTTACGGAGTCCAATATAAATAATGTCCTTCAAGATAATGTCACACAGATTTCATCCTTGTTACTACGGTGCCACATGAAATCACGTAAGTAGGAATCTAACAAATCTCTACTGTTTTCATATTCTCTCTGTTCCTGGTAAAATACTGTCCTTAATACACACCAACAACGTTTCAGCTGTTGTCATGTCAGCTTTTGTCGGTTCTATTTATAATGTAAAAAGAAAATTCTTTACGAGTGGTGGTCCTCTTCTTGAACAGACTCTAATGAAGAATCAAATACTATCAAACAAATAACCGGTCAGCAATGGTTATGGTCAACAG
This sequence comes from Aphrophora alni, assembly GCA_963513935.1. Lineage (NCBI taxonomy): Eukaryota > Metazoa > Arthropoda > Insecta > Hemiptera > Aphrophoridae > Aphrophora > Aphrophora alni. Next base: position 27,328,699 of record OY740766.1, on the reverse strand, counting down.
ACTTCTCAAGAAAAGTGCGTAAAAAAACAGCCTTATGAAAAAAACCCCATTTCAAATAGAGAAAAATGATTTGGTTAAGACATTTTTAACAACAAAGTCACTAAAGTTCTACCTTCAGAAATATAACCGGCTTTTCATCATACATAAAACAATAGGCAGTGTTACAGACAAATACTGTACAACTAAATTGACCAATCGTCATTCTTCAAGTTGAAAGTAATTATTGTGATGACGGCTACTGGGTAGGGAAAATTATTTTTATAAAGCCGAAGTCTTTAAAGCTGTCTAGTGCCAACATATTAATTTCTTCATCAAATAAACATAGATATTCGTAATCAGAATAACTTCTAATTCGATTTGATAGCACACCATAATATAATAAAATGGTTCAACTCGATAACTTTTACCTTTAACTCCCCCCCCCCCAAGGTTATTTTGTTTGTAATGCTATATTTTCCTATATGTGAGACAATACAAACAATATAAATGTAAAGTTTGAAATAAATACAATTTATCGTATTGTCTGTATAGACTGATTGCGACTAAAACAGACATGCGAGTGAAAGGTCCTTGGTTTTACCTATGAACCCTAATTAAAAAATCAATGAAAATACAATTCATCTATTGAATTATTTGTCTCACATCTCACAAAAACTGTTTTAAAAACTTATTTATACGCATTTTTCACTGTGTGATTAAATTAAGTTGTATTCGTTATACAAAAAAACTATAATATATGATTGCACACTACAATTTAATTTCAAATGCATATATTTTTTTCCCAGATATGTAGGTCACGCAGTGACAAAACAAATGTAAATTGTATTTATTACATTATTGCCACTTTACACTTTATTTTATGTTTCCATTAATGACATTAATGTTTGTATTAATGACACTTCAAACTAGATTGTATGTTTTTCAATGTGTTTAACAAAATACAATTGCATTTGTTTTATTTTTGTACATGTTTCGACATATTTAGCAGGAAGAAAGATAAAGAGGAGTCATATTGAAATAGTTAAGGGTCGCATTTTATTTTGTATGCAATTCAGAGAAATGGATTTAAAACTTTTTATTAAAAGTATTAGAATTCAAAAACATTTTGGTTCTAGCTCAATCTTGGGTGTTGTAGACAACTACCAAGAAATTATCAGTTTACTCAGTTATCCTTTGACCTACAGAAAAAATACAAACTCTGTTTTGTTTACACCACAAATCACTGAATCCCCTACCACAAGTTTGGTACAATAACACAAGCACAAATAAAATAAAATGAAATATTTATTTGCCTTATGTTATTATACTGGCAAATAACATAAGTTCAGATCCCTCCGATTATGGCAACGTGGTTACCGAAATGTACATCAGGTACTTATAATAACATAAGGCAAATAAATATTTCATTTTATTTTATTTGTGCTTGTGTTATTGTACCAAACTTGTGGTAGGGGATTTAGTGATTTATAGTGTTCACATTCACCACAGTGTTCATTGAACATCTATCTGTTTTGTTTGTCATTAAAAAGGAAACTTTTCGCCTTTTGTGATTGTTTTGTAAAGTTTTCAAGATATTAAATATTTTAAACGGCCGCCATTTTGAAAATATACAAAAGAAAGTCTTGATTTTAGGTACATTTATAAAACGTAACATTCGAAATGTGTAAATTACATCTGAACTCGATAGCTTTTGTATTTCTTTTTGTAAAAAAACAAAATGGCGGGTATTTAGAAAAATAAGCGTTTTAGGACAAATGTTTATTCTTCATTTTTTCTTTATACTAACCCACAGAATCATTTGATAAAATTTGACAGCTTACTTATAAGACACCATGAATATTATGATAATGCCAGAAATTAAAATAATAATGTTTCGTAATTAAACAAATGTTGTAAATTCAAACACTTTTACCTTTTAAAAAATATTATTTGGATGCAAGCACGCGATGGATACACACTGGTACAATATGTATGTGAATTTAATATTTTTTCCATTTCTATAAGGACATACTAAAAGCCTTTGGTAGCCACTCCATTATTATTACAGTATTCACTCTCTTAATTACCGTAGATAGGGATCAGGCTTCATCCTGCAACTGTCTTGAAGCTCCCAGTCATTTTCATAGAAAACACATTAACTGCAGTGAAATGCCACAAGACGCCAATAGCATCATGAATTGTGATGCTGACCTTTAGATTGCATTGAACTTCTTCCTTTCACCACAGCTAGTTCATCCTTTCGTTTATTTCATTTTAAATTAAAGGTTAGAGCTTCGATATTTTTTAAATAAAAATTTGAAAAACTGATTACAAATAAAAACCGCACTTAAAACGCCTAAATATATTTTATGTTTTTAATAAGCCTACATCTGAAGGGGTGTCGAATCACCCTTGGCCCTTGACGACGGTGAAAAAGTCTTTTTGTTTTTTTGCCAATTATTCTCAGACCGTAATATTGTTGTGCTTGCGATTTTAGACACGGGTTTTGGGTTATTAACATTTCATTAAAACTGAAATAAAATCGGTAGAACAGATTTTGAGATATTCTATATTTTATAACAGTCCCGTGATTGTTTATCGATAATCCACAAACAGGCATTTTTTTTTGGAGAGATAGCGACCGTAGACTACACTTTCATTAACATCGTTTATGATGATTTGGAGACAATAGTATTTCTCTAGCTATCACCAAATTTTGAGTCATGGAGAAAAAATTATGAGATATGATCAAAAACCAAAATTGAATAAAATCGGTCCACCCGTTTGAGCTGTAGAACACTGCTCTTACGACACACAGCATTCCAAAAATAGCTTTTTTACATTCAGGAGACTTCAAAACGAATATATTTTTAATTAAAAACGTGATTACAACTTCTTAAAAATAATTTTTTTAAATCGAAAACGTTTCAATGACAATATCGCCATCTTCAGTGGCGCAAGAACTACAACAATCAAACTATAACTAATTAACCTAGCACTATACTACCCTTTGTATTTATACAGATATACATTTGCAAAAAAAAACCAGTACATCAATTTTTTTCCTCCATTATGTAGCTCCTCTATATTATGTATTATTGTAAAGTAAAAAATGGAAGTCACTTCTAAAATACATTATGCAATAATAAATTTAAATATATAGTGACGTATTAATGACATAGGTCTACTAACTATTAAGGAAACACTATTAAACTATGTGAATATGTATGCATAGGTTTATTAATTATGCAATACATTATAAATATATAGAGTACTATACAATATTATTGTAAACACCCCCAGGTCCTCATTTTGATGAGTAGAGGCTTGGAAACCTAGCTGGATTTACACCTTTTTGAGTTAGATTCCCCTCTTTCATCTTTCCTATTACGTCTCTCTTGATCAAATTTTGTTCTTTTTCGACCCTGACGCTATTATAGTATTCGAGGGATAAGGACCTTTATTTATTTTATTTTTTTATAAGGCGATGATGACAGAGATTTTGTCGCCTTTAATTAGAAAAAATCCTTGTAAATATGAGGCGAGGACGGAAAACCTCGTCCTTAATACGTGTATACGTAACTTTATAATCAATCGTTAAGCACGTAACTAAGCATATGACGTTGCGATTCAGTGAAGACGCCTTTTTGATGTCCTACAAACACGAGACCTACTAAAAGTAGGCCTAGCTTCTTCTTTTCTCACTTTCTTCGTTTTTATGAAATGAACTACTGTATATTTTACAGATAGGCCTACTTATGGCTTGTCTATAGGCCTAGAAGTTATATATTCTGTCACATAAGAATAATTTAACTTAAGCGAAAAAACATACGTTGAAAATAATTACAGTAATTATATTTCTTTATAATCCCGTTTAACTAAGAAATTACCTATTTTAGTTTTGTTGAAAGTACAGGCAAGGTACAATTTAAATAAGAACTGGTAATACAACTACTAATAATTCTTCTTATATAATATTTACTTGTTTCCTTCTTTTGCATATACAGGGTGCCCGGGAAGAAACTGACATACTTCACAGCTGTATTCCTTGGACCAAAATAATAATGAAAACAGGATCATATAAACAAAGGTACGGGAACGCTTCGTTTCTAGATAATCTGCCATTTTGTATTTTTTTAAACATTGTAACTTTGTCAATAACTCGATTTACATTTAAGGTAAGTACAAAATATAAATTTGTTGTAAAATTAAAGTTTTCGACGTTAAAAATTAACGGTCGCCATTTTGAAACTATATAAAATAAAGTTTTTGTTTTTAATTGTAAAAAGTTACGTAATAAATTCGTACGCCAAGTTTAAAGGATGTTATCTACTTGCAAGTTATAACGTTAAAAAATTACAAAATGGCTGATTGTTTGGAAAAGAAGCGTTTCCGGATCTATGTTTATACGAACTTTTATTTCATAATTTTGGTCCAAGGAATACACCTGTTAAGTGTAGCCTTTATAAAGTATTTATACAGCGATTTTTTGAAAACTTGCCCACACTGTTTTCAAGACAGTTATTCATTTTTAGGGGGAACCTTAAAAAACATATTTATAAAATAAAAAAAACCCCATATCAAAAATGTGTAATGGACAGATATGCCTTGTGATATCTCAAATTAAAGCCTTTTAAAAACCATGAATTTCTTTTGTAACATAATAAAAATCAGCTGACGCATTCGTTCGCTATGATCAAAAATGTTATTTTCTAAAATTTTATAAAAATGGGATATCCGCACTATGAAAAGAACTTAGTTGATGGCACTTTGTGTAGTATACAATTTAAAATGTCACTTTAAGACAACTAAATAGGTGAAAATAAAAAGTTGTTACGATGCTTGCACCCAAAATAGCGGCGGGATAAAATTTGGAAATGAAGAAACTGTAATGGACATTAAATAAATTTAATTACAAATTTAAATAGTTTTAAAGTTGACGAGGGGTTTTCTTACTTTTGATTCAACCTGTATATATATATTTCCAACATACTATGAAGGCCTACATATATGATGTCTATCTGTTGTTTATGTAAATTTTACAGCTCAAATGAATTACGAATTTTGATCAATTTTTTGACCATATCATTTGAGGTTTCCTACAATTTCATTTTACATAATTCAATTTCTGAGAATTACTGTTAACCAGAAAATTTCAATTTTCTAAAAATCACCACTAACGATTATGATCAAATTTTAATAAAAATAGCCTCAAGGAGCCAAACAAAATGTATAATGTATTGCTTTTCACTTTTCCAAAAAATGCCAGTTCGTGATTAACGGTAATTTTTTTTTTTAAATCGGTCACTCAGCTGTTATACAATACAATTTCTCAAAATTACCCCTTCCGATTTCGTTAAATTCTAATGAAATTTAAAGATTCAGGAATAATTGGAAACAAAATATTGGAATAAACCTTGACCAAAAGTTTATTTCAAAGCTAATTAGTTTTACGCTTAGGATAAGCTAAGCAAGGCAAATTTTGAAGTGAAAAAGTGTGTAAATTGTTTTTTGCAAATTTTATATAGTGTCAAAGATATAATTTTGTTATTGTAGCTCATGTATCACCGAGGATGGCGACTTTGTCGTTGAAACGCGTCTGATAAAATAAACATAATTTTTGTGAGATCTTATGCTCGAGTTTTTTTTTATCTTTGCACATTTGATTGTATATTTTTTCAATTAAATGCTCGCTTAACATAAAGACTGTTTAAATAATAATGTTATAGACACAGAGTATAAAATGTCTTGTATTTAACACATAGTAGAGAGTAGGCGGCTTCCTGCATGTACAATGTGGGTTTCCCTTATCTGATCTGATCTGATCGTGCCATTGTTATTAAGTTAAATATAGGTTATGTTAGAAGGAAGTATGGTGACATATGGCGTTCTTACTTTTGTATTAAAGGCCTTTACAAAAACTTAACACATCATGAACTAACTTTAGCCGAAATCTAAGTTTTTAACAAAGTCTCTTATCTAGGCTCGTTTGATAAAACCTGTTCTTTCGTTGATGTTCACAGTGTTTAATGCTTTTCGACCGTACACAACCGGTAGCAATTGTGAGTTTAATTTTGTTATTCCATATTATCTTTATTATATATAGGATTTTATTATTTTTTAACTTTAAATTTTTCCTTTACTCATTATTACCGACAGTTCAATAAACCCTTCGGTTCTTTTAATAAACTGATGTTTATCCATTATAATCAGTTCTTTACGTAATTTCCTCCTCGAAACGCTGTCTTCAGAAGATGACTCACAAATGAAGATCTATTTTGAACGCATGATTCATCCCAATATATCCTATCTCGAAATAATCGCAAGAAACCCTCCGACTCTATCTCTAAACTGGAGGATAAAGTCTTCACAGAATTTCTGTGTACATGATGATGTACCATACCAGTCTACCAGTCTTTAAAGTCCCTAAAAAAGTCTTCATAGAGCTTGTCCACAACTGATATTCGACGCCATTCAATCTTGTCCGGATATTCTCTCATGAAATCTACAGCTTAATACATCCTCGAACTTCCTATAGACATAGAAGAAGGATTTAGAATAAGAAAGTCACAGCCCATGTTACACGCGTGATACAAAATATCCTTAGTTTGGTTACTGGACAACAGAAAGCGCTAGTAGTATCGGTACTTGTGATACAGTAGCCAAGCCTTTTTGTCCCGATGCAGCTAGCGCTTTCTGTTGTCCAGTAACCAAACTAAGGATATTTTGTATCACGCTAGAGCCTATACCTGTGACTTTCTTATTATAATTTCTTCTTCTATGCTATAGGGGCACCGCATAGAAAAAACCTCGCACCGGTTTTGTCTTCCGCAGATAGAACTGTGTTGGGAAAGGGAGAGCCTGAGTTATGCCAGACATACCCGTACGCTGCTTCACTGCGTAGGGCTTAATATTTTCTAGCGACTAATCCCCACCACCGCTCCAATCCCCTTCCCACCATGCGCTTGCGAGTCACTCTCGAGATGACGGTTCAGCGCAGGTTTCTTTCTGTCTGGTAGGCCTATAATGAAATCCACGGAGAGCTTCTGATCATAGATTTTACGTTAATATTTTTGATAATAAATCCATTTACAAATTAAGCTATTTGATTCAATAATTTTTTGTCGGAGAGCAATTTTTAAACATTTGCTAATATTATCTAATTATTTGCTAATGATGTTAAGTAAATCCATAAAAAAAAAAATTAAAATTCTCGTCGATCAAATATATTTATAACTAAATTGTATTGCTTAACGAGTCATTGCATTGATTCCAGTAGATGTAATTTTATCAAAAATAATGCGAGATATTTATCTTCCTGATAACAAGAGATGAGTTCTCTTATATCATAACAAATTATTTTTCCAACAGTTCTACACAACTCGTCGGACTGCTCTGTTGATTTGAGTGATGTAAGAACTTTTATTTGTAATTTTAACAGTTTTTCAAGTTACTTATTAATGCGTAGTTTATTTGTTTATATTGTCACTGTATCTGACGGACATTACGTAACGACGTGTCTAAAATAGATTTTTATTTTAAATATTTGTCGTGTCTTTTTAGAGAATAGAACCAAAGTGGGATGTGATACTTTTGATCAGGTTATAATGTAAACAAATCTCTAATGATAGGGGGAGGATCATCAATCATTTGGTATGCCTTATTATCATCACCACGTAGGTTCGGAAAATGAATATACACGGACATGATTAATGAAAGAAAATCTCCAAAACCACAATAAAACACTAACAACACAAAGTGATGATTTGTGATGTACCTCTCAAGATAATAGTAGTGCTATTGAAATGTATATAAGGTAGAATAAACATAACTATACAGTCTTTGTGTTTTATTGTGGTAGTAGGGAATTTTCATTTACCGTATATTCACCAGAGTGTTCTATGGACACGATTGCAAAGTAAATGTCAATCTAAACGGTCTACAATTCTAGGGAAACAAACTGACAATTTCAAACTATTCACAACCAACAACTTACCTATATACGATCCAAAATCCGGCTGTTTTTTGACAAACATTTCCCCGAATATCCTGTGATCCATCCAGATTTTAAGTCATAGACTAGTAAATTTTTTGAGCTTAAATTTTTTTTTAGAATTGTGATGTCAGAATTTTTTTTCAATCTTATGATTATCTATTGGAAAATGATAAATTAACCTAGATTTCAAAATAGATTTTTAAATTAATACAACAAAATTGATAATTTAACTGAAGATGATTTAATATGTATTGCAAAGTTTTATCTGAAATATTGTATTCTAATTTTAAGAAAAGGGTGAATAGTTCATACGAACGAGTACGATGTCATATTTAATTCTGATTAAGATGTAAGTAAAATTATTAAATTCATCAGTAGATTCATGCTAGAACTTTTAAATTTGAATGACTTTGTGGGAAGGGTTTTTCATGTATGACCTCTCGACGCTTCGAGCTAAGCGAGTGGAGACTTTTTTAATATATACACATCTACGACACCCGCGAGTGCTTAGCCGATGTCAAGAGGTTCAGATAACCTGTATTAACCACTATTTAACACAAACTTACCCCAATAATACCAACTAACACTTCTTACGAGGTCATGGAAACCAACATTTGGGCGTTACATTTAGAGCATTTGCTCGTACATTGTTTGAAGGGATGATAGATAGTGTGTTGGCCTTGTGTCTACCAACCGTTATGAAATTAAGAGATAAAGTTCTTTACTACTAGTCTGAAAGATGTCGTAACAACTTAAAATGGCGCCCACTCTAAACACTTACTTTACGGGTCTAAGAATAAAACGTGCTCCAACGTTTACTTTTGATGTTTATAGGCAACAAACGTCACTCCCCTGGTCCTCTAATAGCTTCAGATTTGGAGGAGAAGAAGAATTGGTCAAGAGAGCCTTGATGCGAAAGTTGAAAAAGGGATCGAACTAAGATTAATCCAGTTTGGGTACCACACTTAACTTATATCCAGTAAAACTGAGCCCTAGAGGAAACCCATTCGCTAGTAGAAACCTAACCATTTTAATTTAAACTCTTTTCTAAAATTTTCCCACAAGGATCCTCTCCAGATCTACAACAATCTTTCATGTAGTCTTGGGTTAGATACCTCTCATTCAGTACCCTTTCGGTCCCACTTGAACAACTCTTGTTCTTTTTCGACCTGACGCTATTCTAGGGCTAAAGGGTCTTTATTTTGGTTTTTTTCTCCCTTTTTAGAGTCCGTTAATAAAATCACGGACCCTTATAATTTCACGCGATTTTCCGTCCATCTCTCTTTAAGTCACAACTAGTCTACACAGACAAGGCTATCAAATATATTTCAAACTTTGCGTTATTATAATCAATGTATTATCCCACATATAAGATAAATATAGCGGTAAAAGGTAAACATAGTAAAATCCCTTAAGGTAGTTAAGAGGGAAAAACTATAAGAGTTAATTTTGTTGTTGTTGAAATATTATGTGTGGTGTGTCAAATAAAACTAGAAATTATTTTCATTACGAATATGTATTTTCATTTGAGGGAAAAATTAATATGTTGGCGCTTGACTAAATTTAAAGTGTCAGATATCATACCCCCCCCCCCCTCTTAATTTGAATACAGTGTGACCTACAAATCTGAATCAAACATATTTATATTTTTAATTACAGTACGAAATCATATATTTTTTATATGACAAATACAACTTAATTTAACCAAAGAATGAGAACTGTGAAGGTTTAAAAGTTTTTTTTGAGAGAGATATGAGAGAAACAATTCAATCGCTATAATCGTTAATTATTAATTCGTATAAGCGAAGTAACAGCTGATGACCTCGACCTCAGCTGATGTTTTTAGGTCCTAGGACTAAAAAGAACAACTTTAGCATCTCAATGCATTTATTGAAAACAGCTGTTTTTGAAGCAGTATGACGAAATTAATTATTTACTGATGCTAGAATAGCTACTGTTACAAGAACCGTTAGCTTCCGGTTATTTTTATGAATATCACTTCTAATTACTTACGAGGAATGCAGTGGTGAGAAAATTTTAAATTTATATACAGCATATTGTAAACAATATTAACAAGTCAAGTTTAAATGAGTTAATCTAGGAAGCGCATCAGCAAATACACAATAAAGTCTCTCACAGTCCTCGGTGATATCGCAGGAAACGGAAGTAGATACTGCACAAATCGAACATGACATACATTAGTTTTATTTTTCTCTAGAAGTTGCAAGCTTTGAAAGAAGATACGAGTAGCTGGAAGGCAAAGGTCGAGCTTGGTTTTGTAGATGTGACCAGATCATTAAGAGGAAAAACGAAAAGTTGTAGCCATACTGAAAGCTGCTTTTGCTATTTAGATGGCATCGATATGTTATTTAGTTATGTTATTTAGGCTAAATTATATAAAAAAAATTAACCTCGTAATAAAAACTGCAATATGAAATTGTTCACACCGATTCTTGCCATTAGTCATTTTTACATTCACACGTAGGAATATGTGATGGATCAAACAATCTATGCAGACTTTTTGCAGAGATAACTTGAGGTACTATGTGTGCAAAATTGTATATTTCATCACTAGGACCAAAAGTGAAGCTTTTCTATACAAGCTCAGGTTTATCTTGCAGAGGCGGAGCCGAGGCAGGAAAATGAGCGAGGATCGAAAAGATTCTTTTGGACTTAGTGATGAACTATATTTTTCGTTATACTGCAAATTATATTTAAAAAAAAATTTAAAAAACTAAAATGTTATAACCTATCTACCTTCAAATCGATGGTAACAGCTGTTTTACCGGTTATTTACAATCGAGAGTATTGGTTGTTTTTATAGATGCTTTACAATCGTTAATTAATTCATATAAACGAAGTAACAGCTGAAGACCTCAATCTCTGCTGGTGTTTTTAGGTCCTAGGACTAAACAGAACAACTTTAGCATGTCAATAGATGTATTGAAAACAGCTGTTTTTGAAGCAGTATGACGAAAAAGTTATGGGAATGATGTCTGTCTGTAGCTGTGGAGTGCTGTACAGCCTAAACGAGTTCACCGATTTTAATCAAATTTGGTACGTGTGATAGGATATTTTAGACGGTTTTTAAATTTAAATAAATTGTAACCTGCCATTATACAAAAACAGGAATACTGTTTTCTCAAGATAGATTCAAACGATTTTGATCAAATTTTATTATAGATTGTAGCCCTAAATAAAACGTATTGATCACTGTCTCTTCAAAAACGCCGGTTCGTAAGTTATTGAAAAAAAAAAAAAATTCTAAAAATCCAATCTACCAATTTTTAAATGTAAAGATTAATAATTAACATGATTTAACCGAAAATATAACATTATTTGTGTATATAAAAACTAATAAACGACGTTTCCAGAGTATAAATCAACTCTCGTTAAACTAGAACATAAAAGAGAGAAAAAAACACACAACCTAGTAGCCTAGGCTACGTTGCTTGCCGTCCTTTGTGTAGTGTAGACCAATGTGTTGTAGCTTTAACTGCTCAAGTCTAGTTTTTAGGGTCGAGTTCTTTTCTTAGATTATAGATTTACTTTTAGTTACAAACAAGCTATGTTGGTGTTTTTCTCTTTTATGTTTTAGTTTTACAATTGATATGGAAAGTTGATTTATACTCTCGAAACGTCGTTTATTAGTTTTCATACATACAAATGTCCGATTAAAAAATATTAAATATGAACAATTCATCATTATCAAATAACTTTAAAACCAGTGTCAAGATTATTGGCCTAAATTCGTGTGCGAAATAACAAATCAAATTTCTGAATAATTGGGAAAAAATTTTAAAATTGAACCTTAATCGTGTTACAAAAAGCTCAATTTTATTGAAATACGATTTATATTGAGAACGTGTTTATGGCACAAGCGAAGTAAGTTTAGGCCTTTTGGGTTCATTTTCACTGTTTTAGACACCTTACTGAAAATATATTTCTGGGGACGATTATTTTGGTTCGTTTTATTTAGTTGTAAGGATGGGTGAGTTGGTAAAGTTTGTGCAATAATTTTGAACCCTTTATTTACTGATAACCACTTTTTATTTGATTAGAGATTTCTATAATTTGGAGTGTTATAAGACTGTTGGACTAGTTTATACCCTCAGGGATTATATAAACACTGAGACATATGTACACATGTTCATGTTATAATCGCGGTCTCCCCCCCCCCAACTAAGTACAGACAATTCGTGGAATCACAACATGTAGGTTACATGTGTTCATATGTGTCAGTTTTTATTAATCTAACTTATTTTTTCATCTCTTTTATGGCGGCTGAACAACACTAATTTTGATATGGAACTCAAGATGACGGTATAACCGTCGAAACAGGTAATCCTTTAGGAACAAATTTGGATCGTTTGACGGAGATAAAACAAGGTAATTAACCCACTACAATTATTCAGATATACAATCCAGGACACTGTACATACAATATGTTTAACAACGAATTTTACCTTCAAATTGTACTATTTCGAGCAATTTGTGAACATTTTAAGTAATTGCTGATTATAAACAACAAAGTTATGAATTTTTTTTCTAATTTTCGGCAAAATCGGTTAAAATAATTATTTATATTGTTACTAATAAATACAACCTTCGGTTAAATATTTTTTTCCTGTTTTTTTTTGTAATGTACAACGTGATTTATACAGAAATGTGTAGGCCTATACCAAGTGTCCTAAAAGCCCCCCCCCTATTATTTTTTTATGAATGGAAATAGACAGATTTGCTTTGGGGAAAGAACCAAAGGAGGAGTTTTTTGAAGTATCAAAATTTTCAACCCTTACCCCCAAAATGGGGTAATTTGGGGGTAAGTCAAGAATTTTAAATAGCAACCCCTATTGAGTGATACCTCATTTTAAAGGCCATTAAAAATAAGAATAATGGCGCAAACTAGAGGTCTCTAAGTTCATCCTACCCAACATAGCAACCAATTGAATTGTGAATTTTACGTTAATAATTACACCGGAAATGTTACGAAATGTACAACAAGCTTTTGAAGTCCAGAATCTATTTCTGCCAAAAAGTAAATGGTAGCCATTTCAAGAACTTAATCTGAGCTAAAAAAACAAGGTAAAGATCTTACCATCATTTTACCAACATAGAGCAGTTTGTAATGTAATAAAAACAACCGGAGTTTGTAGGTTAACATTCACAATTCGATTGGTCGCTATGTTGGGTAAGATGAACTTAGAGACCTCTGGTTTGCGAAATTATTCTTATTTTTAAAAGCCATGTAAAATGAGGTATCACTCAATAGGGGTTGCTATTTAAAATCTTTGACTTACCCCCAAACTACCCCATTTTGGGGGTAAGGGTTGAAAATTTTGATACTTCAAAAACTCCTCCTTTGGTCTTACTATCATCGTTTACAATTAAGTGTCCAAATTTCCATTTGCCCTAGCTCTGTACCATAGGCCTACACACATTCTTAAGGTAAAAATGAAAAAAAAACAAAATTTATAATATGAATAAAAACTACTTACACAATTAGATAAAAAAAAAAAATCGTTACGGAAATTATTCATCGGCGCATGACGGTCATAGTAAACAAGAAAACGTGTCAAACAATCTATCACTATCCACAGCTTAAAAACCAGAATTTTGAAACCTCTCTGGATTTTAGATTTGAGTTGGGACATATCCAATTTCCGTTAAAAAAAAAGTAAACAAAAATATTAAAAACATTTTAACCGCTAAAATTACGTTAGTTAATATCTCTATCTAAAAATATACACAACCGATTATAACAGATTTATAGTCTATTGCCGCCATGATATGATTCTATAAATCAAAGAAGTCAGATGTAATTACAAGCTATAAACTGCAGTCATAAAACCTATCTGTAGTTCCATTGATTACACGTAAATAAAGCAATAATAGATAGGTCGATTATGCAAAATATATTCACAGCATTCCATGTTAATCGATAAGAATTTATTATGTTGGTAAAACTCGGGTTGGTTATGTTGTCTACCCTGGGGAGGATCTGTGTACTTTAACCCGTATTAGGATGTGTTTTTTCCTTTTATTAATTAACGAGATGTTTTTCACCTTTAAAAAACCAAAATATATTTTTGTCTCTGAACAATCATTTCTCTCTAAAATAACTGGAGTAACGTAAAACATCTGTTACAAAGTAAAAATGATTAAAATACGTTCAACTTTGTATAACCAGCCAAACACGATTAATTTAATTCATATTGTTTTAAAAAAGCCTATTTAAATAGATTTCACTTTAGTGAAGTAAAAAATTATTAAAATGAAAATCATAATAAAATGGGATTAAGAGGTTAGTAGGCTATGCGAACTGGCTACGTGTACATTTCATATAAACCCTGAGGTGGAGTAATAATAATAATAACGTGTCAAGTACTTACACATCTACAAAACGAGTATATTTAGATCCTTCACAATAACTTAACTGTTTGATACTGTTCTATACAATGACCATAGGTTGCGGGTAGGTGGGTAGTGGATTGTGGGTAGGAAGTTGGCGGGGTAGTGCCCACATAAAGTACTGACCTCCCTGGACAAAAACAAACAATATCTACTCTAGTAAGTGTGGGAGGGAACCCGAATATTAATCCTGGTAGTTGTAAAGGGTTTGCCAGTTGTAAAATTCGATTTTCAGTTATCGAATTAAATAAAAAAACCTTAGAGATATAGTGAACATCACATATACCAAATTGTATCGAAATCGGTTAACTTGTTTTGGCTGTAAAACACATGTCTTACAGATAGCAATTGTTAAAAAAAGTTATTCTAGATCATAATAAGACTTCAAAACAAATAATCCATTTTTTGGGCTATCACAACTTTCTAATATACCGGAGTTCTTAGTAAAAAAATTGGGAAATGGTTCTATTCATCAAAACAAACATTCCTTTCACAATATGGCCTATCTCGCTTCGTTGTGTCTGTCTGTCTTTTTACAGAATAATTAATATCATGAGCTAGTTTATGATTTTTCAGTTATTTAATTTTTTTTCAATTTTATTACTTCAACCATTTCAAATAGGCAACGTTTCAAAAATTCACAAAATTTTGATTTTGACCAAATGCACAGTTTTATAGTTATTGGGTTTTGAATTTTTGAAACGTTCGTTTGAAATGGTTAAAGTAATAAAATTGAACAAATTACACAATGAGGCGTTTCAGAAAGTTTAGGTCCTATGGTATATTAATTAATACGTAAAACACACAAATAGACGAAGCGAGATAGGCCATATCGTCAAAGAAAGTTGTTTGTTTTGATGTATAAAACCGATTCCCACATTTTCGGCAAATATTTTCGAACACCCGGTAGAAATACAAGCTATTACAATACCCCTCACGGCAATGAAAGAATCCGTCACACCTTTTCCAAGAGTTACCAACTAGGAACGTTGTAAAAGGTTTGGATGAAGTTAGATTTCAAAGAAAATCAAAAGGAGAAATTAAAGAAGGATTCGACATCCTCTTATAAAGGACAACATTGATTGGACCTGGAGTGGAATTACCTAAAAGAAGGAAAACTGGCAGACCCAAAACCACACGAGAAACTACGGAAAAGGAAATTAAAAACGAATACAAGATTTGGGGAAAGCTGGAAACTAATACTTGACAGCAAAGTGATACTTTCAGTGACAACTGGGTCAAGAGATCCCCCACGCGAGACGCAGAGCCCACGGTTGCAAGTGTAGCAATGTA
This sequence comes from Aphrophora alni, assembly GCA_963513935.1. NCBI lineage: Eukaryota > Metazoa > Arthropoda > Insecta > Hemiptera > Aphrophoridae > Aphrophora > Aphrophora alni. The sequence goes on along the minus strand of OY740766.1, from coordinate 27,313,020 downwards.
CTTATGCAATACTACAGATTGATATGTTGATTTTATTGCAGGGTTCATCACTTGGTAATATCACTTGGAACTAATGTAAAAGATTTCATAATAGAGTGGTTCCGTGGATCTTGCCACTCGTTGTAAGCGTGGATACGCCCACGGTCTATAGAATTTATACATATTTACTAAAAGTTATAACAAGTTGTAAAGGAAATCACAGTGAAATTAACTGTTCTGTAAATAATTATTTATTTAATTTTTGGATAGTTCTCAATATTCAGAAAACAGTTTTATTTTACACTATTCTTACCCGTGGCTTCGCAAGGGAAAAAAATTATACAAATTTTATACACATCTATATTAAAAAATATAATACATCAATTATGGCCAAAAAAACAAGTTAATAACACTTTCCAAAATGTTACGTATTGAAAATGGGATAGGCCTCACCTAGCTCCGTGTTGGATTATTAGCTGATAAACTTAATCAGCTGTTTTAAGCGTGTATTATTGGTTGGCATGGTAACTAAATTTGTGTCTAAAAATATATTAATTAACTTTAAAAAACACTTTCTTAAATGCTTCACACTGGTTTAGACTAAGCCTAACCTACCTTTGTGTTGAACTATTAAAGCTGATGGACCTAATCAGGGTTATAAGTACAGTAAAATATTTCACACCCTAACATAACCTTTGTGTTGTAAGCCTACAAAAACCCTGCTCAGTCTGAAATAGCGAAGATTAGAACTCATACTCACGAATGAATTTTAAATTAAACATAATATTTATGTAGGCCTATCTTTAGCACATATTAGGTTTGTCAGTAGCGGCCGATGGTTAAGGGCAATGGGAGGGCTCTGTTTTATTTTATACACTTAAGGGAAGCATGTTATCATTCACAATCACAAAGGGTTAAACTTAAAAACATAAACAAACAACTCGTGTGAGTGGCGAGACACTATTTAGAAGAGTTGCGCCAACTTATTTTGCCCATAGAAAACAAGGTTTTTAGTAATGCGGGACATCTAATTTATGGTGGCTTCACTGACTGATGTCTGCGCGCGCAGCTTCGGACTCTGCCCTAGAAGCCCATTACACGCTGTGTAAATGACGTCACGGCACCCTCACCTCTGCCTGCTGCTTGCCCCATATGACTAAATGCAATGAAACTGGGACGCTCTGGCCACCGTCCGAAATCCAGAATACATTCGTCAAATATTTTATATTGTAAAACTTCCGCTACAAATGATGGTGAAATCCATAGCGGCAATTCATAATTCATTTATCTCCACAGAATTAAATACATAATATAGGTATTTACATTATTAAAATAATATTATCATTGGTGGGGGCGGCGGACGAGAGTCCTTATGAGTAAGCTGCCACTGAGGTTTGTTCAAACACAGAATCACAGAGTAGTTGTCGACTGATTTGTGTTTTAATTTACTACGCATGCGCGAACGTTGACTGCTACATATTTATATTTTGTATAACTCAGTTTCTTTTAAAGATAAGAAACAGGTCCATTCAATACAAATGCACACTTAACAGTAATAGATACTGTACATACTTTATTAAAACATAAGTAATATAATATTACTCAATGTTAAATTAATACAGATTACACAGTAATTAATACTATATTACATTGATACTGTACTTATATTTAAAGTAATTATTTGTATTAATTGTTAAAGATAGTTAAACAACTTACTTTAATAGAAACTAAACACAATTTAAATAAACACGTCATGTTTGGTTGTTGATTTAAACATGATTTTAGTAGGAATATCAATCTAAGATCCTTACAGGTTCTATATCAGACAGTTATGAGAATATAGACACAGTGGTTGTGAAACAATGTTTTTATGCAGGATAGTAGCGTGCTACGCCAACTCGGCTGCCTCTCACTCTACACACTTTTGACTGTATCTACGTAACAAAACAAACACACCCTCGCGGACTCAATCCCGAGGGTCATTGCTGGATCTACTCATTTTGTGTGTAGATCCCTCTCTTTCATCTTTCCTATCAAGTCTTGTAGACCAAATCTTGTTCTCGTCCGACCCTTACAGTTGCTCCAAGGCTAAGGGGTCTTCATTTTATATCATTTTCTTCCTTTTTTTTTATAAGGTAATGTTGACCGATAGCAAAAAGAAAGAAACATACAGACGAAATCACAAACTGTTCGAGTTAAAACACTTTTGTAAGTTACAAACCCATCATACCTCTGTGGCACTGAACCACTAGAGGCATGTTCAATACTTTAAAGTAAAGCACTGGATTTGCCTCTTTTGTGGTTGTCACAAAGTTTTGTGTTTATGTAACAAACGAAGATGACGACTTGGGAATTACAATTTTTTACTTTCCTCACATTATACATTGGCATAGGGAAAGTTATTCTTTTGATGTCCTTCGAGTCCAAAAAGTGGTTTCTGGGTCGTATGTAGAGTGCTCTACAGCCTAAACGGGCGGACCCATTTTAATCAAATTTGGTATGTGGACGAGTTTTTAATGTGAAGTAAAATTTAATGACCCCTCCCCCCTCATAAAAAGGTTTAGGAATAATAAGCAAAAACAAAAATAAAACTTGATTTTTACACGAATTTTGTTTAAAACTTGATTTTAATCGAATACAAGACTTACATTTAAAAAATTGATTTTAATCAAATACACGACAAATGTTTCAAAACTTAATTTACGCTTCAAAACTTGATTTTACTCAAATACAGGACTTGCACTTAAAAACTTGATTTATGTTTAAAAACTTGTATTAATCGTATACACTACTTACATTTTAAAAACTTGATTTTACTCAAATACACGACACACATTTAAAAACTTACTTTACTCTTAAAAACTTGATTTTAATCAAATACAGGACTCACACTGAAGCGTGTTTATGGTAAAAGCAAAGCAAGTTTAGACCCTTATTTAAATATACTTAATTTTTGTTTTTAATTCGGCGTCCATAGTTCTACTGAAATAACAATTTTGGTAACAAATTTGTTTTTATTTGGTTTTGGGAATGGGAAAATTTGTGAAATTTTTTGCACCATTTATTTCACATGCGGTCTAGCAGTTTTTTCTTTTTACTTGTTACTAGGGACTGATTAAGATATTCGATGTCTCGATAATACCTAAAATAACATTTGTCGGAGATGCAGAAATATACTTTTCGATTATTTACTATTCTGCATCGACAAAGTTTGTACAATGGTTTTTGAAGTTTAAATCTATTTATAAAACACAGAAAACAAACGCGGAAAAGGAGAAAGTGAAAACAAAGAGAATGCAAAAACACCGCGACTGTAAATTAATCCAACCTTGTATAAAATGACAAGGTATAAGCTTCAACTATATAAAGTAGATAAAACTCTATAATTGAATAGGAGACATGTTTAACTTAACAATTCAAATGCAACCTATTAGTGTAAACTCATCCGGCACATAGTCAATACTGGCATTGCGTGGGATAATTCTCACACAAAATATCCCACACATTTAAATCAGTTCATTCTTACTTGACTCTAGATATGCATGCGAATAAAGCTATAAAGAAGAACTTTTTTTTTTGGAACTGGATTCGCGGAACAGAAAACTTCTGATGGAAAAAAGTTGATTCTGGGAAATGTGGAATAAAATATTCTAATATTGTGATTGAAGCATAATAAATTTAATGTTTTATTACATTCTTTTTACAACAAAACATTACAGTACACAGTTATATTCGCTGTGATGAATAAATACACTATATTTCAAAATGTATTAATTGTATGGAAAAATTAGGCACCCTCTAGATTGTGTTGAGTATTATTACTAACTGCAATAACTTTAAACTAAAAAAAATTAGGAATACAGTAATCTCTAAATTAATTACATAGGTGCAAGGTGTGTAACAATATTTACACATCAAAACATGAGTGTTTTCGTAAAACAAATGAGTTTTTACTCTCATTATACAATTTATTTTTATTTGTCTAATGAAATATCTTGAAAAGGCATTACAAACTGCAAATATTCAGTAATAGAGCAAGTAGATGCCATCAAATAAATAGTTGTGTACTCTATCTAGCGTCACCTATAATAAACACATTGAATATCAACGTAAAATACATGTAAGAATTAACCGTGGGATCTGTTCAAGAAGAGGACAATTTTCTAATCCTATAAATAGAACAGACAGAACCTGATCTCACAGAACAGCTGAAACGTTGTTGGACAGTATAAAGGACGGTATTTTATGAGGAACAGAATGAATGTGGAACCAGTAGAGATTTGTTGAATTCCTACTTGTGTGGAGCTGTAGGAACAAAGATGAAGATTTGTTTGACACCATCTGGAAGGTCATCAATTTATACTGGGCTTTAAAATAATAAAGTGTGCATTCATATATTATGTAATTGGTTAGGTTAGGAAACCTTCTGAATGACACTCTTTGCATGATGGTCCTCTTCTTGAACAGACCCTTAACCGTGTTGTCGAAGAAAATCGGTCGAATTCTCTTACTGGATATGGCACACCAAACTCCAATTTTCGCCGAAGTGGAACCTCTTGTAAGCCGTTATTAGCGGCAGCCTAGATGGGAGTGTTCTAAATCCATTTAAATAAAACCAGGCCTTATCACTAAAAAAAGTAATGTGATGAGGCCTGGTTTTATTTAACCAATGTAAGATAAAAAGTTGATTATTCTTATCTTTACTCTTAAACCAATCATAATAGGATACACGCTTTTCTGCATCCCGAACTCAATATGGCCGCAACTTCAGACGTTTAGTGGTTCTTTGACAGGTTGAATAAGATGCTTTCATCTGTTGTGATAACTGCTGAAGTGATTTATCGGAAGAACGTAGAAGAGCCCGTTGATAACGACGAGTAAACTCTGGCGCAGTGATTGAAAGTTTTAACAGTTTCACTTAACAGTTTTAACTTAACAGTTTCCAGGCCTATTATTATAAATAAAACTTCCTGTGGCACAAAACTTTGAACAAGATCATTCACAGTCGGTTTCCCTGTAATAGGAGCATCAGGGAATTTTTCTACAAACAACTCAACACAACGAAAGATTATAAGGTTTTACCGCGAAGTAAATCTCCAACAACGTGACCCTCTGATTCTGCGAGAAACTCATGGCGAACCGACAGACTAGGGGAAATGACGTCATCACAAAAACTCGTTCTCCAAAGGTTACACATAAACATATAAAATGGTGCGAGTTGTTTGAAAATGGTCGTAGTGAAATTGAGGATGAGTGAAGCCAAGGGAAGGTCGGCAATGGTTCAACGTATGCAACAAAATGTCCCAGTAACAAATCGAAAGCCAGAGCTAAGCACTCAATCAAGCTAAGTGCTGATTTGCTTGCAATGAGCAAACTTTAGAGCCATAATCAACCCCCGAATAACAGCAGGGTAAAAATTGTAATATACTCTTAGGTTTGCATCAAGTACTGCAGTGTAGAACATCGAAAAGTATCTTAGGTGAATTCCTATGGAGGAAGCTATTTCAATTAAATGGGATTTATTTTTAGGTTGAGTTTATGGTAGAAACAAAAGAAGCTTAGGCTCTAATAACTATAAAAATATTAAGTTTATAAAGATTCACAAAATGTCGACAAGGAGGAATTGTTTTGTACCAAATTAAAAATTGAAATTTGACTTCAGAAATACTAACTAATATAGAAAATTACATTTTGTCCATTTCTCATGTGCAAGAGATTACTGGGGAGACATTGAGGAATACAATTTTTAGTTAGTATTTGGAGTTGTGGATAGGCATATGAGAAAGTTAGTGCAATGTTTATGTGCTATTATTTATTTTACATTATATATTTACATCCAAAGTTAGCCTCAGTTTGAATAAAATTGTACTAAACTTTGATAAGCAAGCAATAAACAGCCTAAAGAATGTAGTGCTATAGAGTTATATAAGTCCAAATGTATTTATGTTTAGTTAATGATACAAACTGTTAGTTTGTTGCTTCTAAATAAAATATTTTTATTTAATGAATTAGTTCTTTTACATACAAGTGTTCTGAAATGCTTCATTTAGTCACATGCCTAGATTTAGTTCAATAGATGATAGTAATAAATAATACAGATTAAAGGTAAGTAGAAAATATAGAACAGGTAAGTGTAAACTATTATCATAGCTCATGGATCACTGAAGATGGTTGCAATGGCGTTGAAATGTGTTTGAGTTAATAAACATATTATTTGTGAGAAATTGTGTTAGTTTTATTTTTATTTAAAACATCTCACAAATCAAGCTCAATATTTGAATATAACTGTAAACAAGTTACAAATATATGATTTAACTTATTTCTGTTCTACTATGTTAGGTATGGGCAGATTTATGTTGGAGGGGGCACTCTTATTACACAATTTGAGTGCCCAATGTCTTCTGACAATCCAGGTATATTTAAATGATTTAAACTATCAAAAAACAAACAGCTGATTTGTAAATTCCTTTGATCAACTTTTGACTTGGTCAAAAATGAAAAATCTGCCTTCATCACTACTAACATATTGTTGAGGTCAACTATGTACAAAAAATTCAAATTAATTGGTCAAATAGTTTTTGTGATACAGTGTTTATACAGGGTACTTCCAAAATGATTTAACAATTTTGAAAATTTATTCAGACTACTTACAGAGCTGGTTTTGGTGTCATTTTGTAGCAAAATACTTCAAGTTTTACCATATAGTTAGGTTCAATGTGACTTCCATTGGTCATTTTCCTGACATCCCATCTGAAGTCAATTTCCAACCAAACCTGCACCAGCATCTCAGGCGTAACTTCTTCAACTACGGCATAGATTCTTGCTCTGAACTTAGTGAGAGAAGGCTGTAAAGGGAGGTTATAAACTTTATTCTTCTTATAACCCCAGAAGTAAAAATCTAGAATTGCAGATCTGGTGAACAAGGTAGCCATGCAATTGGCCCATCTCGACCTATCCATGTACCTGGAAAGTGGTCATTGAGAAAATCTCGGTAGTGCAACGATGCACTATCTTTCTGGAAGTGTAAGCGGCAAAACAATCTGTGAGATTAAAAAGTTTTCCAGCATATTTAGGTGCACTATTTCTGTTGATGGTTTTCTCTTGATAAAAGAAAGAACCTTAAACTTTCTTTTCGCTAAAGAATCAAAAGACATTAATTTTTCGGCTATCACGAACATGTTTCAAGGATTGCCGTGGCCCAAATCCGACAATTGCGTGTATTCACTTTACCACTTACATGGAAAGTTGACTCATCACTGAAGATTATGTTTGCAAAGAAATGCTGGTCTTCATACAATCGATGTAACATTTCGTACAAAACACCTTACAAGCAACTAATATTTGTGTCTTTTAGTTCTTCCAACATTGTTATTCTGTATGGTTTAAGATGAAAACTTTTTTTTTTCAACACACGCCAAACTGTCGCATGTGGAACACCCAGTTCGTTAGAAGCATGCCGGTTGAAAAACGGTTACCAAAATTTTGCCTCACTTGCTCTACGATATCGTACAAACACACAGTGATGCCCTGAGGATTTCCTATAGCATAGTGAAACTAAACACTTATGGCACTCATAAATGGTAGGTCCACTGAAAGGATCTTTACCATAACCTGTACAAAAACTCCATTGCACAACTGTAGCAGACTTCGATATTTCAAATCGAAACACATAGAGAGCATGCTTGGGACCATTGAAGTCAACCATCTTTGTTACAATTGTCACTAGCACTTATGGTGGTGCTATTTGATACTATTCAGTAAGTGAGTCGAACTTGATCTATTTTGCTACAAAATGACACCAAAACCAGCTCTGAAAGTAGTCTGGATAAATTTATATGAATTTACAAAGTTATAAAGTCCTTCTTGAAGTACCTCTGTATAAACCCATGTCAAGAGAGCTTCGCTCAAATACAAATATGGTTGTGGTTATAGAGATATTATTTTGTTACAGACTCTACTAAAGTATGCTGGATCTAAAATATGTGGTTCTAACATGTATACTATATTCATTAAAAAGACAATCTGACCTAACAGTTCAATGTATGACCAGTGGAGGCTGCAGAGATGTAGAAGTTGTACCTAATGTTACTATAGCAGATGTAAGTTACGATAGATAGTGATTTCTGTTTATTACAATAAGTTGGAGGGAGTTCATTTTAGGGGAGAAATTAAAAATTAATAAACATCACTAAGTTCAACTTTCTTATATAGAAATCCATGAAATTGAAGCATTACCAAAAAAGAAGATGAATTGTCATCTCCTTAAAAATACATTTTGGGGGTTATTGTTAACAAATTTGAACATGTAGCCTATACTATTTTAGAAGGTTAAATATTTTTAAATGGGTTCAAAATTAATTGATCAAATTGCGGAGAATTATAAATTTTTATAATCCAAGCCAAAATTAGGTTATTTGAGTTTTCTTCAATTTGCTCAGGAATTGTAATTTTCTTTTAGACATGGTTTAACTCCTGATGTGACATTTTTGAAGGGATAGAACAAGAACAATACTTTTGTTTTGTTGCTTAAGGATTAGGCCTACATTTAAGCCGTCTAGCAAACCTAGATTCAGATCAGTGGAATTTCTTCCATCGCGGAATTGAGGATCAGCCAACACATTAAAAAAAAATTAATTGTTGTTAATACGAAAATAATTGTATAAATTTCCATACACATTAAATTAAGAAGAAATGCAACCGTTTATAAAGTACACCAGAAGGCTTCTTCGCTGAAACACTATGGTAACACAATTTGAGCAAGCAATGACTGATTATACAGTTACACTTATATACACTAGTGAGAATGTGGTTTTCTATCCTGTCTTAACTCTCAGGAGGCCTAAAGTACAGAGTAGCAAACACATCAGTGGTCAATAGTAGTTCATTATTTTTTTAGCCCAGCCATATATTCTCGGGTGGTTTAATAATGTCGACTTAGTACTTGCTGTTAATCATGTCATTAATAAGTCAGCTTAACAGTGATTGTAATCTTCGGAAGCTACTAAATCTTGTTGCTAATTATTATTACATATAACTAGTAAGTTATCACCAGTATTAACATATCACGCCCATAACTTTTCTTTTGACAGTAGCCTACTTCCTACATATTTAATATTTACAAGTCTTCACTAATTCAGATTATATAATTGTTCTCTGTACAAATTATATTTTTCTTAATAACAGACATGAACTTTTCAGTTGGAAGGAGTTTCATATTATTTAAAATATACATCCATAATTCTGAAAACTAAAATAGATGGATTGAAATTGGATGTAACTAGAGCACAGGGACCACCTAACAACTTCTCTCAGCATTATGCCTTTATCAAGTGAGTATACCAAACTTTTTTAGAGCAAATATTTTAATTACTATTAACAATAAGTTGTTCTGAAGTATTAAAGTATTTTTATGTTATTCTGTAGCCCTAACCCTTATCTCAATACCCCTTCTCCCAGGAAACCCTTAATTATCATAATTGTTATCTCACTGAAAACTAAGATACTGCTCTAACATGATATATCTTCTATTACAGTCACCATGAAAGAAAACGCACATTATTAGATAACAAATGCGTTATTTGTAACAAAACAATGTTTTTAATAACTGTCATTATCTCCAAGGTGGCAAAACGTTTTTATTCTATTTTACCAATTTTAATCAAATCCAATTTATTTTCTTACAACAGGTCTCAGAAAAAGGACATATAATGATTTGGAATAAGAATAATACTACCAGCACACCTCTCCAACCAAAGATGTGGTTGGTTTTTATGCAAAAGTTTTTTCTTTTCCAAAAATTACATTTCTATTTTCATTCCTCTTTCCCAGACAATGGGAAACAATAATTAATAACTTTACACAAAAAATAATTTTGGATTTTATTTAATGTTTTTTTCATCATTTTTAGTGAGCAGAAAGAAATAAGAATAGTAAAATCATGGGGTATTCTCACCATAAATGAAGGTGTTAATCAGATACTTAACCGTAAGTTATTTATTTATTTTCTCTTATGTAAAGTTAGAGTTTAAACATAAATGTTATAAGTTAATTTCCTAAATTAATATCAGATTAAAATCTCAATTATTTTAAAGTCAATTTAAAAAAATCAACAGTTTTAGGTTGGATATTTTGAAGAAATGGTGTTTAAAAATTACAATTTTCCTAGTTTAGAGAAAGTGAATAAAAACGAGTTTCTAAACAGTCACCATTTAAAATTTAAATACTATTTTTTAAGAAACATTCATATTCAACAAAAAGTAAAACCTAGTTTATATGATGATTTAATTAAATATTTTTGATCCTAGAGCTTATTATTGCCAAATGATTAATTTTAGAGGTTATGTAATTAAAAACTTGTTTGATTATTATGTTCATGTTTTTTATCATATAAAAATGTTTGGGCATCAATGAATGCTGAATTTAAATCTGCACAAATGAGCTATTATAGGATGGTGTAAGTAAAAATTAATTTTTAAAAAACCATTATTTTTTTAATGTAAACCATTAATATTTGAAGATAAGCTGGCATTTAAAAAATAAGAAAGATATTTTTCTAGTCCAACAGTTAAAAAACTTAAGCCTTCATTCACATCCAAGAATTTGGTTGAATATAACATCTCGTGTGTTTACAAAACACACACACACACACACACACACACACACACACACACACACACACACACACACACATGATACCAAATCATAATATATTAAACAAGGAAATGATGTAATTCTAACTTTTTTAGAGGTGATAATGTCTGGATTTGGACGTGATTTAGACAGAACTCAATTTTGGAAAGTCATTTATAGGGTTATGGTTTCTACAAAACGTACTTACAAAGCAATAAACATGATTCTTGATTGTCTAGGTTAATCAACACGCAAATTTAGCAATAGCCTGGACTTGCGTCTTATCATGAACAAAAAATGATGTTTGAAACATAAATGATTTTATCATTACAAACTGTAGTCGGTAGAGATAGAAAATTATTTTAAATTCCTGTTCTGTCCAATTTTACATGTAATAAAATTATAATTTATCATTATTATGTTGTCTGCTTTTATGTCCAGAAAAGAATAAAATTTTGTTTTAAAAGTTCTTACTATGTAACAAAAAACAAAACATGTTATCACTTATTTTTGTTTCCTTTCAATAGTGATTTTTAAATAATCTATCTATGATTTGTCTTATATTATTAAACCTTATATTAAATATATTATTATATTATTGTGTTCTTTGCCCACTCTTTATCAAGCAATGATCAACCTTCAAGGAACTTGTCCATATGAGAAGTTTACTTTATAATATCAAGTATTTAAGAGAGATCGCAATAAAAAGCATTTTTCTTAGTTATTAAAAATTAGCTAACAATTCTTTTGAACATAAATATTCTTGTTGTCAATAATGAATATGCTATGTAAAATCATAAAACTCATTACAATTTCTAATTGGGAGAATTATCTTCCAATAAATCCAATATGCCTATAATAGCAAGAATTATTAAAGACTTACTTTTTTTTAAATCTTTCTAATCTAAGTTTATGTTTATATAATTTTGAACTGTCATTGCGAATCAGCTAATATTGTTGTATCGTTTCAGCGAATGTAACAGAAAACTATTATATTCTTTCATTTGCGAAGAATGAACATTTTCTAATGTACATTTGTAATCCTAGAGGTAAGTAAATATGATAGTTAAATATACTTTAAACATAGCACATAGATGGTGGGTTATTGAAGAGTTGTTAAATTATACCAAATCATGTACCATTTAAACAGGGCATGTTTTATAAAAAAAAATATAACCTTATATTGTAAGTAATAACTTATAATATAAATTCCTAAACATTCTGTTTCAAAAGTTTCAGGTTGTAAATTATACTTACATTATAAGTGTATCAAACTTATCAGTTTTATAAGTTTAGTGTCTGTGGTATTAGTGAAGTTTAATCTAAATTGTATTTTGATCCTTTCCAGAATTTTAATTATCTAAAATTAAACGAAATTAATTTATTCTCATCCAGTGATGGGTATTACAAGGAGACAAAATATATTTAAAAGAAAACCATGCACACATTGCACTAACTTTATCATGTTCTAAAGCAATAAAATTTTGGTAAAATTAGAAAGTTTATGACTCAAACTAATATAATGAACTACTACCATGATAAGTTTGTTTTCACTTCTGCCTCTCAAACAAAAATTTTTAGGGAGCTAGCAACTATTACATTTTGTTTAGGACCTTAAGAACTAAATTTTAACAAAATTTGTTTAAAATCGTTATAGTCAATTTTTGGTAAATGAAAATTGTATGATTTGGTCTTTTGGCAGGTAGGGAGGGCTTCTCCCAACTTGTGAGTTTATAGAAGAAAAAAGTGTAAGCTTTTGACGAGATGAAAATATACCTACAAACCATATTTGATAAAAATCTGTTCATTCGTTAGGTACTCACTGAATGAATCTCAGCCAGACGATGGACAATATTCTAAAATCTACCTTTTCTTGATTCATTAACCTCATTCTTTATACTGTGTATACAGACAATTTACTCTTTTAGGCCTGATGATACCACCAGTATTAAAAATCCAGTTGCGAATAAAATACTTACGGTAGTTTATATAAGAGTAGAGTAAAACCATCTGTTGGTAGATGTTGTTTCGAGTCAGTTCATTAGTTATAATCAAAAGCTCCTTTAGTGAAGGATGATGTTTTCATGATGTATTATTATTTGAAAAACAGAAGAAACAAAAGAAAGAAGTATTGGATGCAGTCGTATAATTTAATGAATGTCAGACACAGTTCTGGAGTACTTGTAAGCAAACTATCTCAACAGAAAGAAAAATTTAACAAATTTTATAGCATGAGCCTTGAAAGTTTCCATTTCTTATTGCAACTTGTGACTACTTCCATTGTAAATACGATTTTTCACTTGTATCTTTTAATTCGACGACTATTGTCTTCTAGACCAAGCAGTTTTATAGCAGTTTATAATTCTATAAACAGAGGCATTTTACAACATTTTTGATGAAAGAAATTAAGAAACTACACATTTTTTATCATTTTGAATTATCATACAATACTAAGCAAAGAGTTGACCTAGTGTGTCACCTAATACATGTGTATTTTACAATAGTATGTACAGATGTATTGATGTACACTGATTGAGCCACTACAACACGCTTAGAGATACCTATCTTATAAGATAATTATCAAATACAGTTTATTATGCATTTTAAACAACCTAAACAATTTAAATTGTAAATAACAGTAAACAAGCACCAACTGCGTTATAACTTGTAATACTAGTGGTACTATTTTATGAGTAAACAGTTTTACTTTATGGAATAGAATTTTCTCCACTTATAAAATAATATTTTATCAACTTATATATTAGTAGTTTTATGAAACAGGTAAAGTTAAAATATTTAATCTTGGTTAACATTTTCGTTTCTATAATAATAATACTGTATATATATATATAGATTTTATTGTGGTTAAACTTAATTCGAGAAACAGAGGTTTTAACTTAAGATTGCATAAAATATAAATAATTGTGTTTGGTTAGTTGAAGGTCACTCGGTCTGTTTTGATGAAATGTAGGCCTACTTCCTTCAGTTTTATGATATAATAAATTCTACATAAAGTAGCTATCTAGTACCAATATGGTTTTAGAGGTTATGTTGAATTCTCATTAACTTTACAAACAGGCCGACTACAAAAAAAATTACTGAGCACAAAAACTTTATAAAAATGAACAACTAATACAAAATCCGACAAATAAATTACATTAAATTGAATCAAACATTGTACTAATTATTTTATATACCTATATCAGAGCTCACACACATTCATTCTAATCTCTTCAAAATTCAGTTCCGGAGTTTTCGGTCAAAAACTGAAAATGATCAGCATTTGGGGTTAATTTATTTTGTTTTTACATTGCTTACAAACTGCTTTAAAACGATTTGGTTTGGGTCATAAACCTTCATATTTCACCAAAATTTTATCAAAATTACTAAAGAGGATTTTGATATAATGAAACTTCTAATAGGCATCCATTTTTACAGTTTGACCAACAACTCTCAATTAGAATATTCTGGAAGTGACCAGTACATTTCAGTATTATTATGGCTGATTTGAACAATCAGAATTTTGTTCTTATAAACCAAACTGATCAACTCAATTTTCAACATACAATTTAAAAAGTCAACCTATTTATAAAATTGGTTCATGTGCTGCACATTATCTTTATAATGCTTGAACAAATCCATGAATAAATTATTATGAAATTTAAACCTTTTGATGTTGACATATTCCTAACGAACAAGGAAAAAACTCCAAACCACAAAATAACACAACTACACAAAACTGTATAATGCCTTTATATTACCTTATGTACATTTCGATAGAAGTAGTGTATCTACCTCTATGTAGATACACCTGTATGTAGATGTATGCTCTGCTATCATCTTCAGAGGTAGTGTACCTATGACCCAAACTTTTCTAACTTACCCTGGTTGAGGCTACTTTTACCAACTTCATTTGTTCATATGCAATTTGTGCTAACAATTTAAAAATATGAAAAATGTATGAGCACTATTTAAACCAAGGATGGTTTAATCAAAAGTATTCATAATTTAAAATGTTCATTTACAAACGAAAAAACCTAACCTAACCTAACCTCATTTATTGTGTTTTGTAGTTAATTAGGTCAAATAATGTATAAATAACTATAGTTACTTTGTTTATAACTTAAATAAAACTAATATTTGTATTTTCCAGTCCCTATATCAATAGACGCAAGAGTACTGTATACTACAAACCCCAAACTTAATATGGATGAAGCAGTGTATATTGATAAACAAAATAATTTCATTGGTGAGCTTCAATTACTTCCAAATAAAAATATAAATTTTCTCATGCAACACATCCCAGAATCGATTAATAAATAAAATAAAATTCATTTATAAACATTTGGTTATGTTATATTATTATCCTTTTCATATTACTTGTGAATATATCCTATTTATTTGTAATGAATATGAATATGAATATGACTAGTAACAAAATAATATACTAAAAGCTTAAATATACATTGGTCTGTATTATTTTATTAGTTAAATTTTGTTTGGATTAAATTGATGTAATGTTTAATTATTTGTAACAACAAAAGATTTGCAATAACGACAATCTGTTATTTAGTTGTTTATTTATAAAAACTTTTTTGCGGTAAAATTCTGAATGTAAATCCAAAAACAATTTTATTTTGAATATAGCAAATTAGGTAGTCAAATATAAATTTCAATGCTGAATTTGGATTTATGAATTGTAAAATAGGACGAAAACTAATTATTCAGTAAATCGTATAATAAAAATATTTTAAAGTTTTTGGTATCAAAACAACACCTTTTGGCGACTTGCTGCCCTTGTTTATGAGAGACACCATGTGGTTGATATCACTTGATATCAGATACACGCACAAGAAGTAAGAAGTAAGAAGTAAGTATCAAAAGAAAATACTAGTTGAAAACCGTATTTTTAATCTCTAAAAAATACATGCTGGTAATAAATTTCAAGGAATACTGAAGGTAAATTCAAATTTAAAAATTGTTAATCGGGGTCCAATAGAAAAATTATATATGTTGAATTTTGACTCAGATACTTTAGAATAAGTACAAGAGATCGTATTCAATAAAATTAACCTATTGGAGTAGAAAATTCAAATGTTGAATCATTGCCATTTATGATTTGCACAAAACAAGCAAGGAAGCAAACGAAAATAAGTTTTCAAAAGGATTCAATCGTCTTCAAACATAATAATAAATTTATTCTTCATTTATTTTCAAAAAAATGAAAACAAAAATTACACATTATCCAACCTATTACAAAGTAAAAATTACTTTTTTTAAACTATAAAATATAAACTTATCAATGTCAACAAAGATATAAAGGGTGAATGATATAAGTGTACTAACTTATTTAATTGGAAAGTAGGCTATGTGATATATTTAAAAAAAGTCAAATGGTCACTCTCTTAAACTTATTGTTGTCTTATTTGGGGGTTTCAAAATTTTAATGCCATCAACTATTTTTCCAATATGGCGACACATTTTAAAATTTCTTATAGAAATACCAATTTTTTATTGGGTTTTATATTTTACACATTTTTTTACGACTTTTTTATTTTTGTGTATTTTTCGATAGCTAAACTATTTACGAGCTACAGAGAGTGATTTTAGTGAAAAACAGAGATCTGTTTTCTGTACTTACAACCGTTGAACCGAGGTTAAAAGTGGAATGTAGATAGAGTATAATGTAATAAAAACTATTAAAAATTTGAAAATCAACTTAATAAATTCTGTTACTCACATAGCAGGTGTAATTGGGGATATTTATCGAACAATTAATTAATACAGTAATTAATTAATTTTTCTAATTAATGATTATTGGTAAAAAACTTGAAACATTTTTGGTAATTTACTAGAACACACGAGTTCATTTTTAAACATGCTATATAAATTTAATTAATTAGAACATGGTATTGTTTATTTTCAAATTTCTAACAGTTTTTGTAACATAATACTCTATCTACATTCCAATTTGTATTGTTTTAAATAGAGAAAATGAACCTCTGTAAACGCCTACAATCTTGTTTTTCAATACTTTGAGCCTCTGTAGCTCCTAAACACAATTCGATGTATCAAAAAATACACTTGAATAAAAAAATTAAAAAATGTATGTAAAATTTAAAACCATCATAAAAATAGTTATTTCTTTAAGAAATTTTAAAACGGAATTTGCTCAAGAACCATCCCATTTCAATGTAGCCCTAACATCATTATCTCCTCTCCAACCACTACACAATAGTAACAAACAAATCCCAAAAGGTAATAGAAAGCAACAGCCAATAATTATGACTGCTACTCCTATGAAAGTGGTGTTAGAGGAAGCTAAGAAAAAAAATTAAGGATATGAAACCAAGCATAGACTGAAGAGGAGAAGTTGTTGGAGGATCCAAAAATGATTCCATTACATAAACTAAAAATTTTGAAGAGTAAGAAAAGGAAGCCAACAAAAGTTAAAAAAAGAAATCACACAAAAAATGGAGTAAAGCAAAATGTAGTGTTACAGTCAAAGGGGAAAATAAAATAAAGAAAAGTTGTAGAACACAAATTTCTTTTGAAAAATCATCTTCTGAGGAAGAATTGATGTATCCAAGTTATGTGACGACAACAAATCTGTTATCACTGAAGTCAGTTGAGTTTGTCATGACTTCGGTACCAAAACTGAGATGTATTTTGTGGAAAATGAGCTCACGCAGTGGGTTTGATTCAACTGAAAATTAAACATGTGACTTTTGTTCCAAAAACTAAGTTTTCCTATTCAAAAACAATGTTTTACGTTGTAAAATTGATTTTTTTTTATCAGTGTTATTCAACATTTGTAATAATTTGTACAAAGTTTTATAACAATTAAATAAGTTTGATTATAAATCTAATTATTTTCTTATTTCTTATCACTGTCTGCTTACCCTAAAGGCATGTTGGAATTACCCGGCGACAATAATAATGGTATATGAACTACGAATGCAGAAAATTCCAATTATTTTTTAGGTACGTTTATTAAAAACCTGTCATTGTAAAAATTAGAAAATTTAAAATGTTATAAGGTGTTGGTATTGGCCTGGTCTACCCTATGGGTATGACAATCTTGAGGGACCATATTAAATCTGTATCCCACACAACAAAATTATTAATATCACTTCATGTTACATTTTGATATACATTCAATATTTTGGGTCGGTCCTTATGATAAATTCCCCCTTTTCATCCAAACTCTAGAAACACAATTTTTGGAGTTTGTTTTCGTCTTTACAGTATACATTTAAAAAAAAAATAAAATAAATAAAAAAAAAAAAAAAAAATAGATTCACTTTTTTCAAATTGTTAAATACGATTTTAAAGGGGAAAAACAAGAATTTTTAGTTTTCATCTTTTAGTTCAGCTACCTAATTTGTGTTACAGAAAACAAGTTTTATAAAAAGTCCTTGGGATAAACTTGACTCCTTAAGTCCAAAATAAGCTTATTTACCAAATTCAATTAAAATGTTTGGGCTTAAGAATAGTAACCAGACTACTGACAAATTAAAAAAACTCTTCTAGAGAATGAGTCAATAATGCTTAGATATTTTTTTATTTTAATACTAGGCCTATTTAGTAATTTTTGTAAAAGCACATTCTCAGAGTCCCATTTTTACAGGCTTAGTAATCCTGAGGGGACCTAGTTGAATCTACATCTTTTTTCATGTAGTCTTGGATTAGATCTCTTTCTCTCTCTTTCACATTCCCTATCAGGTCTCTCTCGACAAACTTTTGTTCTCTTCCGATCCTGAAATAACTATTAAACTATCTAGCCATTAAAAACTATTTGATGGCTAGAGATCTTTATTTTACACTCTTGTCATACATTGGTTTATAAGGTGATGATGACCCAGAGTTTTTTTCATCTGTAAACAAGGGGGAAAAAACAACATTGATTTGATGAAAATTACATTTTGTTGTTGTTGTAATTAAATTTTGTTTAATTTGTTGTTACGAAGACCAAAGATGTCAACAACTACAATGGGAGAAAAAGGTCCAATAAAAAGTTTCTCATTTTAATTCAAATAAAATTCTCTTCAAACATGGCTCCTTAAGATTATTGGCTGTTCTCCAAACTGAAAATGTTTTTAAAAGGGACATAATTTTACGAAAAATAAAAATCATTTACAGACTGGCTGCCACTGACTGATACCCTTCTGCGAGCAGGAAAACAATTTCCATAAAAATGTCACCACAGTACTTAATTTGTTTCCTCAGGAAAAATTTCGTTAGGATCCTTTTTGAATCAAACATTGTACACATATAAAAGAATAAATAACATTGTAAAATAATTGAGATATTTGTTTGACTTACATAATCTGTAACTGATGTCTAGTACGAATGATTTCATCTCGTTGCAAAACACTTAGAATCTGAGCTCGCTCTAATTCACTTAATCGAGCTATTTCTAGATCTAGTTCTGCCATTAAAACCTGAAATTTTAACAGAAGCAACGGAATTTGAGTCCAACTTCATATACAAATTTTATTGACCTGCTTAACAGAATTCAAGTTATCGCACAATTTATTTGATAACTATAATTTAAAAACCCTATAGGCTATACAAACAATGATCAAAATTTGATTCAAGGTTTTTTTAATTGATTTTGATTTGTAATTGATAAGGTATATTGATATGAATAATTTATCTGTTTATTTTTTATTTTTTATATTTACTCTATGGTAGAATCACACCTTAGGTACCAAACTTGTTATTCATAAATTATAAATACTATACTCTATAAGTTTATTACCCTTACAAATATTTCACACTAAAGTTTCAGGTAAAAACCAAACATGCATATAAATTAAAATAACAGGCCTATCCCATTAATTTGTATTTTGTGAGTTTACCCCCCCCCCCTTCCCAAGAAAAAAACTTTAAGCCAAGTGGTTTTAGATATTAGACATTTATAAGAAATAGTATGTACCAGTAGTGTATTACGTTTTGTTCAAAATATATATAGAGTATCACAACTCTATATTCAAAATAGAAAAATAATTTTCTTTATGAAATTTTGATTTGAATTATGGTAATGTGAATAGGCTTAGACTTTCTTATTTTTGTCCCAAACAGTGACTTGTCTTTTACAAATGATTTGAGTATTGCTTTTATAATGCATAGCCTAGATATTCATATTTTAACTAAACTAAACTTTTGAACCCAAAATCTTAGGAATACCCTAAGCATCTTTAACCCCTAAGCATCTTACTAGAACCACATTACAAATTTCAACAAATAGTAATTGCAATCTTTGATAAACCAAATTTACATTGCTTTTATATAAAAAAAAAAAAAAAAAAAAATATCAATTTTATTCATTTTAGTACAAAGTCCATACAGAACTTATACAACTTTGGAGATGTTTGGTTTTACTATTTATCCAATCAATTTTCAGAAATTTAGTACATAGTAGTCCTACATTCAAACAATTTTCTCCTTTTTATATTCTTTAAAAAAGGTGAAATTCAAAGAAAAGAAAATGGCGAAGGAGGAAATAAAGATTTTTAAACTTTTGTTCTAACAATATAGATACAAATTTCCTTCGAGGTCCTAAACAAAACATTTTCTTCACCATCTTCCTAAAATTCAGATGGGGGTATTTATCAATAAAAAATAATAACATACAGCTATCATTATGAGCTGAATTTATAAACATTTTTGAAATAATTTTTTTGCCAACTGGCAGATTTAGTTTAACCATGTAGCCTTATTATACATGGTTGCTAATTTTTTTATTCCACTGAATTTTGAAGCTTCCATAAGGATTGAATCCTGAACCTCTCATATTATGCCAAGGGAGAATGTGACATCTGGAGACTCAATATTTTGTTGGAGGGTAAAAATTCAATCCTGACTGATGTTATTGAAATTTTTGATTTATTCCCTCTTTTGACAGTTAGTTGCAAAAAATCATTAAAATTTTTTTTGCATATTTTTTAGTAATATTGCAGTGTTATGGTTACCGACCAAAATTGATAGCGAGCATTTTCTTTAAAAAATCTTATGGACTTAGGAGTTGTCAAAAAAGTTCCTATAATTACAATAGTAAAATTGATTTTCTGTTTAATGACAATATTTTCCATATACAAATCATGCTATGCTATAAAGGTGTAGGAAGTTAAATAGATAAATGTATTTAAAAACAAAATAATGTGGTAATTAATTTTAAATTAAAGTTTTTTTATAAATCTCTGTTAATTGCAATCAATCACTGTAGGCTAAAGTTATAAGTATTTAGCAGATGTTTGTTACAACTGCATAGAAATAGATAAGATAATGGCAACTTCCAACTATCCCAATCAAACAAACTGTATGGAATTATATTTCAAATATGTATACATATTCACTTTTATATAAAATATAATCATTCTTAGCTTCTAATCTAAATTTTTCTGCTGTCTTTATTGGTTAAAATTATATTTCTTTTAGTAACCAATTCTAACCTTCTCGAAAATTTGTTTCTCAAGCAGTGAAGAGCAAACTGGATCCTATTGTAATTGTATTTCACCCAAGGTACTAAAGGTCTGGGACAGAATATCCTACAAAGGTTGGACAGTAAAACAAATGTGGGCATACATTTCCTATTGAATTAGCCTTTACACAATTATTACTCTCATATTTAATACCCTTTTCTATTAGTCTTTGGAAAATAAAGATATAATAACCAAAGGATCAAGTATTTCTTGCCTCTGCTGAATTTCATCAAAATAAAGTCTCTTTGTTATTACCCTTGGAGTTGTTCCATTGATTGAATTGGGTCTTTCATTCCTAAGTCCCTCCCTACGTTGTATTGTATTAAGAAACTGTAGGCAAATTTATTATTTTTGAAGGTTTTTATTAACGTGACATTTCTTCCTTGAAAATTTATTCATTTTTTTAAAAATAATATATTTCTTTTTCGAATTCATGGAAGAAATCTTTCCATTATTAAATTATTTTTGTATTATAAACCACTTTTAGCCACTTTTTTCCTTTGAGATGGACTATCCCTCACATCCGAAAATGTTAAAACAATCCGAAAATTTAAAAAAAAATCAATTAAAAATAGATCTATTTTGAATAAAAAGGTAGATTCATAAATTATTTTAACTCTCTTGTGTTTAAAGAGATTTATGTTTAACGTACAATATATTCCAGCTTGTACAATTAACTATGTTTATGGTGTCACTGGTATTTCATGAAGGCTATCTGAATTAAGTATATTAGGGTGTTAAGCAAGTATAGAAATGGTTTGATAACTTTTGAAGAAATAACAATAGAAAAACAAGAATTGAGGTGCACTTATTAATCAAATTGAAGTAGTACAATATCTTATACAGAATGCAATTTTGTGCACCCAAAATGGGGTGCAACTAAAAATTTTCAATGTAAACCTATATTTTAATACAGGACTCTACATAAAATTACATTTTAAGATGACCTTATTCTTGGTAATATTGTAAAATATCCTCTCAAAAGTTGATTAAAAATTATAGAAATTTAGCCTTAGAACCATAAAGTAAGCTTCTGGTTATAAAATTATAAGATGATAATTTTGTTAGTGAAATCAGTCTCAAACGCTGAAAAAGTCAAACATATAATTTTAAAATTTTCAGCTGTTTTAATTTTATTTATCTATTGCTTTAGAGCAATTTTGTTGTCTTAATTTTTGGATTAGAAAATTAGTTTTGGTCCTGGGGACCATTAGTTTCAACATTTTTTGAGACCACTATCTCCTAAATGAATGCATTGTTTAAAAAGTATCAAGAGTAAAATCATCTAAAGTGATTTTATGTGATATTCTGTACGGTAATTAAAAATATAGATTAACATTTAAAATTTGTGACTTACACCTGAGTGAAGGTTTAAAAATTGGGCTATATAAAAAAAGGTCCCTCAGTAAATTTTTACCATTAGGTGTAGAATAATCGGTTCAAATATTTGAATGGCAGCCATTTTAGATAGGAGCAAGATATTGACCTCTAGTTTGAGCAGTTGTATTTTACATGAGGGTCACCTCATTTTAGTTTGAGCCCTTTAACATGAGGGTCACTGGATGAGGGGTTTCCATTTAAAGATTATTGAGTTGTTCCCCAAAAACCCCATTTTTAGAGGAATAGTAAAAATGTCTCATTTGCCAAAATAGTTTTTTATTAACAGAAGGCACATATAAAATATCTTTTTTGCTTTTCAAGTTATTGAACTGGTCCAGGACTTTTGGGACACAAGGGTAGGCTATAAAGATAAACTGATTTCATACATGGGAATTTGTTCATAAACATCCAAACTATAATTTGTAAAAAAAAGTACAAATAACAGTCAGTGTTAAATAATATTAATTAAATATGAATTGGTGGAAAATAACACTTTACTGAACTTAGATTTACTATAGATTTTATGATTTCTATAAATTATAATATTTTCCATTGCATAATTTGTGGAATTAAAACTATACAGATAGTTCTATTGTTTTTGTTGTTGTAACATGCGCCCTTAAATACTAGGCTATTATACATTTTCTAGTCACAATGCAAAACTTAATGATTTTTGAGATAAAAGTAATTAAATGATTATCCTTCCCCCCTTTATTCTATAAATAGGCTTATTCAATTTATTTTATTTGCTATAATTCCATTCTTTATATTTAGAATCCAGTCCATCTGGAATAAAATGATTTATCTGTAAAACCAGAAGGAATCAAATAATTTAGTGTAAAAATAAGTAAGTAGAACATGATGAATTAATTAATTGAACTTAATTTGTTTAAAATGTTATTTTTATTAATAATTGCGCCTACCTGGTTCATTGGGTAAGGATTGAAGAAGGTATCTATTAAAGGTATTAACAAAAATCTAGTCTATTATATAGGCTAACTAGTATAACTTTCATTAATAATTTTGTATATAATACCAGAAACGAACGTGACTAAATATAATCAGATATATAGTACTTTAAATTCAATTTGTCTAAAACTCAATCTTAATTCTGGTACAACTTCATAATGGAACCAATTTTTGCCAAAATTTAACCTATACTTAAATCTGTACACACTATACTAACTTACGGTATATTACAACTGTATCAAACTTTAGATCGACTATACTTACTCTTTAAGTAATAGTAAAAACTTGTGTAACAAATTAAGTAATCAGTAGGCAATATTATTTAAACATAATGCGAATATGAAACACTGAGAACCACAACGAAAACAATTCTTTTCCCAAGAACTTGTTTATACCGCTATTTCTGTTAAACGTTTACCGGGTAAATTTGTATCACTGTTGCAAACTTGTAAAACTACAACGTACCATAACCTGTGATAAATTACTACTATAGATACAGAATATTAGTACTTACATTGAAATTATATGCATTAAATGAACCGTAACTTCTTTATTCCGGTCATCAATGCCACTAAACACAACACTACATTCAACTTATCAAGTGTCATTCACTGCAACTTATTTTTTCCTGTCTTACCAAAAGTAAAAAAAAAACAATAAACAACCACAAGACAAGGTCAACTGGTGGCAGTGGTCAGACGACAACAGGAACAGGTGGTGTGTATATTTTTTTAACAGCTCGCACTATCTAGTGACAAAATATTGAACCTCTCTTTAACTGTGTGGGACAGGTTAAAGATAGAATAAATTATTAGTTGTTTTTGTATAGAGACTAGGAGATAAATATGACAATTTACTACTACAATGATTATTTGTTTTATTAACTTTTAATATCAAACATAATCCAAGTTAAAAAATATATTATTATTAACTCTAGTTTTTGGATATAGTTTTATGCTTTAATTGTTATACATTTTTATTTAAGTATATTATTTTTAATTTAGGTGAAATGTATAAAATGTAGATTCAGAAAATCTTTTACTGTTTCAAATTTTACACCCTCATAGACATTTTGAGGGAGGGAGATTCCACCACTACTGATTTTTGGTAATTAAACAAAATATTAGTACTACCTAATGATGTCATTGTGCCAAAACGTTCTAATTTTGTGTTTATTTCAGTATTAAAGAAGTTTTCAGTTGCCCAGAGACTAACTGTCCAGTCTATGGTAGACTAAACTATAACTTTTAGTAAAACTGCCTGATGATGTCATTGTACCGAAACATTCTAATTTTGTGTTAATTTCAGCATTAAAGAAGTTATTAAGTCATACTGAGAGCAAAAAAAGACACATCTTAAGATATTTTCTTTCTTTTTTTGTTAGGGGAAAAACTTCTTTTTTTTTTAAACAAAAAAATGGCAACTTTTTTTATTAGATGAGGGATGCCATAATAATAATATGTTTTTCAACAACTTTAATAACTTTCTGAAATATAATGAATTATAATGCTTCCAGGATTTAAAAGAATGAAAATTACACATATGTTGGTAAACTCATGCTGAACTATCAGAGCATGATTACTCATAAAGTCAAAGTCTGTAATATTTCAAATATCAACATTATTGAAAAGTTGGGAGAAGATTTGCCAATTAATTCTTTGGGGAAAAGCAAGGAATAAAATAATTATGGTATAAGTATTTTAAAGAAACAGCTAGAGTTGATTTCAACCAGATGCTATGAAATATTTCATTAGAAAGTTATAACATTTTAAATATACAAAGTGGGGTATTGTTATGATTTACGTTCATTTGAGTGTGCAGCTTTATTTCACAGATGTTTGCTCTTTAAAAAATCTGTGAAGGGAAGGATAATTATAACAAGACACGGCATTGAGCTGATATTTAATAGACGGGTATCTTATACAAGATATTCTCAGATGAGTGAGCTGATTTAAGTAGGCTGGTGAAGCTTAGAACTCTACACAGAATATTTTTCATATTTTGTAACTAACAAGTACAAATTTTCTTCGAAAAAGCCTCTTGTGTAATGTCTCTGAGTATCTATAATGGTTTGTTTTAATTAATGTTTCTACTATATCAACACATTTTCAAGTGATGCACTTTTTGAAAATCACCAATACAGCAGCTCTGCTTAATGATAACCAACTGCAATTTTAACACAACACCCCAACCCTATATTTTTCACGAAGTACAGAACTGATAAATATGGTCACTACTAACTTTGCCCATGTTCAACTTATTTTAGTGACATTATATTTCCCTCATTCATGTACTTTTACACTATACTAATGACATAGTCTATGGAAAAATAAGGTTTAAAAATATATAATAACAAAATAAATACAAAATTAGAAAATTGCTAATTTTATTTCAGTATTTCATATCTTTGAATTCTTACTGCAAACTGTTTTGTCTTTTCCCTATTTTGAAGTAACAAAGTTTCATAAAAATTAGTAAGAAAACAATATTACATTAAAAGCATTGAATTTATATCAAAGAGAAGAAGTATCATAGCATCAGATAGTGTGAGTTGAATGATTTTAGTTTCGTGGGTTCAGTTCAGAATGCGCTAGTGTGGAAAGAGTAGCATGGACTATAACTTGCTATCCTCAAAGTGGGCAGTTAGATGGGATCACTAGAATCTAATTTCTGAGCCTATATCTATTCTGCTTGTAAAATCAATACTCAAATTAATATACTGTCATCTAGAAACTAATAAACTGAAGTTCTTGTCTTAAGTTGTCTCATCATAATAAGATAATTGTGTGTGGATCTGCGACGATAATTTCCTAATGACAGCAAAGACATAATTGAAATTATTATGCAGAGAAAATACAAATCAACATTCCTACACAATGTAAACAGAAGTTTTCACTTTTTTTTAGATCGTTTATCATTATTTTTTGTTCAATATGAATGAGGCAACTAAGCAAATAAACAACATTTGAATGATTATCTAAACTTTCTCAAAAAATAGATTCTATAATAGAGAAAGAAAAATAGTAAATTGTCTGAGTTGAAAATTGAACAAGTTATAGGATGTTACGATGTTTTATTAAATTTATTCCTACACCTCTCAAGTTTACCAACACCCATTTTGTTAAAAGAGGAAAATAGTCTCTTGCAATTTTTTTGTTATTGGTTTTTGAGATTTACAATTAATTATACATGATTGCCATTTTTACAATATAGAAAATAAAGTCTTGGTTTTTAGTATAATGGTAAAAGGAAATATAAAAATAGTATATTCCAAATCTGAAATCAATATCTAATCACAAAATGAGACCAGTGTACAATGTTTACAAAAAGAATTAGGTTAAAAACATGCCAGATGTAGACTACTTTCATTTTAACTTTCTGAAACTTCATGACAGCACAATATGATGTTACAACTCCAGTGTGAAGAAAATTTGTGTGGTTAAAAAAACATCCCAGATGTACTTTCATTTTAACTTTCTGAAACTTCATGACAGCACAATATGATGTTACAACTCCAGTGTGAAGAAAATTTGTGTGGTTAAAAAACATCTCAGATGTACTTTCATTTTAACTTTCTGAAACTTCATGACAGCACAATATGATGTTACAACTCCAGTGTGAAGAAAATTTGTGTGGTTAAAAAAACATGCCAGATGTACTTTCATTTTAACTTTCTGAAACTTCATGACAGCACAATATGATGTTACAACTCCAGTGTGAAGAAAATTTGTGTGGTTAAAAAAAATGCCAGATGTACTTTCATTTTAACTTTCTGAAACTTCATGACAGCACAATATGATGTTACAACTCCAGTGTGAAGAAAATTTGTGTGGTTAAAAAAACATGCCAGATGTACTTTCATTTTAACTTTCTGAAACTTCATGACAGCACAATATGATGTTACAACTCCAGTGTGAAGAAAATTTGTGTGGTTAAAAAAACATGCCAGATGTACTTTCATTTTAACTTTCTGAAACTTCATGACAGCACAATATGATGTTACATCTCCAGTGTGAAGAAAATTTGTGTGGTTAAAAAAACATGCCAGATGTACTTTCATTTTAACTTTCTGAAACTTCATGACAGCACAATATGATGTTACATCTCCAGTGTGAAGAAAATTTGTGTGGTTAAAAAAACATGCCAGATGTACTTTCATTTTAACTTTCTGAAACTTCATGACAGCACAATATGATGTTACATCTCCAGTGTGAAGAAAATTTGTGTGGTTAAAAAAACATGCCAGATGTACTTTCATTTTAACTTTCTGAAACTTCATGACAGCACAATATGATGTTACATCTCCAGTGTGAAGAAAATTTGTGTGGTTAAAAAAACATGCCAGATGTACTTTCATTTTAACTTTCTGAAACTTCATGACAGCACAATATGATGTTACAACTCCAGTGTGAAGAAAATTTGTGTGGTTAAAAAAACATGCCAGATGTACTTTCATTTTAACTTTCTGAAACTTCATGACAGCACAATATGATGTTACATCTCCAGTGTGAAGAAAATTTGTGTGGTTAAAAAAACATGCCAGATGTACTTTCATTTTAACTTTCTGAAACTTCATGACAGCACAATATGATGTTACATCTCCAGTGTGAAGAAAATTTGTGTGGTTAAAAAAACATGCCAGATGTACTTTCATTTTAACTTTCTGAAACTTCATGACAGCACAATATGATGTTACATCTCCAGTGTGAAGAAAATTTGTGTGGTTAAAAAAAATGCCAGATGTACTTTCATTTTAACTTTCTGAAACTTCATGACAGCACAATATGATGTTACATCTCCAGTGTGAAGAAAATTTGTGTGGTTAAAAAAACATGCCAGATGTACTTTCATTTTAACTTTCTGAAACTTCATGACAGCACAATATGATGTTACATCTCCAGTGTGAAGAAAATTTGTGTGGTTAAAAAAACATGCCAGATGTACTTTCATTTTAACTTTCTGAAACTTCATGACAGCACAATATGATGTTACATCTCCAGTGTGAAGAAAATTTGTGTGGTTAAAAAAAATGCCAGATGTACTTTCATTTTAACTTTCTGAAACTTCATGACAGCACAATATGATGTTACAACTCCAGTGTGAAGAAAATTTGTGTGGTTAAAAAAACATGCCAGATGTACTTTCATTTTAACTTTCTGAAACTTCATGACAGCACAATATGATGTTACATCTCCAGTGTGAAGAAAATTTGTGTGGTTAAAAAAACATGCCAGATGTACTTTCATTTTAACTTTCTGAAACTTCATGACAGCACAATATGATGTTACATCTCCAGTGTGAAGAAAATTTGTGTGGTTAAAAAAACATGCCAGATGTACTTTCATTTTAACTTTCTGAAACTTCATGACAGCACAATATGATGTTACAACTCCAGTGTGAAGAAAATTTGTGTGGTTAAAAAAACATGCCAGATGTACTTTCATTTTAACTTTCTGAAACTTCATGACAGCACAATATGATGTTACATCTCCAGTGTGAAGAAAATTTGTGTGGTTAAAAAAACATGCCAGATGTACTTTCATTTTAACTTTCTGAAACTTCATGACAGCACAATATGATGTTACAACTCCAGTGTGAAGAAAATTTGTGTGGTTAAAAAAACATGCCAGATGTACTTTCATTTTAACTTTCTGAAACTTCATGACAGCACAATATGATGTTACATCTCCAGTGTGAAGAAAATTTGTGTGGTTAAAAAAACATGCCAGATGTACTTTCATTTTAACTTTCTGAAACTTCATGACAGCACAATATGATGTTACATCTCCAGTGTGAAGAAAATTTGTGTGGTTAAAAAAACATGCCAGATGTACTTTCATTTTAACTTTCTGAAACTTCATGACAGCACAATATGATGTTACATCTCCAGTGTGAAGAAAATTTGTGTGGTTAAAAAAACATCCCAGATGTACTTTCATTTTAACTTTCTGAAACTTCATGACAGCACAATATGATGTTACATCTCCAGTGTGAAGAAAATTTGTGTGGTTAAAAAAACATGCCAGATGTACTTTCATTTTAACTTTCTGAAACTTCATGACAGCACAATATGATGTTACATCTCCAGTGTGAAGAAAATTTGTGTGGTTAAAAAAACATGCCAGATGTACTTTCATTTTAACTTTCTGAAACTTCATGACAGCACAATATGATGTTACATCTCCAGTGTGAAGAAAATTTGTGTGGTTAAAAAAAATGCCAGATGTACTTTCATTTTAACTTTCTGAAACTTCATGACAGCACAATATGATGTTACATCTCCAGTGTGAAGAAAATTTGTGTGGTTAAAAAAACATGCCAGATGTACTTTCATTTTAACTTTCTGAAACTTCATGACAGCACAATATGATGTTACATCTCCAGTGTGAAGAAAATTTGTGTGGTTAAAAAAACATGCCAGATGTACTTTCATTTTAACTTTCTGAAACTTCATGACAGCACAATATGATGTTTAATCTCCAGTGTGAAGAAAATTTGTGTGGTTAAAAAAAATGCCAGATGTACTTTCATTTTAACTTTCTGAAACTTCATGACAGCACAATATGATGTTACAACTCCAGTGTGAAGAAAATTTGTGTGGTTAAAAAAACATGCCAGATGTACTTTCATTTTAACTTTCTGAAACTTCATGACAGCACAATATGATGTTACATCTCCAGTGTGAAGAAAATTTGTGTGGTTAAAAAAACATGCCAGATGTACTTTCATTTTAACTTTCTGAAACTTCATGACAGCACAATATGATGTTACATCTCCAGTGTGAAGAAAATTTGTGTGGTTAAAAAAACATGCCAGATGTACTTTCATTTTAACTTTCTGAAACTTCATGACAGAACAATATGATGTTACAACTCCAGTGTGAAGAAAATTTGTGTGGTTAAAAAAACATGCCATATGTACTTTCATTTTAACTTTCTGAAACTTCATGACAGCACAATATGATGTTACATCTCCAGTGTGAAGAAAATTTGTGTGGTTAAAAAAACATGCCAGATGTACTTTCATTTTAACTTTCTGAAACTTCATGACAGCACAATATGATGTTACAAATCCAGTGTGAAGAAAATTTGTGTGGTTAAAAAAACATGCCAAGATGTACTTTCATTTTAACTTTCTGAAACTTCATGACAGCACAATATGATGTTACAACTCCAGTGTGAAGAAAATTTGTGTGGTTAAAAAAACATGCCAGATGTACTTTCATTTTAACTTTCTGAAACTTCATGACAGCACAATATGATGTTCCATCTCCAGTGTGAAGAAAATTTGTGTGGTTAAAAAAACATGCCAGATGTACTTTCATTTTAACTTTCTGAAACTTCATGACAGCACAATATGATGTTACAACTCCAGTGTGAAGAAAATTTGTGTGGTTAAAAAAACATGCCAGATGTACTTTCATTTTAACTTTCTGAAACTTCATGACAGCACAATATGATGTTACAACTCCAGTGTGAAGAAAATTTGTGTGGTTAAAAAAACATGCCAGATGTACTTTCATTTTAACTTTCTGAAACTTCATGACAGCGCAATATGATGTTACAACTCCAGTGTGAAGAAAATTTGTGTGGTTAAAAAAACATGCCAGATGTACTTTCATTTTAACTTTCTGAAACTTCATGACAGCACAATATGATGTTACAACTCCAGTGTGAAGAAAATTTGTGTGGTTAAAAAAACATGCCAGATGTACTTTCATTTTAACTTTCTGAAACTTCATGACAGCACAATATGATGTTACAACTCCAGTGTGAAGAAAATTTGTGTGGTTAAAAAAACATGCCAGATGTACTTTCATTTTAACTTTCTGAAACTTCATGACAGCACAATATGATGTTACAACTCCAGTGTGAAGAAAATTTGTGTGGTTAAAAAAACATGCCAGATGTACTTTCATTTTAACTTTCTGAAACTTCATGACAGCACAATATGATGTTACAACTCCAGTGTGAAGAAAATTTGTGTGGTTAAAAAAACATGCCAGATGTACTTTCATTTTAACTTTCTGAAACTTCATGACAGCACAATATGATGTTACATCTCCAGTGTGAAGAAAATTTGTGTGGTTAAAAAAACATGCCAGATGTACTTTCATTTTAACTTTCTGAAACTTCATGACAGCACAATATGATGTTACATCTCCAGTGTGAAGAAAATTTGTGTGGTTAAAAAACATGCCAGATGTACTTTCATTTTAACTTTCTGAAACTTCATGACAGCACAATATGATGTTACATCTCCAGTGTGAAGAAAATTTGTGTGGTTAAAAAAACATGCCAGATGTACTTTCATTTTAACTTTCTGAAACTTCATGACAGCACAATATGATGTTACATCTCCAGTGTGAAGAAAATTTGTGTGGTTAAAAAAACATGCCAGATGTACTTTCATTTTAACTTTCTGAAACTTCATGACAGCACAATATGATGTTACAACTCCAGTGTGAAGAAAATTTGTGTGGTTAAAAAAACATGCCAGATGTACTTTCATTTTAACTTTCTGAAACTTCATGACAGCACAATATGATGTTACAACTCCAGTGTGAAGAAAATTTGTGTGGTTAAAAAAACATGCCAGATGTACTTTCATTTTAACTTTCTGAAACTTCATGACAGCACAATATGATGTTACAACTCCAGTGTGAAGAAAATTTGTGTGGTTAAAAAAACATGCCAGATGTACTTTCATTTTAACTTTCTGAAACTTCATGACATCACAATATGATGTTACAACTCCAGTGTGAAGAAAATTTGTGTGGTTAAAAAAACATGCCAGATGTACTTTCATTTTAACTTTCTGAAACTTCATGACAGCACAATATGATGTTACAACTCCAGTGTGAAGAAAATTTGTGTGGTTAAAAAAACATGCCAGATGTACTTTCATTTTAACTTTCTGAAACTTCATGACAGCACAATATGATGTTACAACTCCAGTGTGAAGAAAATTTGTGTGGTTAAAAAAACATGCCAGATGTACTTTCATTTTAACTTTCTGAAACTTCATGACAGCACAATATGATGTTACAACTCCAGTGTGAAGAAAATTTGTGTGGTTAAAAAAACATGCCAGTACTTTCATTTTAACTTTCTGAAACTTCATGACAGCACAATATGATGTTACATCTCCAGTGTGAAGAAAATTTGTGTGGTTAAAAAAACATGCCAGATGTACTTTCATTTTAACTTTCTGAAACTTCATGACAGCACAATATGATGTTACATCTCCAGTGTGAAGAAAATTTGTGTGGTTAAAAAAACATGCCAGATGTACTTTCATTTTAACTTTCTGAAACTTCATGACAGCACAATATGATGTTACAACTCCAGTGTGAAGAAAATTTGTGTGGTTAAAAAAACATGCCAGATGTACTTTCATTTTAACTTTCTGAAACTTCATGACAGCACAATATGATGTTACAACTCCAGTGTGAAGAAAATTTGTGTGGTTAAAAAAACATGCCAGATGTACTTTCATTTTAACTTTCTGAAACTTCATGACAGCACAATATGATGTTACATCTCCAGTGTGAAGAAAATTTGTGTGGTTAAAAAAACATGCCAGATGTACTTTCATTTTAACTTTCTGAAACTTCATGACAGCACAATATGATGTTACATCTCCAGTGTGAAGAAAATTTGTGTGGTTAAAAAAACATGCCAGATGTACTTTCATTTTAACTTTCTGAAACTTCATGACAGCACAATATGATGTTACAACTCCAGTGTGAAGAAAATTTGTGTGGTTAAAAAAACATGCCAGATGTACTTTCATTTTAACTTTCTGAAACTTCATGACAGCACAATATGATGTTACATCTCCAGTGTGAAGAAAATTTGTGTGGTTAAAAAAACATGCCAGATGTACTTTCATTTTAACTTTCTGAAACTTCATGACAGCACAATATGATGTTACATCTCCAGTGTGAAGAAAATTTGTGTGGTTAAAAAAACATGCCAGATGTACTTTCATTTTAACTTTCTGAAACTTCATGACAGCACAATATGATGTTACAACTCCAGTGTGAAGAAAATTTGTGTGGTTAAAAAACATGCCAGATGTACTTTCATTTTAACTTTCTGAAACTTCATGACAGCACAATATGATGTTACATCTCCAGTGTGAAGAAAATTTGTGTGGTTAAAAAAACATGCCAGATGTACTTTCATTTTAACTTTCTGAAACTTCATGACAGCACAATATGATGTTACAACTCCAGTGTGAAGAAAATTTGTGTGGTTAAAAAAACATGCCAGATGTACTTTCATTTTAACTTTCTGAAACTTCATGACAGCACAATATGATGTTACATCTCCAGTGTGAAGAAAATTTGTGTGGTTAAAAAAACATGCCAGATGTACTTTCATTTTAACTTTCTGAAACTTCATGACAGCACAATATGATGTTACATCTCCAGTGTGAAGAAAATTTGTGTGGTTAAAAAAACATGCCAGATGTACTTTCATTTTAACTTTCTGAAACTTCATGACAGCACAATATGATGTTACAACTCCAGTGTGAAGAAAATTTGTGTGGTTAAAAAAACATGCCAGATGTACTTTCATTTTAACTTTCTGAAACTTCATGACAGCACAATATGATGTTACATCTCCAGTGTGAAGAAAATTTGTGTGGTTAAAAAAACATGCCAGATGTACTTTCATTTTAACTTTCTGAAACTTCATGACAGCACAATATGATGTTACAACTCCAGTGTGAAGAAAATTTGTGTGGTTAAAAAAACATGCCAGATGTACTTTCATTTTAACTTTCTGAAACTTCATGACAGCACAATATGATGTTACATCTCCAGTGTGAAGAAAATTTGTGTGGTTAAAAAAACATGCCAGATGTACTTTCATTTTAACTTTCTGAAACTTCATGACAGCACAATATGATGTTACATCTCCAGTGTGAAGAAAATTTGTGTGGTTAAAAAAACATGCCAGATGTACTTTCATTTTAACTTTCTGAAACTTCATGACAGCACAATATGATGTTACATCTCCAGTGTGAAGAAAATTTGTGTGGTTAAAAAAACATCCCAGATGTACTTTCATTTTAACTTTCTGAAACTTCATGACAGCACAATATGATGTTACATCTCCAGTGTGAAGAAAATTTGTGTGGTTAAAAAAACATGCCAGATGTACTTTCATTTTAACTTTCTGAAACTTCATGACAGCACAATATGATGTTACATCTCCAGTGTGAAGAAAATTTGTGTGGTTAAAAAAACATGCCAGATGTACTTTCATTTTAACTTTCTGAAACTTCATGACAGCACAATATGATGTTACATCTCCAGTGTGAAGAAAATTTGTGTGGTTAAAAAAAATGCCAGATGTACTTTCATTTTAACTTTCTGAAACTTCATGACAGCACAATATGATGTTACATCTCCAGTGTGAAGAAAATTTGTGTGGTTAAAAAAACATGCCAGATGTACTTTCATTTTAACTTTCTGAAACTTCATGACAGCACAATATGATGTTACATCTCCAGTGTGAAGAAAATTTGTGTGGTTAAAAAAACATGCCAGATGTACTTTCATTTTAACTTTCTGAAACTTCATGACAGCACAATATGATGTTTAATCTCCAGTGTGAAGAAAATTTGTGTGGTTAAAAAAAATGCCAGATGTACTTTCATTTTAACTTTCTGAAACTTCATGACAGCACAATATGATGTTACAACTCCAGTGTGAAGAAAATTTGTGTGGTTAAAAAAACATGCCAGATGTACTTTCATTTTAACTTTCTGAAACTTCATGACAGCACAATATGATGTTACATCTCCAGTGTGAAGAAAATTTGTGTGGTTAAAAAAACATGCCAGATGTACTTTCATTTTAACTTTCTGAAACTTCATGACAGCACAATATGATGTTACATCTCCAGTGTGAAGAAAATTTGTGTGGTTAAAAAAACATGCCAGATGTACTTTCATTTTAACTTTCTGAAACTTCATGATAGAACAATATGATGTTACAACTCCAGTGTGAAGAAAATTTGTGTGGTTAAAAAAACATGCCATATGTACTTTCATTTTAACTTTCTGAAACTTCATGACAGCACAATATGATGTTACATCTCCAGTGTGAAGAAAATTTGTGTGGTTAAAAAAACATGCCAGATGTACTTTCATTTTAACTTTCTGAAACTTCATGACAGCACAATATGATGTTACAAATCCAGTGTGAAGAAAATTTGTGTGGTTAAAAAAACATGCCAGATGTACTTTCATTTTAACTTTCTGAAACTTCATGACAGCACAATATGATGTTACAACTCCAGTGTGAAGAAAATTTGTGTGGTTAAAAAAACATGCCAGATGTACTTTCATTTTAACTTTCTGAAACTTCATGACAGCACAATATGATGTTCCATCTCCAGTGTGAAGAAAATTTGTGTGGTTAAAAAAACATGCCAGATGTAC
Organism: Aphrophora alni; assembly: GCA_963513935.1. NCBI lineage: Eukaryota > Metazoa > Arthropoda > Insecta > Hemiptera > Aphrophoridae > Aphrophora > Aphrophora alni. The sequence continues at coordinate 27,277,117 of OY740766.1, read as the reverse complement.
TTTCATTTTAACTTTCTGAAACTTCATGACAGCACAATATGATGTTACAACTCCAGTGTGAAGAAAATTTGTGTGGTTAAAAAAACATGCCAGATGTACTTTCATTTTAACTTTCTGAAACTTCATGACAGCACAATATGATGTTACAACTCCAGTGTGAAGAAAATTTGTGTGGTTAAAAAAACATGCCAGATGTACTTTCATTTTAACTTTCTGAAACTTCATGACAGCGCAATATGATGTTACAACTCCAGTGTGAAGAAAATTTGTGTGGTTAAAAAAACATGCCAGATGTACTTTCATTTTAACTTTCTGAAACTTCATGACAGCACAATATGATGTTACAACTCCAGTGTGAAGAAAATTTGTGTGGTTAAAAAAACATGCCAGATGTACTTTCATTTTAACTTTCTGAAACTTCATGACAGCACAATATGATGTTACAACTCCAGTGTGAAGAAAATTTGTGTGGTTAAAAAAACATGCCAGATGTACTTTCATTTTAACTTTCTGAAACTTCATGACAGCACAATATGATGTTACAACTCCAGTGTGAAGAAAATTTGTGTGGTTAAAAAAACATGCCAGATGTACTTTCATTTTAACTTTCTGAAACTTCATGACAGCACAATATGATGTTACAACTCCAGTGTGAAGAAAATTTGTGTGGTTAAAAAAACATGCCAGATGTACTTTCATTTTAACTTTCTGAAACTTCATGACAGCACAATATGATGTTACATCTCCAGTGTGAAGAAAATTTGTGTGGTTAAAAAAACATCCCAGATGTACTTTCATTTTAACTTTCTGAAACTTCATGACAGCACAATATGATGTTACAACTCCAGTGTGAAGAAAATTTGTGTGGTTAAAAAAACATGCCAATAGTGATAAAATGGTGAGAGGGGAGTGAAATTTCCGTTTGTGTTGGTTTTTGTTAGCGTCAGTAGCCGGAGAGCAAGAGTCTGAAGAAAACCAGCGAATCAAACTGGATGTCATGTAAAAGTCATCGTCCAGTGCTTTCTGAGGAGAAGCCATGCCAAGTTTCATTCTGTGAGCATGGGGACAAGGGACTGTGAAAAGTGTTTCTCAAAATGGTAGAGTGCTTCAAGAAATATTAAATGTAAAACACCAAACAATATGAAGGTAAAGAATTAAAAAATAATAAATCCTTATAATAGTAATTTCCGAGAAGACATTTTGATTTTGAACAATATAGAAACTATCTTCAATGATTAATGAAAGAGACTTAACAATGACTTTTAATATTGCAGTATAATTTAAGTTAAGCAACAAATGTATGTAATGTCAAAGAGCGTTATTATAATTACAGGAGAATATTTCAAATCTCAAGATGTGTAACTAAATTTTATTTGAGCACATCCTTCCATTTAACGTTTTACAGATAGCCGGCTTGGTAAGTACAGATTTGAGTAAGAACCTTGTTTTAAATAAATACTTAATGAACAAAGTGATCAATAACTAATTACTAAATCTGAAGAATTCTTTTGTAACTAGGTCAGTAAGACTGACACAAAGATAGAACCGTTACAATTTATTGATGAAAGACTTTGAAAAGGAGTTCAAGTGTACATTATTTTAAAATTATCAATCTTTTGTTTTGTACATTCAGAAAATTATATATGTGAAAGGTCATCTGTGATTAGAAGAAAATAGTGTGATTAATGTGAAATCAGTATTTAATATATAAATTACAACTTACCTTCAATTGTTTAGCTGTAATACTTCATGGACATTTTGTGGATTCTATTATAGAGTTTAATTAGTTAAACTCTGTAATTGATTTATCTTTGTTTTTCTTTAGTAAAGACGAAATAATATATTTGCTTAATCTTCTCAACAAACAACTTATGCCAAAATAATTAATAAATTTAAATCTGACTGTTTATTTGAAATCAATGTATTCAAATCTTGATAGCACTTGTATAAGGAAGAATAGGAGTTCAGAAGGAGAAATAACTGAAAACAATGTAAAACTAAAATCAGCAAGATTTAATTAATATTTCTTCTTTTATACATAATTAATTCTATATATTCTTACAAGATTCTTGTTTTAAAAACACAACCTATATATATATATATATTCATCTATTTTGTAAAGTTAAAATAGAGTATAATTTATAAATATTTCGTGCATATCTTTTAACAATAAAATTTGCAAAAGTAAACAAAGAGTGCTCTTCTGTTTTGTAATACTGAAAATTTCGTACATTTTAAATAAGCCGATGGATAGATGACCTATATCTAGCTTATAACAACTGCGATAATATTTAAAATATGATTTCATTCACAATAAAATATTTACTAATAAATATGGAATCTTTAATAAATATTTGTGATTTGGAGTGTATAGTTGATGATTGCATCATGCCAATCAATGGGTGTTAAGGTGATGTGACAAACCTGAAACAAAAGTAGGGTTATGAATGGTTTGATTTTTTTTTATAGTGATAGGAGGATTAGGGGTTAAAGATTAAACATGTATGTTTAAAGATCTGAAAATTCAGTAAAAGAATATAATTTTATAAGGGAAAAGGAATGGAAAGTAAGGATGGGTGTTAAAATGGAAAAAAAAAGTATTATGTTTACAGCAACAGACAAATAATAGTCATGTAGTCATAAAATAAATGGTGAATAAACATATTTGCACATATTATTATGCATAGGAATATACAAACTGTACTTTGCTATTTAATAGGGTAGAACTCTAATTATTCACTTATTTAATATTGGCAAGCTAGCCTAGGCATAGGCTATATCATAATTTAGTGAATTTTTTTTTAATGTCAGTATTTAATTCTCGAAAATTATAATAATTTCATTTTTATTTGCTATTTGGGAGATTGATTTGATTTGTTAATCTTCATATTTCATCAAAATTTTTACTGTAATTGGTTTAGAGAGTTAAAGAGTTTGTGATATCTCCTGAAAGAGTATTTTTTGTGAACATGGTGACCACTATTTTTTCTTTGAAGCATACAAGCAAAATTTGATCAAAAACATTACACCCAATCTTGAGATCCAAATTTTGTGTTAATTGAGTCAAATACTCTCAAGTTTAGAGTTACAGGAATTATATTTTTCTTGTATAATTAGGAGCCAAAACTCCCATTCATTTTAATGCCAAATACTTTTTTGAAAAATCACCTTGGTAAGACATAAAGATAGACAGATATTGTTTGCACCAACTTTAAGATTTGGGCTAATGACATCAAGTAAATAGCAAATCTTTCAAAATATTTTGTACTTGAGATTAATTGCTTTTAGTTTTTAGTCAATTCCAAAATATGTGCAAAAGAAATGTTGACAATTTTTATAAGAAAAACATTTTTTTAAAAATAAATAAGTATAGCAAAACCTTGTTTATTAGGACAGATTAGAATTAGTTTGTTGTTGATTTATAGCCAATTTATGTTTTGCTTACTCTACATTGGTATTATATTAATATTAACCTGTGTATTTCCACATCACTTCCAACATGAGTAGATTCATGCACCAAATCAGATCCTGAAAACAAAATTTAGATAAAGAAACATGTTTTGTATAGAAATAATTTACAGTCAATAAAGATACAACGTTACAATAAGTGCTGCAGGGGCTAATATTCTGGATAATAATAGATCAATGATCACTTAGTAAATATTCTTACATGCAGTTCATTTAATGTACTCTTTCACAAATGACAAATATTATCTCTTAGTTTACTGTTTTGTCAGTTATAAAATTTGTCAGAAAGATTTTTTCAAAGTTTATAAAATTATGAGATGGAAGCTTTGTTACAGATTTAATTTGTTTTAGTTGTCTTTCCCACTGTTTAAATTAGGCAGTAATAAAATAAAATTTTAATGTTAAGCTGTTTGTTAATTTGTTAAGTTTATTGTGTTAACTGTATATTACATGTTAATAATATGTTTCAAACTCTGATTGTTGTATGCTTTAAAAAAAAGATACAGTAAATTTGGAAAATAAGCTAAAATTAATTTCAAAAAGAATTAATTAAGATAGTCTCTTTACAGATGTAGTAGTAGGAATGGGAAAGACAAAAATGCAAAGTGGTAAAATTTCTTTATTTATATTTTGTAACTCACAAGGTAATGGTTTGGTTGATTTACAGAAATTTAGAACCATAGCATGACAAAATAAATTATGTTCAAACATTGCACAAACTTTCTTATTTGTACACATATTCAAAATCTGTTTTGTATGGCAGAACACTGCCACATTCCTAAGTTAGTTTTTACTCAAATACAGTAAGCAACTCGACCTTTTGATCTTCAAAATTGTTCATCTATAAACAGAAACAGTGTGAATTTTAGGCAAGGCAGAACACTACCATCAGTACAGCATTTTCCACTAGGCATTTTAGGCATGTGCCAAGGACGCAAAATTTTGAGAAAAAAATATAGGCCGAACACAGCGCAAGATTTTTGTGTAAAGCAGAGAAAAAAAATTGACGCCTTTTTTTGGAGCAACAATCTTACCTATCTATCAGTACATCAAAGAATAAATTAAAGTGTACGAGTAGGGCCTACCTGTATTATTAACGAAATGCAATGTCAAGGGTTTTATCGTGAACGTGTTTTATGATAAGTTGTACCTGTCTAGCTGTCTCCTCTTCCAGGATAATATGAATAACTCATCCAGGCACCGTGCCAGTTGGTCTAGCGTCTTCTGCAGTTTATGTACCAGTTGGATTGCTGAAAGTCTGTTTTTTATAGGTTAAAAATACATGTAAAATTTTGCCTATATTTTTTGTTTAGCCAGTGTTGTGGTTGTGATTGTGATGTGATATAAGAACACATCTTTTTCACCCTTCTACGGGCCATCAAACATAGAAACCTTCATAACACATTTTCCAATGTCGATATAATTCTTAGAATTATTTTGAGCACAGTCGTAACTAACTCATTTTCAGCACTAACAACCGTAGTGGTGACCGGTCATTTTCAGCATTGAAGCAAGTGAAAAACTACTTATGCAAATTATTCCCCACGGTTCTCTTCCATGCAATAGGCGTAGATGCAAAACACATCTCCCGTCCAACAACTTTGATAGTTTCTCTAGTAAAAAAGAATTTTAAATTAAATGTCATCACAAATGTACAACGGAAAATGTTATCTACCAACTACAGTGCAGGTTTTGCCCAGCTCAATATATTGGCCTAACCACAGACAACTTAAGCACCAGGATGAATGGCCACAGGCATGACGTGAAAATCATGGATATGGAGAAACCAACTGCACAACATTCAGCAATCCACAACGTTGTCACTTTTGATGAATGCTTCACAACAAAAATCATAAAATCACTCCCTTCAGAATGTAACTTCTCAGAACTAAGAAGATGGGAACTGTCTCATCAATGGGTCACAAAATCAAGAGAACCCCCTAATCTTAACCTTAGATGAATCATCCTTTATCCTTTTCCCTTGCCCAACAGGCTTTACAAAAAAAAAAAAAAAAAAAAAAAAAATGTGGTTCAACACTCAGTCTTCTTCTTAACTCTACTGATTGAGAAAGTGAACAGTGTTTACGAAATATTTCATAACTTTAGTGTTTTTTGTGTGTGTTTTCTTACTTATGTACTATTAGGTAATACCAAGGACCATTTTCCAAGGTAAGCCTGTCTCCTGTCCATAAAAAATCTATATATATATATATATATATATATATATATATATATATTTCAACAAAATTGTATGAAATTAGTAATTAAATTTTGAGAAATGATGCCTTTTATAACAGCACCATAAACATTTTTTAATGATAAGGTTATTTGCCATTATTTGTTGATCCGCTGTTTGCTGTTATTTGTTGATCCACTGTTTGCCATCCTTTGTGTAGTGTAGTACTGTGTAAGGTGATTTTATCAGATAATGTTTGTAATTAGGATTAGTTTGGACTACTCAAGTCTAGTTTTAGGTTACAGATTTATGGGTAGGCTATGTAGGTGTTTTTCACTTTTGTGCTCTAGGTTATACACTAGATAACAAAAGTTGATTTATACTTTTGAAACTACGTATATTCATTTTCATTTACAGAAATGATGGCAAATGTCCGATTTAACCATATTAATAATAAGAAAAATCTATTATTATCAAATAACTTTAAAACAAGAAAAGGAAAGGACTACTGGATATTTTTCTCTATCAAATATTTAAAAGTTTAAATTCAAAAAATATTAAGAAGTTCAAGAGCTTAGTTAGGGGCTAACAAGAGCTAAGTGAATGTATGTACAAGTGTGGTCCATGGGAAATGGACGTTTTTTAAATAAACAGTACTCAGCATGTGAAAGAGAAGACATCTGTGGGGAAGGTCATTGACTCCCCACTCCATGGCATTCAGTCCGCATCATGCTGCTGTAGAGTGTACAGCATTGCATGTTCGCTTATTTTGTGTTTAGTAAAAAGTGGTGAATCTGTGATTGAAACTCAATGAAGCTTCAACAGTGATTTTTGAATTTCAAATTCCCATTCATAATACTATACTGAAACACCGTAACCGTTAATTCTGTTCATAAATATGGTCAACAATATTCTTGATTTGACAGAATATTGTAACTGTCAAAAATATTGTAACTGTGAATATTGTATTGTTACTGTTTGTATTGTAATATTGTATGTGTTTTTTTTTTGTTTTTATTGTCTTGTAACTTTCAAGACAAAAAATCAATAGGAAAAATGTATAGATCCTGCAAGACAGGGCTACTGCACATACAGCCAGAGCAATAGTTGCAATTCGAGCATTGATCCCTGATCTGGACATTTCTCACTTTGGTGATATCCCTGGCCTCCCCGGTCACCTGATCTTACCATTTGTGATTTTTATCTGTAGGGCGTTATGTATACGAAGGAAAGTCATGCACACTGGAAGAACCGAAGGTTGCAATAATAAACCAAATCAATGAAGAAACATTGGAAAGGGTGAAAGCAAATTTACAAAAACAGCTTCAAATGTTTGTTTGTGAAAATGCCCATCTTTGCCCAATGTAATTTTTATCACAAAGACATTTCAAAATGACATACTTGTAGCTTTATTTTTAGACCAAAAATCAATGGAGTACTGTTTTATTTTAAACCATTAGTTTCCTGTGGACTACCCATTACATTGCCAGAAAGATTGTGTAATGATTGTCCACCATTTATTAAATATTTATTGATTTATAAAATTTAATCCATACAACCTTAAACGAGTTCTATATATATATATTTCACAAGTTTTCTTAGATCAGTTCAGATTCCATAAAGTTAGGATAAACAATTTTCAACTACACAAGAATATAATGAAAAATAAATTAACTATTTTAGAAAAGACCTTTTTTTTTATTGAAAAATTATTATAATTATTTGTACTCTGCAAAACTTCCAAAGTTTCAGAGTAGAAGTATTGTTTTTTAGTGTTTTATATTACCTGCAAACAATTGTGAATAGTAAAACATGCGAAGCTAAAATCTGAAACTACTAAGGATCACATAAAGTCTGATAGTACCTGTATGATCATCGTCTGAAAGATCAGCACCTTCATGCATAGCAATGTCGGAGCCACTCGAACTGCCTAATGTTTTGCGTTTTATTCTTCTAGGGCCTCCCCTTTTGGTCCCTTTTACTTCCCCTACATATCCTTCTATACAATCACTGTCAGAATCACTGCTCACACAATGCCCTACAATAAAACAAGGCAGTGTTTCGACTCACTAAAGCGAATCAGTAAATAAAGAAAATGATGTGCTTGTAGGGGAAGTTGATGCAAGTTGAAGTACGTTCTTTCCAATGAATAAAATGTAGATGAGAGAAAGGGAATGGGAGAGCAGGAAATGAAGAAAGTGATGAATGAAGTTACTATATTCAAAACCAAAACTCTTTTAAATAATAAAAAAAAAAACCTGTTAATGGATTTAAGTTTATGACTTTATGGTTAGACTGTTAATATATCCTACATAAGATTAATTAAAAATAAACTATACATTTCTAACGCAACAAACACATTGAAATACAAATAAAAAAGTTGGCTGCTTATTACAGTAAAGATCGATAATCTGGCATCCAACAGTTCGGCAAGATTGATAGTTTGGCATGTTATAAACCTTTGGAAATACAGTTTTATGAAATGACACAATATTCTGTCACTCATTGTGATATCTTAGAGTAATTTAAAATATTTGTAGTGGAATAATTTCACATAATTTCACAATTTTAAAACTGTATTGTATATTTTTGTTTGTGCTTAAATATAATTAATCATTTGTTTTAAAATTAAAAATAAGTCATTGTTATTGCCTATAGTATTATTTATAATTATATTATACACCTATGTCACCTATTAAGATTAGCAAAAGCCTTATATTTCATAGAAAATTGTATAATAAAAAAGACATTTGATAATCTGGCACATTTGGCAATCCAGCATTGTTAAAATCCTGAAGATTATAGAACTTTTACTGTACACTAAACCATCTATTTATTGTTACCATAACATTTGTAATTTCTATCACTCTGTGTTTTTATTTGTATTTCAATGCATTATAATAAACCAAACTAAAAATTATTAACTTCTGAATAGTACTTTCTGGAATATTGGACTATTTTATGTTTCAAATAATTTTACGATTAAAAATTTATTTCTAGCCCATTGAATAAAATCTATTTTAAAGGCTATTGTAAAAGGAAGGGCCACACTTAATTTATTAACCTACCCATAGTAGTGGTGGAAAGTTTGAAACAAAAAAAAATTTAGTGTGGGATTTACAACCCCTTATTTTATTTCACATTTAGTGAATTTGCTTTTTTCTAATTCTACACCTGTTTATATTACAGTTATTAATCAGATATATAAATATCTGAATGCGTCTCATTTTAGTCAAATAAATAAAATTGTAATATGATGGTTGGTATAGACTTTGGAGTGTTTCAATCAATGATGAAAATCTAATAGAAGGGAACGAAGTGAGACATTTACGGTTTAAATTGATATTATTTTATTCTACACTGTCTTTCAAAATATTTGTTTGATCTAAACTGACAGAAGACTTGAAAATCAATAAGCTAATTCTGTAAAAGCAGAAAGTAGTTCTGAAATTTGCTAGCATGCAGAGTAGACTCCATATGTTTTAAAGTTTATCGTTTTAAAGTTCTGAATCAGTAGAGAAAAATGTCAAAAAGAAATCGACAGCAGTTATTCTCTACAAAAGTATCTTCAACATAATTAAGCTTTCTCTATTTTATTGAAATATAGACAATCGATTTAGAAATTCTTACTACTAAATTATTATTATGGTGTCAAAATTACTACTACAAAGAGAGCATTAAATTACATTAAGTTCTTTTTCAAAAACTGAATATTGTTATATATGAAATATATATTGGCAGAGATCTGTTTCAAACTTTGACTGGCCTTAATTGTGATTGGCTGAATAAAATTAATTTTCTTTTCATCATTTTCCTTATTATTAAATGTTTAAAATATTGTATCATACAATGCCCCTTTTCAATATTTGAGGGGATCCAACAGCTCGCCCCAGAGAGGAATTTGGATTTTTTAATTCACTTATAATAAAGATAGAAGATGGTCTGGGATTTTATGATCATACATTATATGATTTAATAAAAATTCTATAAAAATCTGAAAACATATTTTATGTAACACAAGATATTTCTAATTATAAACAATTTTCAAATATGGGAGAGAATTATACTGACTGCTCATTCTTCCTCATATGTTATCCTGTTACTGTTGATTATTATTTTATTATTTTATTTTTACAACTGGAGCAGGCTAGACCATTTGGGTGTCACTGTCCAATGCTACGGTGGAGTATAAAGATGTGATACTAAGATTAAATGACAAAAACCACATGCTTTGTGTACTGTGCTGTTTGCATTTATTTGCACTGCTTGTTGTGACAAAACAAGTTTATAGATTTGTAAATTAATTAACTTTTACCATAAGATGAATTCACACCAACATAACATGGGTAGTATTTATGTCACACATGTTGTATTGCCGATGACAGTGATTTGTTTATTCACACCAAATCCATAACATATTTTTATTTGATCTTTTCCTTATTTATTGTCGTCGGAAAATATAAAAATTTTTGTATGTATATTTAAGAAATTTATCATTTAATGTTTTTTAAATAATATTTGAAAAATTATTGAACGTCACACAAAAATTAATACCTCAAAAACTATACAAAATTAATACACCATAACATAGCTCCAAGTTCTAAAAGTAGAGAAATCCAGCTTGGAAAATTAAATATTATGTTTGAAAAATACTGCCAAGTCGGTGACATTATTATAGCTCTAATGAATGTATGACTTGCTCCATTTAATACAATGAAAACCATTTTTTTTCAAATAGAATATAACATAACGTATATTACGCATACTATATTGGTGTGGATTGATTGTTAGCCAGTAATACGTTGGTATTCCTTGTAATGGATTAAAAAAACTTGTCAGTTAAAGCATTAGATGATTTGAGATTTAGCAACTACGTGCAGTTAATTTGTCTCGGATGTTATTTTTTAAAGAAACTGTCTACATATTAATTTCAATTGTAATGCTAATTTTACAAGGTGCAAAGGAATAGGAATAATAATTCTAACTTACCCTGATTATTATCCTTGATGATCATTTCTTGTTCTAGAGACGGGGATCTCCACATTCCCTTTTCTACTCTGATAGTTTCTACAGTTTCCCATTTTCCATTACCAATGCCGTTTCCAGTAACATGATGTTGTTCCCATTCTGATAAATAAACAATAAGGTTGGATTATTGTTTGAAATAATAATGAACTAACTTATTTAATTTGTTTAGTTAATTTTGTTATGAACAACAAGAAAAAACAAAACAACTAAAAAAAGTGTAATAATATAAAAGTTTAATTAATATCTTTTCAAATTTAATGTGTATTAATTTATTTAAAAATGTATTTTATTTGTGGTAAATTTTACAGGTTTCTTTGTTGGAATTTTTTATACTACAACAGATAGCCGAAAGTAGACAGGTTGTGACTGTAATAGTGTACATTTTCAGTTTAGTGATCTTAAATAGAATGGGGTATACATTGGACTCAATACAGTAAACAGGAAACATATTTTGTTTTTTTGAATAAAATCAATAAAGTTAAAGTAAATAAAGAAAATAATTAGTACAAAATGATCAGAGAAATTTATTGTATGTATGTAATATTTAAAACAGGTATAAATTTAATTATAAGAAAATTGCAACATTAACGTTTTGAACACAAAGAACGAAAGCTGTTACTAACTGGGGCTAGTCAGTCCAAGCTTAACTTTGAAAGGAAGAGTACGTTCAATCGATAAATATGTTTGTCGAGACAAAGTGGCAATATAGAAAGAAAGTGTTTCTTGAGAAACTAAGAGTTGTTTTAGAAGTACAGTAAACACTCTCTGATCCGGTTCTCTGATATCCGGAAACTCCGATATCCAGCCGTCGTATGCCATCGTATAAAAAATAATAAAAAAACAATTTTCTATACAAAAATAATATTTTCGGGCCGAATAGTGAACGATGTTTTTGAGCTGGGCACTGGGCAGTAGTTCTGATTCCAAGAATGTCTAAGAAATCGGTAGGGGTGTGCGTAAACAAGATCACACGGCAGGTGCATTGTCTGTCATGGACACATGGAGTCAGTTCTGTTGTGTTTGCGTGTAGCGTAACTTCGGCCGTCCTTTCGCTTTGTCTTAAGAATTGTTTTCGGTCTTTCTAATCTTCATTTTTCGTTTGATATTTTTAGTTAACACTGTAGACCTAATTAATTGTTGTTTGTGTACTTTATGCTGAGCCTCATTCAGCTTAAAATAAATAGAATTTTAAACATAGCTATTGTAATAATTACTTAATTAGCCTACCTTTTTTTTGTTTTTGGTACTTTTGTTACCGGTTACCGTACGGGCAAATTACATAATAGTACAGTTAAAACGTAACATCTATATACAGTATTACAGTAATTTGAAAAACCATAGTTAATTTTTAGAATACTGTGGTAAAGCTACAATTTATCATAAGCGCAACGCGTATTAGCGCTAAAAACGTAAATTTGCTACTTTTGTTCACGTTTAAAACCACTTTAACTATATAAAAATAGCTACCCCGAGATCCGGATTTTTCGATATCCGGATCGGCCGGCGCCACATTAATCCGGATTAGAGAGTTTTTACTGTACTGTTATATAATAATGTGAGTTAGTTTCTATTGGCTAAAAATAAACTTTCGAAAATGAAAAGTTATGACTATGTAATATTGTGCAATGGACAATGTGCATTACGTAAGCCGGAAAACGCTTATAAAAAAGAATAAGTTATTGTGATTTAAACAAAAACTAAATAACTTCAATAGAATGTTTTGAACTAACGATGAAGTAAACAATTGTTACGTTCATAAAAGTGAAGTAGAAAACTAAAAAAGTTAATTTTAAAACGGGAGACATGATTTCAGTGAAACGATGCCATGTGACTTCAACCCGGAAGAGATGTGTTTTTAATTAAAAGTTCTGTGTAAAATGCTCATGCATGTCTGGTATAACATGCCTAAACTATTTTCTATATAAACTAAGATATATAATTAATTGAAACTTGTGATTTATTGTTGAAATTTGAATATTGTGTCTATAGAATCGTTTCATATTATTATTATTTTATTGTAAAGAGAGATGATGTGTTATTGGAGTGTAATTTTATAAATCTTTTATAAATAAAAGATTTTCCTTGTTTAAAAATATGATTTTGATGATTTGAATTAGAAAAAGAATTAAAGTTCTATGAAAGTAATTATTTAAGATAAAAAAAGAAAATTATCTTCTGAATATATAAAAATTTTAATTGGAAAGTATGTTGCAATCATAAAAAATAATAATAAATTAAATTTTAATGAACATAATTTTTGATTAATTTAAATGTAGGATGTTATATATATATATATATATATATATATATATATATATATATATATATATATATAATTTTATCTTTACAGGTGTTATTTGACTTGTATTAATTCTGATGTTATATTATGTTTATCAATAATAAAATCTACATTTCAGAATAAAAAGGATTCTGTCCTTTGTTCAATATTCTACATAGCACATTTACTTGTGACCTCAGAGATATTTTACACTCTCTTCAAGAGTAGTAATTTTTGTAATTGATTTCTATATATATATATATATATATATATATATATATATATATATATATATATATATATTGTAATAAAACATTACATAAAGGTGCCCAACTTTATCAAATAATCATTTCAAAATCTCTTGATCTCATAAATTTGAATTATTTCAATTGTCGCACCAACATGTGGCAATTCAAAACTATTCTTCTTTAAAATTGAATTATTTCATGACCCAGGAGTGTTAGTGGAAAGAAACCGGGAGGGGCTGTGTTGACACATGTAAATATGTAATACTCGTATGTAGTAAAACAGAAAAATACTTCAAAAAATGCAGTTTTTACTAATAGAGCTATTTAGTTTGAATTTGGTATTTAAATTGCATTTATTTACTATCTAAAGGTATTTTTTTAAACTTAGAATTTGGAATATCAATAGAATTCGTTAAGTAAATAAACATATATTTTGATTAATCAGACTTTCATTAACACCTAGAACTTATCAAAATTAAATAAAATGTTAAACTTCAGTTTATTTTGTTAACTGTTCGAACACAAGGTTTTATTTTAAAGATGCTACAGTACTATAAACACTTTATACAAAAAACTACTCACCAATTTGCTCAGGAAATTCTGCTGGGCTAGGAGGTGGTGTTTTTGAACTCTTTCTTGTAACATCTGCAAATATAGTTTTTCTTAGTAAATTACAATATTTAATTAACGAAAATGTTTTACTAATTTCAAAAATATTAGTATTTTGCAATGTTGACAAATTGTTATTTATTATGCAAAAAATAAAAGAAGAAAGTGAGAAATCAATCAATATTATATTATATATACTTTGTATTGCAATAAAAGTATCAAACACTATTTTACTTTCAACAACCTATATTTTAGTGTTTACTCAAAATATAGTAAAAGTCATCTATTGTGGTACAATTAGATTTGCTTAGGAATTTAAAAAAATGACTTAATTAGAAATAGTGTGTAAAGGCTGGTACGTAAAGGTTAAGTTACTATAATTTTACTAATATTCAATGAGCCTAGTGGTCTAGTGGCTAATGCTCTCGTTTTATATGTCACCGGTTTTGGATTAAATTTAATTCTATAGTAGCTCAAACAGATGCAATGTTGATCAAAGTGAAGAGTTGCTATTAGTATCGAATTCTGATTGTGAATGCTAGAATTATGGCAAATGGCTACAATATTCCCTTTTCTCCGCTCTCAGTTAACAATATGAAGTTGAAAATAATTTCTACCAAGTCATTCATGTAGATTCCAGAGTTAGACAAAAAACTATGCTTTTGGTGTGTTTTAAAGAAATAAATAGAATAGTAATATAGTTTTTAATACGGTTATAGATTAGTTTAATTTTTGTTTGTGTACTAAACCGATTAGTTAATTTTTATACCCATTAAAATAATAGAGAAAACCATCAGAACCAAGAGGAAAAGATGTAGAATTAATCAAGCTTTGATCCCTCAATTTAAAAAAAATTTATTCATCTTAAGCCATGTTGACATGGTTTTAAAAATTTATTGAAACATTAATGAAGGAGAGATTATTAAAATATCATATTTTCAATAGAATGATAACAGTAATGTTTCTCAAGAACCAATAAATTCACAGTGTATGGAAAAAACATTAAGTGTATTTAAAATCTAAATTTGATTAGACAATGAGAAAATTCTATATTATAAGAAATATCTGTACATAAAAGTAATCTGTGTAAGAGTTTCACCTTCCGATCCTAGAGACATGACAACAAACAAACTTGCTTTCGAGCATTTTAATTCTCTGTAAAGGATATAGCGAGTCTACTTATTTTCATGTATTGTGTAATTTGGTAATTAAAGTTTTACATTTTGGTGGAGGTATATTGACAAGTTGGTTAACTAGGGTTAGTTTTATTGTGTTCCCTTTTAAGTTTTGTGCTATTTTCATGTAACTGGTGAAGCAAATTTCTTTCGGCAGCTTGGATAAACACAATTTTTGTGGTATGCCCCTCTGGCTGCCTTTAAAACTCAACCCCAACTCCGTTTTTCTCGGGGGGAGAGCTGTAGCGTTTTTTTAAAATCGCATATCTCTTGTATAAATTGATTCTGAACATGTTTTACACTTTTTTTAGTTTAAATTCTTTTTCTCTGTTTTAGTTTAAAATTAGTAACTACAAAAATTTGTTCTTTTAAATATTAATATGTAAAATTATTTCAGATTTAACTAAATGCTAACTTTTAACTAAAATTTTACAAACAGTCATTTTAACAGCCATGTAAAACAGCTTCAAAGTTATTGCAACTTTCCTTTTTTTAACATGAATTTTACAATCAATAAGTTATGCAAGAACTTGTGCAAACTCTAAAAATATATTCTTGAACTGGTCCAACAATTGGGGTAATAACATCGCCTACCCAGTCCAAAAAAATTAAGACGACCGCCAGCTCCATAAAGCGACCACAAATGTGCAATATTATCTTAAAAAAAAAAAAATTAAAAAAATCAAAGTGGCTATGTATAGAAAATTGTAAATAAAAAAAGGAACTCAAAACTCTTTTGGAATTATGTGTTAAAAGAAAACTGTATTAATTTGTAATTTGTGTAATTTGTAATTGGGTGGGATAGGTAGCATTTATGAACCTACGACCTTGAAGGGGTTATTTCAAAATTTAATAATTTTTTTGGTGAGACATCTCAAATATTTAAATTCTTTTATTACAAATTCTTAAATTATTATTTTTTTTACTTAAATTCTTGAATTATTATTAAAGTTGGCCAACAAAACAAAACGAATATATATATATATATATATATGTTGAATATATATGTTGAATGTTGAATTTATGGTTTTAAGGAGAGAGTCTAACTGTCTATTAGTGCCACCAAACAAACACAAAACATCGTCAACATAACGGTACCAATAAATTATATTTTTAAATAAAGGATTGTCTTTACCAAATAAATTATTTTCGAAATCAGCCATGAAAATTTCTGCTAGAAGAGGTGTCTGCTAAGCGTTAAAGCGTAGAGCTGAAAATTTAGTCTACTCTTCCCATAACGAGAACATTGAAATAGTTAGATATTGTAAATTATCTTATATCAACAGAACTAGTTATAAAATCAGTAACCTTATTTCAACTAAATGTAATCATAAAGTTGCCTTTTATTGTACAAAAAATCTAGGGAAAATGTTGGTTAATAATAAAGATAAAAAAGAAATGTTAGAAAATAGTGGAGTTTATAAAATATCTTGTCAAGATTGTGACTCTGAGTACATAGGTCAAACAGGTAGATCTATAAAAGTTAGAATTAAAGAACATGTAAATAGCTGGAAACATGGCTATAGAAACTCTAACTTTGCTAACCACCTTTTGGACTCGGGTCATAGTTTTGATCCGAAGTTGAATGTTAAACTTTTACATATAGAAAATAAAAGCAATAGATTAAATAATTTAGAATGTTTAGAAATAAATAGATCTATTTCACTTAGGCCTATTCTCAACTTAAATGACCAAATTGTATTAAATTCGTCACCTCTTCTAAAACCCATCCGTAACATAGTTCATTAACCTTTATCTACCTGCTAGGTCATCCCCTACCTTTCCCGATTTCTCTATTGTATTTCAGTTTCCTGTACTTATGTTTAAATAGTTGTCTATACCTGTAAATTATCAGTTGCCCGACGATGCCGCAAGGCGTAACAATTGTAGCTCATTTATACTATTAAATATTTGAAACTTTAAGCTTTTGTTTTATTTTATCCTTGAACTCAGTTGTTTGAAATGTAAGGTAAGAGAAACCTTGCAGCTTTCATAAATAATCACTGATATGTGCCATCTGTAATCGGTTCACTCACGCGCCTCCATCATCTCGCTTAAAAGATGGCACTATAATATATATATATATATATATACATACACATTTCATTAGACCTAGTTCACGTGATTCTGAAATCAAACAGCATAGTAATATTTACCTGTTAGAAGACAGTTAATAGGCATACATCAAAGACACGCTATTCTATTAGCTATGAAACCTAGACGCATAGGCTCATTGTGTATTCTGAAGATCAAATGCAAACTTTTAAACTGCTTATTTTTGACAGAAATAATGGATTTTGATACCTGAAAAGGGTCCTCCCAGCTTAAGGATGTGCCAATTGTTTAATAATTATGTAAAACACGATTTCATCAAATTTTTATATTAAATCGCAACATGGTATCAATTAGATTTACCTTCAAAAGTTCATTATGAAGGAGGCATAAAATTGGTTTATATGTGAATAATATAGCCTAACTCAACCCCACCTGTCCTGGCCTGAGGTGTACAACTTCATGGGATGTCCGTTAGTGCACACAACCTACGATTATGCAAAATATCTTTATTCTGTAAAAAAACCAATAGGTTTTTCTTTGGTATCTGTTAAAGATTCAAGCTTAAGAAAGTTCATGTTGTCTGTGTTAAAAGTAGGTAATTGTTAATAAAAACTCTGACAAAAACTTCTACAATAATTCTAATCAGCTGATTTTAAACAATAATTTGATGTGAGATAATGGAAAAGTCCAAATTGTACACATAACATTAAATAATATTATACCTTTTGTGACTTTTATACTTCCAACTTCATGGTTCAAGAAATCAGCAGTTACTTTCTTTTCTTCTCCATCATTATTACAAATGTCAATTGTATCTGCAATGAAATCACAAATATTAATAAAAACAATATCATATTAATATACCAAACTTCTTTGTAGACTTTGGAATAAAAGCAACCTTATAATATTCATGTGGGCAATCAAACAAAGTACTCGTAGTTCTGTACTTAAATAATATCTTCTTATAGTTTGCACATGTATTCACTTTAATTTGATTGTATTTTTTGACAAAAACAGAAGTGCTGTGTAAAATGTTATTCATCATAATATTAAGTGTATTGTTTATTTCACAAAACAGATTTTTTCAAATGGAATTAATAACAGATTTATTTAATTAAATAAAGCTATGAAATGATTCATAAAAAGTAAACTACAAGATTCACTTAGTAATTTTTAAAAGTTAGACATTAGCAATAAAAATTGCAACACTACAAATTTTTACAATATAAACGTAGCTCAAATAAATTTACATAACAAAGGAAGTTTTATGAAATTTAATAACTTATAAATTGAAAGTTGGTTGAAGATTGAACTTCCAATATTTGTAATCTGTCACAAATCAATTTAAGTATTAAAATATAATTATGATATTCATGAAGAACTCACCTTCTCCTTCAGTATATATGTTGTTTGATTTTTTTGACACATTAAGATCTTCTATTGATCCAGTACTCTGAAAATTTATAAAGTTATTATAATTATAACCATATTTTTAGTTTTAGTCCAGTTTGTTACATCAAATAAGGACTATCAAGATAATTTTTTTGTCTTTCTACCTGTATGTATTGTCTCTATTGACTAAATTACTCATGAACTTATTTAACCCATTAACTGCTGAAATATTAATGTTCGGCTACCTCCCTGTGCTGTTTTTCACTCTTCTGAATTAAGTTAACCATTGAAAAGAAGCCTAAATATAGGGTTGATTTGTGAGTAACCAGCATAACTTTGGGAGGTGATAAGGGATCTAAAAATAAGCAAAAAATTTCATATGAACATAGGTCCGGAAACGCTTAGTTTTCAGTCAGTCAGGCATTATGTCTTCAAAAAAATTAATAATAACTTTAGAAATTAGTAAGCTTAAGAGTTTAAATTCAGTATGCTCATTGTTTATACGATTTTTCATCAGTATACCAAGATCCAAAACTTTACTATGTAAATATTCAAAATGGTGACCTTTGAAAATTTTTAAAGTCAAATATCTCGGAAACTGTAAGTTTTATAAGGGACAAAATATTTATAATTTTTAATGACAAACAAAATGGTTTTTAATCATTTTCTTTAGCTTGAAAAATAACCAAGTTATCTTCAAAAAACCTAAAACGAATAAAATTTTTAATTTTCAATAAAATATCAAACATAATAGCCCTACCTAGTTATTTCTTATTAAATCAATAACTCAGCTGTTACAACACAACAATGGACTACCACATGTTATTTGTAAACAATAGTTTGTTGTTTTCAATGGTTCTTCTATTGCTTTACTGGAGTTAAACTTGTTTTTAAACAAGTTTACTTTATTGATATTCTTTTAATAATAGCTTTGTTTATTATCTTTTAATAATGGCTTTGTATGGTTTTAGGAATATGCAAATATCCATTTTGTATACAGTGATGCATGGGGAAATAGTGTTGATGCAAGAAGAATTTACATGGAACAGTTCCCTAACAGAAGATCGAAAAACTTTTCAGGTAGTTCACCCAACGTTTAATAGAGACTGGAAACTTATCAAATACAGTAGACTCTCATAAATTCAGATCACAAAAATCCGGACTGGATGGTAAAATTTTTTTAAATAACAATTTGCCACTTTAGAGCCTTCAATTTTCACACAATCTTCCGTATTGCATGAATAACGTATTTTGTAATGATTCATGGGCAGCGGAAGTTTCGGTGCGGCTGAGTCCGGGATATCCGGACCGGCTGTCCGCCACAATAGTCCGGATTTATGAGAGTCTACTGTACCACCAAAGAAAAAGGCCTGTCCATCAAAAAGTGGGCAGATTTTACAAATTGTAGAAGAAAATCCTGGAACAAGCACTAGAGTAATTGAACATGATTTAGGTTAAACTCAGACTATGGTATGGGGCACAACCCATAAAAGTAATTTGTACCCGTTTCACTTCACTATGGTTCAAAACCTTCTTCCCCAAGATTATGTACCATGGTAAGAGTACTGCGAGTGGAAAATATTGTAACTGTTTTGCTTTTCCAGTAAAATTTTTTTCACACTTATAAGAGATGGCATTATAAACTTGCAAAATGTGCATATTTGGGCAGTACAGAATCCACACATTACTGGTTAAATCTCACCAACAGGCCAAAAAACATTAGGAGAACGTGAAGTAAATGTCATTTTATGTAACAGATGAGAATTGATAATAAACAGCTGGGACAACATATAAATAATAGTTCTGTAAAAATTCTGTTTTTCAACCAAGGTGGACAAATAGTTCTATCGTTACTAGCAGATGTCTTACAAATACTCTCAAAATTAGTGAACAAGATAAGACTTCATTCATTTGCAGCATAGCGGACAAACAATAAAATAAGTTTATCATGAGTATGACTGTCTAAAGACACTAAACCCTCTTTGTTTCTTTGTTCAACAAGTCATTGACTTACACCAAATGAAAGAAGAAATTGTTGTGTTTCCAATGGTATGTCACCTGTCTTAAAAAATATGAACTATACTGAGTTATTCAATCTGCGGTAGAGTTATCCACAATTAATTTATTTTTGGTCACGACTTTGAAGAATATATATATATTTCAAAAACTACTACAGTTAGAAAATTTTTGAATACGTAGTTCGAAAGAAGAAGAAAAAATCTATAAGATATTGTGAACTTATGGTATATGGCAGAGTATTAACATTTCAAAAAAATATATAAAACATGATTTCTATTTCGTTATGCCGTAACCTACTTCTCCCTTACGGAAAATAGAGCAACTTCATAGATTTTTTTTATATTGGTAATTTTGCTGTTGGCACATTCTGTTGAATGAATGTGGAAGCTTGGTAGATAACCATTCAAACAGTGTAGGGTTTCTTACGATTGCATATGTTTTACTAGGCTACATAATTAATTGAATAAAAAGTAATATTTCGGACGAAGAAAGCGTACAAAATTCTTGGTTTGGTTTTGATTTTATAAATTTAAAACTATAACAGATAGAATAATTTGGAAAGCACAGTCAGAAAGAAGAAGAAAAATACTATAAAATAGTATCACTCTAAAGTTGTTAGACAATTATACCGGTTTGTGAAAATTAGACAATAGGATGCTATAATTTGAAGGTCAGTGTGACACGCAACTTTACGCGTAATCCACAAACTTTACCAATTTATTAAATAAAATTGTCAAAATTTTATGAACCTTTGGTTGTATGGTAATAATCTATAGAAAATTATCTTTAAAACAGTATAAAAATTATTGCCGTAGGATGATTTATACTCCGATAAATGTTGAATTGCAAAAAAGTGATTTCTTGTAAAAAATTGCTAAACATTGCACGGATTCAGCGTTTTACCTCATAGAGGGTTAACAGTTATAATAAGAATGACTTTCAGATCTTTTATAGTTTACTTAACGGAAAAAAAAATAGTAATAATGTGCGCTATATTCCCTTTTCATATTTAATAATCAACCACAATCTTATATCTCCCACAATTATCCTCTTTGGTATTAAAAATTGTATTTAACTTTTAAAATAACAACATTTCTTAAAATTTAATAGTGGAAATTATTAAAAATAGAGCAATTACAGTTCACAACCGTAAAATTTTACCTTAGTATCTGAATTAAAAGTTTGGTCCATTGTAGTGTTTCTTCGTAAGGATGTATCTCTAGAAGGTCCAAGTTCATCTTTCAGTGTATCAAATCCTGATTGGTCCAAGTGTACTTTAGCTACTGCACGTTCTACATCATCAGTTACCAGCTCTACGTTGTAGATACATTGGTTGACGATGTCTTCTCGATTTATACTTCTTAAAGCTTTCTCGAGGTTATTTCCTATACCACACAAGGAAAATTTATAACATAATTAATTAGAAATAGAGGACGAATTATTAAATTTTATTACATAGAGAAATCTAAGATTTGGAAAATTTAAATTCAAGTACTGTTGAAAGAAACTCTTAATTAATGGTGTAGCAATATGAAAAAGTTGTTTCTTGTTCATTATCAACATTTTAATGTTTTATCCTTTTTACTTCCCCACTGGAAAACTATTTCTATAAAAATTGAGCATTAGTTTAGATAAAATTTCAATATTTCACAATTTTGAGTGCTTCCATTTTTTTGAAGTAACTTAGATAAAATGTGATTTGATTTACCTGTTTGATTGGATACAGTAATTTTAAAACAAATTTACGGATTAATTTAATTTGTATAAATATTATATGAAAAGATTTTGGTGTAATTTCTTCTAATATTCACATTTATTCATGTGAAGTTCTTTAATGTTCCCAACCAATTTGGCACAACTTTACTTCTAGGACAATATAGGAAAAGAATTTTTACTTACTTTGTGGGAAACTAAATATCATTAATGAAAAATAGATATTATAGATTCAAACTTAAATGAAGTTTGCAGAGGAGTACCTAGACCTGATTATTATTATTATTATTGTTTCTAATGGTTCAATCTTGGCTTACACAATTCTTGATCCAGATTCTAAATAAAGACAAGACTTTTTTTATTCTGTTTCTCTGCATTCAATTTTTCACAGACCAAGAGGTGGTCATTGCTCATCTTGCTTCAGGGCATTTGCAAAGTGTGCAGAACTCAAAAGGGAGGATGTTGGTACTGCTAAGGTACCATACCAAGCAATTGTGTCTAATGGCCAAGCGGAAATTGCCAACCAATGATCTCTTTGGTTTCTGTTCTCAGCGTAGAGACTTGATAATTATGTTTTCATACAGTTTACAATAAAATTCTTCTTTCATTCTGTGGTAGAAGGAAGTTTCATATTGTTTTTAAAATGTTTAATCCTTCCATGAATTGTATTGAGTCTTGAAGGGGTTTCTGTTTTACGTAAGTACACTTTTCAACCAAATCGTCCCCGCTTCATTGCCTTTCCCTTGTGTGATTGTACCCACTGGATTAACACTCAGCAAATGTTATTTTTAACTACCTTCTACTTATTTCTGATGGACTGTATTATATAGTAATTGGGTGAGTCGTTATTTACAATAGTCTGTATAGCTGATTTCGAATCTACTAGTAACATAGAATCATTTCTGATCCAAGGTCTCATTAACAGTTGCTTCAAGGCTTTATAATTAATTGCAAACAACTCAGCTTCAAACACTGTAGCATCTTAATAGAATAAAACTTGAACACAAATTCCTACAAATGGTATATTTATTTATTCTAACTTGTTTCAACAACAAAGTCGCCATCTTCAATGATGCACACGCTACAATGACTAAACTGTAACATTTATAGTTACAGTTTAGTTATCAGTAGCTCATACATTACTGAAGATAGCGACTTGTCATTGAAATGTGCTTGAATAAATAAACGTACTATTTGTGAGAATTTGTGTTTAAGTTTTATTATATTAAGTATACCATTCTTGCAAGTCAAGCTCAATATTGATTTTCTATAGGACCTGAATTTAGTTAAAATAGTTGATGACGTCTTCATCGTGGATACTTGCTCCTGTCTCACCTTTTAGCTTTGATCCATCTATCATTTGGATAATGTGTGTTTATTTCTTCAATCACTATCTGAATGACTATAGAAAATATATCTCAGGTTTATTAGTCATTGTATCAACTGGAGGTTTTATGTCCAATTCAATATAGTCTAATGAGTTCATTAGTTTCATTGGTGGTTCTAGTTTTTAGTTTTTATTTTTTTGAGTATTAAATGTTTGAAGCTCTTTTGTGTTTTCAATGTTTGTACATCTGGTGTTTCGATTATCTAATTATTGTTGAATCAGTTTTTCATATAAAATTTTTGGAGGACAAAGTTGATCAAGTTCACATCATATTATGTTAAGCTGTACATGTCCCCTGGGTAGTACTACATGATCAACAGCTTTGGCTAAGAAGCTTCCTAAAGATAGGCCTGATTATTATTTTAAGAACTATTCAGTAATAAATAACTGTTTCCAGCATATGACTTTCCAATTACACATTATAAAGCTGATGGGAAATTCTATGTAAATACTTAAAAACATAATAATATAATTCTAATAAACATTTAAGTCAATTTGAATACTACAGACAGAACAGCTGTAACAGTTCCAATATGTTAGCAAAATGGTTTCCAAAGAGGTGGCACAGAAAAAGATGTCTTACAAAGAATTTAGGAAAGCAACAGGGTTTTTGCGGAACTTAGTCATGTTTGAACATAACAACACAGAAGACAAACGAAGCTGAGAATTTTAGAAAGCAATGTGAAATTAGTGTCGTCGTATGGAAGTCAAACATACATGTAAATTACAAACCTTTATAGTCCACTTTGGAGAAGTGGACAAAGTTGGTATTAGAGACCTGGAGAAAGTATATATGGATCAGCCACATCCTTAGAAAAAAGAACAATGATTATAAGAAGTACACAGGTCCTGAAGAAAGGGTCTGCAAGGAAAAAGGAAACATGACAGATCCAAAATCTGTTACATGAAGGAGAACTGTGAAAATGTAAGTAAAAAGATGAAGTTAAACTAAAAGGAAGAGCTGAAAAAGATGGTATGAACCATCTGATGCAGATCCTTCATTATAGACCTATATCCTCCTTAGAGCTTGAAGGAAATAATTCATGTCAAGTTATTTAGCTACAATGGATTTGCTAAAAATAATAATATTCCATTTTGTTTTAAATGTCAGTCATTTAATTTTTTGTTGAAGTTCTAGAAGAAGTAAATCTGATCAGGTCCAAACAAGCATTGAGCTGACACATGTTAAAAAATATAACCATTTTGTTCGCCAATGTGTTGGGATGCCACCACTGTAAATACATCAGCAGCTATTTTTTATAATTTTCCATAAATTTCATTTGAGAAAAGTTAGAATCTTTAAACACAATTACCTTAAATACATAAAATGGTTTAGTATTATTTTTTAATTTACCAGCATTACACATTTAAAATGAATCTATTTGTAAAAATTGTGTGAAAAGTATTCAAGGTTTAATCCTACAAAAAAACAAATAACAAACTTAAACATAAGAACTTTTGGTGCAGTATAATAACCTGTAGCTTGATTGCCTTTACTCTGCATCCACAGACGTAACATGACCATAGCTTGTTGAGGTACATTGTTTCGGTATTCATTTTGAATTAATGAAATGTCTGTCTTTGTCAAGCCTAATTCTGCTGCAAGTGGTACCCAATCCATGTGTAGCAAGTTGCAAATGTCAGCTAACCTGATGTCTGCTCGGTGAATAGTTTCTGTGTTACCTAAAAAAGTTTAAATTAATTAATAACATTATTAATAAACTAATTTTCTAAACCATAATAATAGTCGAATTGTATTATTTATTGAAATACTCAAATTTATGAAAAATTGAAGCTAAAATTGATTTTATTCAAAAGAATTTAAGAAATAATAAAAAGTCACATGCTGGACCCTACAAGATCAAGCAATTTTCTTACATGATGTAAGTCTATTATAAAAAATTCACCAAAACTATGTACTTTATCCAAAACCTAACTTGTTCTTTATTATTTCATAGAGGAAGGTTAATCTGTAAAATAAAAAAAATGAAAAGTTTACGAGCAAACTATTTTGGAATTAGTATATCTAGAATAAAATTTTTTTTTTTAAATTCGATAAAAATCAGTTTAGTCATTTTACTTTTTTACATGCTAAAAAAAAACACTTCATGATATAATATTTTGAACAATTCAATGGTTTATTATACATTTTATTAATAATCTTATCTAGTTTAACCTAATCTAACCTACCTAGCCCATGGTCTCTCAAGAAGCTGTAGTTCTTATCAATGAGATAGAGGTCGCTCTCTGAAGGTGTTGCTTCATGTACAATTTCTTCAGGAAGTGTAATATTCAGCGTACAAACAGGCACTTGTGTAGGCTCTCCTCGTGCAACCTGTACAATTAAACATCATCTATATAAATAATCAGTTTACAACTGACACAATACTACTCTGAAAACTCAGTTTTAGAAAAACCATCCCTAAAACTGTTTCTAATAACCGTTATTAAAAACAATTTTAAATCATATTTTCATACATAAAATAGAAAACCTAACTTCTTTGAAAATATTACCTTAGGCTCAGGCATGAAGAGTACTCGAGCCATACACTTTTCATCTGGATCCCTAACACGAACTGTAAATGGCAATCTGTTTTCTCGGAATGCTCTAAAATTTAACTCCAAAGGTTCTCCTGATTTAGCAACAGGTACTAAGTTTCCAGCAAATTCAATGTATACAGATTTTCCTTCCATAACCTGTAACAATAAAATTAACATATTATTATTATTATTATTTGTACAAAATAAATAAATAAATTATCCTCAAATTGTGATCTCATAATGAAACAGTGATGATCCCAACCATCATTTACAAAGAAAACACGAGAAGGTGAAATTAAAACAATTATTTCAGAAAATGCTTATTACAAATTAAATTCATTTGATTAATAGAAATATTTAGAGGAACAATAAAAATGTATTCATTTTGAGTATATAATATAAGCATATTTCTAAATGTTAAAAGGTAAAGAAGTTTTTTATCTAACATAATCAATGAAATATGAGGTCTGTCCAGAAAGTATTTCACCATTTAATATTAATAAATATACATCGTTAGGACAATTGTGTTTAGTCTCCCTTTTGGACTTCATACACTAATTACAGCGTCTCTTTTACTTTTCAAAACAGCCTGTAAAGTTCTCTAGTGGAATTAGCTGCTTCTCATGTTCTCCTTAAATACCTCAATTGTCTGATTTCTTCCTTTTCAAAAGTGAATTTAGCTTTGAGAAAAGCCAAAAGTCACAGGGACAAATCTGTAGACTGGAGCACCTTGAAAAAACAATCACGAGATGTGTAAATGGGCATTGTTGTGATGAAATAGCAAAACATCACTTGTTCTCAGCTACAGACTTTATCTTCTTACTCCACCTCTGACCTGGCGAAGAACATTAATATAGTACTGCTTAATAATTGTTTGGTCTGGAGGAGCATAATAATGATGAGCAACACCTTTATAATAATAATAAAAAAAAAAACCATCAACATAACTATGATATTGCTACAACTTATCTATATCTATTTGGATATGGAGAACCTGACAACTTCTATTGGGTAGACTGGACTTTTGTTTCAGGATCCTAACCATAAAATCATGATTTACCTATGTTTACGACTTGTTTCAAAAATGTGGGTCATCGTTAACATTAAATTCATTCTGTTCTAGTAACAGAAGTGTAAATCTAATTTTCATATCAAAACCTCTGAGTTGTTTTTGAAATCCACATAGTCTTCTTGAATTATCAGTTACTAATATTCTAGATTGGAACCCATTTGTTCAACATTCACAGGTGTTCTGTTAGATGAAGGATATCTAGAACATTCTACACGACATCAAAGTCACACAAACTTTTCTTGTAATATCAAATGGTTGGATACTTTCCGGATGGACTCAATATGCTTCGAAAAACTTTAGATTATTTTTGCTAAAAGAAGTGAAATAAAATGTAGAATCAAGCTGTTTTGTAAAATTCCCAAATTATAACGAATTTTAAAATGATAGTTATATTTAATCAAAATAATTTATAGATATGATCGAATATTTAAAAAAATTTAAATACAAGGTAGGGCAGAATAAAGAACAAATTTGAAGAATGTTATACAAAAATACAATTGGTTTTTCAAATTTTACTTTCATCACCTAAGACTACATAGAAAAGTATTAAAGAAAAATAAGTACACTATTTTTTTTAAATAACTCCGGGGTAAGATGACATTCGTTCAGGTGTACACATTCTTCCAGCCAGGCCTTGAAGTTATTCATCACATTCCGCAGCATCCCCAGTAGAATTGTTTTTACAATGTCTTCATCTTGATTAATTAAATTTAAAAATTCTACACAGAACTGTCTTAGACTCACGTATCTGTTTCTTTAAGAGCCTGAACTTTGATCATGTATGTACGGCAGTGGAAATCATTGTGTAAAATCCACTTACCATTCTGTTAGAAATCCCAAGTGTTGTGCGCAATGCTAATAAGCTGAGCAATAAGGGGTTTATTCAATAGCAACTCTTACATGCTCGATGTTTTTGGTTTTCCAAGCTTCATTATTGTCATTGACAAAGTCTCTTACAAGTTATCAACCTATATTTTAACAGGCAGACAACACTGGTCAATTCTAATGAATGCTAAAATGGTTGTGGAAAGCACAAACCGTCTGCTTGTAAAAACTACCATTTTGATCAAATGCTTTGACAACATAGACGGATTGTTGAGGGGTCACTGCTTCATTGTTACTAAATGATAATGGGAGTAGAACATGGATGACAGCATCCCTACCATGATTCCCCCACTTTTTCTGGCTGGAAGAATGCGTAAGTCTGAACAGACGTCATCTTAATAAGTTTTTTTAAAAAAATTAGGGTACTACTTTTATTTAATGCTTTTTATGTAGTTTAAATTGATGAAAATAAAATTTGGGAAAAAGGTTGTATTTTTTACAACCTTTACAAAATTTGCTCTTTATTATGAATACATTAATTTACATGTATTATATATGTTATATTAAGCGTGACTACAGTCGGTACTCGGTGAAATTCCATAATAAGGCACTTATAATTTCACAAACAACAACAATTTATTGTTACAGCTGTTTCGCCGTTAGGCATCGTCAGACAACTAAGAACTAAAAACTAAAATACAGGTCAACTTAACACTAACATCTAGGAATGAAGGTGGGGATGAAATCAGAGGTAGGGCAATGACCTGGTATTACCTGAAAGGGACATGGATAACAGAAGGTTTTCAAACAATAGGTTTTAACAAAGGGGATGGGTTATTTACTTGTTCATTTAGGTTGGAAGCATGGCATTTCAAAACAGATCTGTTAATTTCTAAAATTTCTAAACTATTTAATTTCCTACCTTTCTGTTCTATGTGTAAAACTTTAACATTGTCAATGGGATCAAATGTATGGCCTGAATTTAGTAAATTGGAATTTGTTTTACCATGCTTCCAACAATATACATGTTCCTTTAATCTAGTTTTGATAGATCTCCCAGTTTGACCAATATCTGTTTTGAAATGCCATGCTTCCAACCTAAATGAACAAGTAAATAACCCACCCCCTTTGTTAAAACCTATTGTTTGAAAACCTTCTGTTATCCATGTCCCTTTCAGGTAATACCAGGTCATTGCCCTACCTCTGCTTTCATCCCCACCTTCATTCCTAGATGTTAGTGTTAAGTTGACCATTATTTTTGATTTAGTTCTTAGTTGTCTGACGATGCCTAACGGCGAAACAGCTGTAACAATAAATTGTTGTTGTTTGCGAAATTAAAAGTGCATTATCATTTTTGTTTTGTCTTATTATATATGTGTTTTAAACACATTTTAATTATAATATTGTACTAATATTTTACAATCATTGTTTCAACAAATGTTGTTACTAGTATCACTTATATTATGAAGACACTTTAATATCTCACCTCAACATCTCTACTCTTCGCAACTTCTGTGAAATGTTCCTGATGTTCTAGTGTTTTATCTTCTCTGTCGTCAGTCATGCAGAATACCCTGAGTCGTGCTTCTAGTGGATCAGTTCGTTTTGCAAACACAACAAATCTGAAATACAAATCTATATTAAAGCATGTATTAAGTTGTGTTATTTTTATTATAAATTCAATTCTTTGTAATTTTTATGAGAAATCACAAACAATATTTTGATATGTTATTTGAACAAAAAATAAACAATATAAAATGTTTGATTCTGAACTTTATATCTTGAACTTAATTTTTTATTGAATTTCTTTTTTTTCTTATTTTAACATAAATTCTAGCTAATTCATAGAGACGCCAACTTACCCTCTGAATTAGTGTGACATATTATATTAGTTACCAAATACTCTAGAATTTTCTGTCGTTTAGAAAATGTTTTTTATAGTATTTTTCTAATGGTTTTTATAGTATTATTGTTATATTTTTTTAAAGATAAAATTGAATTATTGTGTTTAAATTATGTGTATAGATTGTTTTGTCATTTTGTAGTATGTTTTTATAGTTTCTGAAAGATAAGTGAGTGTGTGTTTATCGGGTAATCTCCTGTGTGTTATGTTAACTAGAAAATTGATCAGTAAATTAACAAAAAATTGTGGATAACTTTTGTATACCTGAAAAACCTGCATACCCAAATATGTTTTTGATGACAATAAAAATTACTAAAATCATTATTGTTAAAGATATAACCTTAAATTTTTAGAAAAATCAGCAATAAGTGAATTTTAAATGAGTCAAATTTTGCAAGTAAGCTATGTTTGACTATTTTAAAATTATTACGATTGCCTAGAATTTTAGGTAAATTTAAGAAGTTCCTCATATTTTGTTATTCACTGAATATGATATGAAAAATTATCATAAATATATCAATGTTCGAAATATGGAC
Source organism: Aphrophora alni (assembly GCA_963513935.1). Classification (NCBI taxonomy): domain Eukaryota; kingdom Metazoa; phylum Arthropoda; class Insecta; order Hemiptera; family Aphrophoridae; genus Aphrophora; species Aphrophora alni. Next base: position 27,246,692 of record OY740766.1, on the reverse strand, counting down.
AAGTATTTTGCTAATTCTTTCAAACCTTGATGAATCTATAATAGCTCATTGTTCAGCTTAGTGGTCTGCATAAATATCAAGTTTGATGGGATAATCAAAAAAACACTCATAAAACAGCAAAAGAAATTCACATCATATCATGTCAGCATCAGGCACATGTCGAGGTAATTCTGTATTTTATTGTTATTTTTTTCTCTTAATATCCTTATTTTATTATGGACTATAAAAAAGGGGAGTAGTATAATGTAATGATGGAAAAGGCCAATACCAGTGATCATGCTTGAACCAATATGTGTAACATTTCATATTTTTCTGTAAAGTTCAGTTCGGTTTAGTGATGTATGTAATCAGAAGATTAAATTTGTTATACAATTGTCACAGATTATTATTGTCAGATTCAGGCGTGGTTGATTCTGGTTACGTATTAATTTGGTTTGGACAGACGGACAGATGATGTGGAGTGTTATTGATTCAAACCAAAGAAATAATGATTATTTAATAATTCAATTATGTTAGCGTAAGTTAATGATCAGGAATCATTGTCAAAAAATGTTTTCTTTTAACTAAGTTAATAAATAAGTATAAAACGTTGAATAAAGCAGTGGCGATCTACCTAGCAACCAATAAAATAAGAACGCAGTATTTTCTTATTGGTTTGAAAGTAAACCAATCAGAAAAATAGTGGAATAAAGTAGAGAAGTGCAACTGCACAAGTTGCGAGAAGAAAATTCACTTCTTAACTAGCAGCTGAGTTAGTAGGTGGAACAGTAATAACTTTATGGGAGAGTTGTCCATATATTTATTTGATTTTGTTATAAATTGAAATAGTCAAGCTTACCAAGACTGTTTCCACCAAGTATTTGAAATACCTTTTTACATAAGTGAAGTAATAGTCCAGCGATAATATTTTAACCAGAGACAGTGCATAAGCATCATTGGTCTAGATGCAAATATTTAGTAAATATCATTATATAACGATTTATTATAAAGTATGTGAAGAAGAAAAGACATTTAATAACAGAAGATATTTAAACAATTTGCGAAAGTTTTGGGAATAGTAGAATATCCAAAGTTATGAATAACTGATTGCAGTGGAGGGAAATAGACTTCAACAATTTGTTTTTTTATGTTTAAATTTAAGAATATAAATGAAAAGATAGATTTGATATATATGAGATATGATGTGAATTATGTTTTTCAGGTTCTGTAATTGTAATATGTGGTTTAATTATGTTTTGTTGTTTCTGGAACTTTGACTCTGTTTATGATTTTACTGAGTACACTGTTCGGTAATCCATGACCCTGGGTAAATGCACGAGTATATGTTCTCAACAATAACATATTGGTGCCCAATAATACATTATATATTTTTTTTAAAAATTGAAAAGAAGATGAATTTTTACATACATAAGCTAGTGAGATGTGGCTCTGCCAATTGAGCTTAATATTTCACTAAATTGTTTAGAATTTATATCTGTCTATCAGGTATAAATTTTTGTTATAGCCCTATTTATTTTTAAACAAAAGTGTGTAAAACCAAAGATTAGAATCATGCTGAAAGTTAAGTTTAACAGATTAACCCATGCAGCCATCATAATAATGTAGGCCTATTAATTAAAAAAATTGAACTCCTGCTATTATACAAACTTGATAAACTGTATACATTTTAAAGAATGTTTGTTTTTATAAGCAGCAGTAGCATATTGTTACCATTTATTTATATCTTGTAGTAATTGAGGTTTTAATTTAAGTTCATAATGCAAAAAAAGTTCACATGATTTCAAAATACAGGTAAATACCACTAAGTAATCAATTCAGATAATTCAAAAATAAAATATTTCCTAATTACAGAGAAAGTAAAGCATCTTACTTGGCCATAAATGGAACATGACTGACTTCTTTATACAGTTCTGATGCCATATTCCCTGCGTTGGACACATGCCGACAATCCATGAGCCAAAACCTTGCAGACACAGTTGTTGTAAAGGAAACACAATCTTTGACAAACGTTAATGGTGTTGATCCCGTTACATCCTCCCACTGTGCTCTTGAGTTACCTCCTGTTCATTATAAAACTTTATTATTTTAAATATCCAACTAATATTTTGGTTAAAATGAATGCTTAATTACAGCTAAATATTAATATCTGCCTTAAGATAACTTTACAAACCAAAAACAAATTACATAATAATCTATACCTATCTAGTGAAAAAAATATTATGGAAATATCTTGTGATTTGGAAATAAAAAATGATTAAAAAAATAAATATATGGCTTATTGTTAATGTGTGACAATTGAGTCTAAATTTTTTATCTCACAAAAATTATCAACTTAACTGTACATACTGTATAGTAATTACTTTATTTGTGATTTATTGCTTACGTCTTGCAAAAGTTAACAGGCTTATTGTTAATGTGTGACAATTATGTGGGTAATTTCCAAAAACACTAGGGAAAGTTTATGAACTCTACACATTATTTACCTCTTAATATTAAAAATTAATTAAAGCTAAAAACTATGTTAGTAATTAAATAGAAATACAAATAGTCTAGTTAGCTTAAGATGAAAATCAAAAAAGATCAAGTTGCCAGCTAAATATTTTAAACATGTTTTTGATCACAGAATAATAATGTCACATTTGCATCAAAATCAAACCTCTTTTAAGTTTAAAAAAATTTTCTTTCAGACTTTTAGAAACTATTTATCCAAGTTTCAATATTTTATTATTGGAGCTGCAAGAAGGGACAAAGATCTGCAAAGGAATAAAGTTTGTTAAATAGAATGTTCACGATAGCTGAAATCTCTTCCAAATTTTGTCATCTTAAAGTTAGAGACAATATGGTGTACTAAATTTTTTTTAATGTAAATTTTCCTAGTGATTCACAGTAAATAATTTTATAATGTATTTCATAAAATTTTGTCGTTAAGTATTTCATTCTTCGTTCTTCCAGGGAATTTTCCTCCACATCTCTTTCTTCCTCTTCCAGTGACTCCAGAAATGAAAATTGTGAAATCATAATAGTTAGATATTTTATGCTTTAAAACTTTAAATCAAACAAATTTTCTCTAAAACAATCTAAAAATGTTCAATTTTTGTTCTTACATAAATTTTAAAATAAGTTTGATTTTGGCGTAAATGTTACGTTCTTATTCTATGATGAAAAAACAATAATGATACAAAAAACAAAGCTGCCAATGATAACAAGCTACCAATTCAGTTATCCATTTCTTTAAACTTTTAGTACTAAGATAATTCAGCTAAAAATAAATGTTAAATTGAAAGAGATCACATATTCAAGAGGTCTAAAGTTCTAAAATCCCAAAAAATAGTCACCAACTATTCATGCTTACTGTAAAAATGAATTAAATTCTGACATTCAAAGATACTACAACTATCGGTATCACAAAGTTTCTTATCAATTAGTGTTGATGCATAAGGAAGGATGAATCATAAATGATTAATATAACCATTTAACCTTGAACCTCGATTTGTAACCTTCATCTGTAATTTGATAAAATCATATTTTATTTTAAGAAACACAAACATTAATAACATTTTACGTATTATCGGACCATATCTATAAACAATGATAATATATCTCACATTTTAAATCTCTATACCAAATTATTAAAAAAAAACATGATATTATTAGTTTTCAATTAACCATTCAACAAAGACGTAAGGTATACGTGTTACCTGTGATGCTGCATAGGAGTCTAAGTGTTGGAGCATCCCCAGAGTACTGGTTAATCATTCCTTTATTCGCAGCTGTGGGGACTGGTATTGTAAGGGTAATAGGTTTATGAAACTTCCGTCTGCGAGGTTCTACAGTGACTATAGGTGAGACAGCTACTCGGTTACCGAGGAGTTTAGATACAACTTCTGGAGCAATAGGCTGAGCCTGTAACAGTTTTATGAAATCAAAAATAATCCAAACATTTTAAAATATTTGTTTTTATAAATTCTAAAAAGTTTACTAACCAACTTGAAGCTGAGAATTCTAGAATTTTCAGAATATTTAATTAATAGAGCTGGACATCTCGGAAATTTAAAACAAAAAATTTTTGAACATACAACTTACTTACATGATATTATTAACAAGTTTTTCTAAATTATTAACAAATTCTTGACCTAAACTGTTAAATATAACAAATGTAGTTGTTGAATTATGTGAAGAAAGTCTCTCTTCCCCCTCTCTCCAAGTTATGATTGGTAAAAATACTCAAATGGTGCTTCATTTTGAAGGACTATTAATAAATAAAATTATTAGTTTTAACTCTTCACAAGCTAAACCAAATTATTGTTATACGTATAACTATAAATGGTTGGGGTAAAAAAAAAGAAGAATCTAGGGTGTTTTATGTTAAGAAACCAATTATTATACGTTAAAAAAATTTAACTTTGTTCAACTAATTTTTTTAACCAAAAATAAATGCGGATATATCTATCATATGCTGTGAACAATATAAAGTAGGGCGGATATATCCGTCATTAGCTTTCTAGACACTCAAGTTATAAGCTATAGTTAAAAACAGAAAGTTTTTTATAAATTTTGTTTATTCTGCTGAGTAAATAACAAAAAAATGCTCGGAAAGTAGTGTGGAAAACAGTGACAGTCTGTTCAAAATAAAGGAAAACAAGACATAGCCTTTACAAGTGAGGAAGGAAAAACAAACCCACTTTTAAAGGGCGTGGAATGCAGGAAACTAGAACAAAAAGGCTGAGACTAGCCAATTACGTTATTGGACAGTAGAAGGCTAAGACCTAAAATGAGTCATAATTCTGCATAACACATACACTGGAAAAGTGATTATGCAGATATAACAGAAAGCTGCTCTTAATGAAAGTGAAATTAAGTGGATATATCCATCAAATGCTCACGAAGGGTTAACATAATTTGAACCCTCAATTGAAGCCAGCTGAAGCCTAAAAATTAATAATATGACACTATTTAGCAGGCAACTATCAAAATTAAAATCATTGATAACTATAATGATAATCATGTTTTAACAAATTCTTATATCTAAGAAGCAATTTGTGAGTTACCCCCTATCCCTTGAAACAGATTCAAAAACAAAATATTCTGAAAACTAGAAAAGTAAGTTTGTGCAATGGCTTATACATACAAATCATAAAAAATTAACAAATATCAGCTAAGCAACCTACTTCCTGATTTTCTATTGTTTGTCTTTTTTCTAAAGAATATGTCGACCCAAGGTCTACACAAAATCTAGTCAAATTCTAAGAAAAGATCAATAAATTTTTCCTTGTTGTTCAAATATGTAAAATCCCTCAGTTATCACTGCCTTATACAAAAGAAAAAAGTATAAATTAAAGACATCCCCCCCCCCATCTTCAAATATTCTAATAGCATCAGAATCAGAAAAGAACAAAAGCTGACAACAGAGACCTGGTAAGAAAGTTGAAAAAAGGAGATCTAACCTAAGAATATATGAAATAAGTAAGTTCTTTCAGGTGAATATATGAAAAAAACATTCCAAGGATCATGTTCGGTGCACAAGATTTCGGGTTTTCAAAGATGGTAAAAATAATCAATTCAATAAACTTTTTAAATTCAGTAATAACAGTAAACACATGAATGGTAACAAAAAGGGTAATTGTTTAAAAAGAAAGTTATCGGTATGTTTTGGTGATTTTTAAAAATCATGTTCTACATACCTTATTTTTAATAATAATAAAATAGGTTTTCAACGCAGAGCTAACTTTTTCACCAGAAAATCGCAATTTCAAAACTACAGAATTCAATGCATTTCAAAATAGATCACTGAAGTCAAGCAACATTGAGCGCAGTTAGTACTTGGATGGGTAACCGCTTAGGAAATAACACACAATTTCTTCTTTTTTTAACAAATTTACGCGTAGGTCAGTTAAGGTGGCAATATATATATATAGCCAGCTTACTTGTGCTTGTAAGGTAAAAATTCATGTACATACCTATTTTAACATTTAATTCACTTAGGGGCCCTTAATCTAGAAAAGTTGAAATTATGTTGTTTTTTTTCCGTGAAAAAGTTAGTTCTGGGTTGAAAACTTATTTTATTATTAAGATATAGGGTATAAAGAATATGATTTTTTTTTAATTACCAAAAATATCGGTAACTTTCTTTGTAAACAATTACCACAAAAAGTGATTTCCTACAAACTCACTTTAATATTAATGGTTATAGCTTTGCTCCTCGTAACTTCGCTTTAATACACTTAGCGACAATGCATCATTGCTACATAATAAAAAATAGTTTATGTAAAACCATTAATTTTGATGATATCTGTGTCTCTGTATTTTAATTTTAAAGACTAATTGATATTTATATTAGTTAGAAAAACAATATGGAAAAGTATAACAAACATTCTGAAAAAAATAAAATAAAATTTCAAGAGCTAACCTTTTCCCCTCTTATTTTGATTTTCAACTTTTGAATTATGCTGCAATATTCGATTTTGATTGTTCTAAAATGAAGAAATAGTTCTTTTATAAATTCTACAACACCTCATAGTATTACAGATAAGTTTATTATTTATGGCATCGTCACATAGGTTAAATTATTACTTTTTCGTACTTCGCACAACTAAAGTTGTATATTACTGCATATTTTGAACTTACGTTATTTTTAAATATCCAATCTTAGGATTGACCATTTATTTTGCTCAATGATGGTTGTTGGTGTTTACTACATTGTACAAGAAAAGTCAAAATGGGGTTTAGAAGTTAAAAAATATTTTGCATATTGTGAATGTTTAATTTTGTCAGTTTGTTTGTAGAGGTTTAAAAACGTTTATATTGATATATAATATTAATTTGTATTGATATTGAATTTAATTGATTCATATATTAATTTATATTTGATTTAAAGAATAATTCAAAGATTTTAACAAATTTGGAATGGATATGTAAGCAATTTCTAAGTTGACGGTTATATTTTAATGAAATAAAAGTACATAATAATATGAAAAAATAATAATAAAAATTGGAAGTAATAAAATTACTGTTTTTTATGACAATCACAGCTGTAATCTTCCTATTTATAAAAAAGAAAACATTCCACTTTAAACAAAAAAAAAAAGAATTAACCAACAGTTTGAGTTCTTTCTTTGAATAATCATTTTTTCACTTCCTAAATATTTAAACTCTGTACTATTATAAACTCCAAACATTATAGAGAACATGATTTATTGTTTAAATTAACTACTTAGAAAGAAGCTCGGAGTTAAAAAACACAAGACAGAATTGACAGTTTTTAGTGTGTCATTTTCCTTATTAATTTGTATTTATTTATAACACTGCACACACAAATTTTTACCAATTGAAATTAACTTTACATTACTACGCATTACAAATACATATAACAAGATTTGAAACGTTTATTTTGATTTGATTGTTAAAGAGTAATTTTCCCCCAAAACTTGATCTAATTTTCGTTTTTCATAAAAAAAGGAGATCAAACAGAATATTACAAATTAAAACCAACCTCGTAATTTAACATATAATAAAATTAAGCAAACCTATTATTACATAAAACGGTAAACAAAATGGATTTAAAAAAGCACATCAAAATTATAATGAATCAAAAAATATAAATTACCTTAAAAATACAAAATAAAAATAAAACAGTTAATATCTAGAATAGAATTAGGTGTCCTAAAAGGTTGTTACTAGTTGCGGAATAAAATTCTGTTCATTATACTACTTGTGTTATAATGTTTAATATTGTATGAATTATCCAGAGTAAAAAAAATATAACAACATATCTAACAGTTGTTAATTTTGGTAAACTGTTTCAATATCCTTGCAAAACATATACAAAAACTGAGTGCTAAAGCAGTTGGCAGTTAGAGTGTTAAATATATTTCAAGATAATAACCCTTGAATTGCTTTCTGTTATTATTATTATAAATAGAAGTGGGTTTTATCCCCTTGATACTTCAGCCTAAAAGACTTTTGTGTACTTCTTAAATTTTCCTAACTAGCTTATGTCTATTCCCTTGGTTAGGGTTATGATTTTCCTAGCTAGGTGGCTTGTTGCTTCAAAGGTCACATCTGGGCCGAAGATCAGTTATCTTCTACGTCCTAATGTTTCATATTTTGGAAGTATATGTTCTGCAGTTTCTATGTGCTGATTACATAGTCTGCATTTCAAGTTTTCATGGTGTTAAAATGCTTCTTGAAGGCGTTGTGGCCTGATGCGAAGCTTAAGATTTTCCTCACATTTCGTTTACTTTGTGAAATGACGAATTTAGAGAGTTTCAGATCTGGTTGGACCAGTAATCGGTATATTTTTCCCATGGAATATTTTGTCAAACGTTCCTCAATTTCTGAGTTTAGCCACTGTTTTCGACTATCTTTTGCTATGGCCAATAGTCTGTACTGCCATCATCTAATTTTAGACGGTCAAATAGGACTTCGTTTAATCTGTTACTATTCCATCAATTTTTATGAGATTAGATTATTTGTGGTATTATTAGTTTAATATCTAAAGAATCAAATTTTCATATGATATACAACATAATGCCGGAAATTAAATTTTATGTGTTGGTAGATCTAATCTGTCATTGTTTTTGTGTAACTGATTTCTATTACAGTGTTTATTTCTTGGGAGTTTATAAATTCCATTTTATATTGTATATAACATGTAGAAACTATATATTTTCATAATCAGTATAAAACTGTAGATCTTTCATATATAATGGAATTGAATTTGAATAATATATATGTTTGTCAAAAACTTCTTTTTTTCTACGATTAAAAAAATATAAACATTTTATTTGTTTGGTTCAATCTTCATATCAACTTATTATTTAGGTTGAGTAAAATTATATACGTATAACATTTCGTAGTTTTTATTTCCATTCACTTTATTAAAATATCCTTACCAAATACCAAAAATGGTCTGAGATTTATTGAAATCTCCCAAGATTAAACTACTGCCATTCCTACTATAGAAGACAGGTTATTCTATCATTTTAAGATGTTATTGTAAAAAATAATGATATACCTGAAGGCCAACCCTGATCTTCTTGGTGAGAGCATTTGGTGGGAAGAGAGCCTGAACTTGTGGAACTGCTGTAGAGGAGACTACGCCTCCTTCTGGTCCAATCGGATGTAATTCTTGCCGTACACGAGACACTACCGCAATATATTGAGGGAAGTCTGCAGTTACTATCCGTGTAATTCGGCTAGTTTGCAGATCTTCAAGTTGTCTTAGTTCTACAAAAATAAAAATATAATAGTCACCGATCAAATAATAATAATTTACTCAAAGCAAAACAACGTAATACAAATTAACACAAATAGCTGAGATTAAAATTAAAAAGAAATATTGAACTGTTTTTTTCTGTTAATTAATTAATAAAGTTTTAGAGTATTTAATATAATTTCATATTTAAACAATCAAATACATATATAATTTCAATTGTATTATGCACCATTAACCAAATTAGTAGAACATAAAAGTTATGCCATGCAAAACAATAGATAAAATGGAAATTTCTAGATACATTTAATAATAAAAACTGACAAATACAAATTTAGTAAATGATACAGTCTCATCATCATCACTGGTACTACAACCCAGAATGAGTCTTCGCCTAAATCTGTCTCCATGCCTCCATCCACCCATCTTAATTTTAGGTCTTCCCATCCTTCTTGTTCCCTCTGGTCTTGCATGGAGTATAAAATGATATAGTCCAATCATTCTAAATAAGCCATACTTTTTCCCAGATATACATTTATTACTAACACATTTCATTCAGAACATAACTGTAACAGTATATTTGCCTATGTTATCAAGGAAGAAGAGCAAAAAATAAAAATATAACCATTGTACAAAGTCCTACAAATGGAATTAAACAATTTACACATTTTAAAAATAGGTTGTATGAAAACAATATGGTAAATATTGGTTGTATCTCGTACTCCGATTAGTCTTTAAAAAATTATGAAAACATAAAGTATTTACCTTGTAGTCAAAGGATCAGATCTTATTATTTGTCGTAATAAAGTTTCAAGTCCCAAAATGCACTATTTTAATAGAAAATAAGATTTATAAAAGTAAGAAATACAGCTATGTAGGTTAGGAATGCCAACGTTAATACTAATTACTACGTTCATTAAGTCACTGAATGTATGATCACTTGTTGAATCTCACATCGCTCTTTGAGTCCTAGTAAAGGAACTACAGGTCTGGGACGGTAACTATATACATATATGGTTACCTAACCAGACCTTTAGTTAATTTACTAGGTCTGGTTTAGGTCAATATACCGGGTGTACAAAAAGTCCTGCACCAGTTTAATATTTTTTGCTTAAATGACACTGGAAATCTGAAAACCTGGACTTACACTATGAACCTAAAGAACTATTCTTGCACACCATGAATGACAGTGTAGGACCGGGGGGATGTCCCATAAGGAGTACAAAGCATAAATGAAATCATAAGCTGAGTTGTACATCATTTTAAAGGGCTTTACTGGCAGAGATTAATGCTGCAAACCGTACTTCAAAAGGTTGATCCAGTACAAAATGGCAGATGTTCAAAGGTTTCACTAAAAAGAGTAGATGTTTACTTATCAAATATTTTCAGAGTAAATGTTCGAATTTATTTCCTCCGGTTATTTGACAGTTGGAAAGACGTACATAAAAAACTATTTACAGAATTTTGCAAAGCAACTGGAGGAAGCATTGAAGAATTCCTTGTCTAGGAGACAGATCTGGTGAAGGTGACACTTGATGAACGTAGTCTTTTGTTATCAGAGCTGTATTTAACCTAACAACAGCTAGATTCATTTGTTTTTTATGTGTTATTTAACTGTGAAGAAATACATTTTGGGACTTGAAACGTTTATTGCGACAAATAATATGATCTGATCCTTTGATTAAAGATAAATACTTTGTTTCATGATTTTTTTTATAGAAACCTCGGAGGATGAGGTACAACCGATATTTACCAACAATACATTCATAATTAATTGTCAATCATGATGTATTTTCAAAACAATGTGTTCAAATGTAAAACATTTGACACTTTGATACAGGTCAGAACAAGTGTTCATTATTTTTATAGTGAAGTCAAATCAGACAGAAAAAATGGTCAATAATGATGAATTGTCAACATCAAATTTCTCTTTTGATATGATTTCTGTGGGGTGAAAATAAATATGTTCTCAAAAATTCTGTCACCCACATGAATTGATATAGACAATTGAACTTTCAAAAGTATTTTTTTAAATAGTTTTTGAATTATATCTATAATTTTATTGACTATAGGGAAAAAAAATTATCTTTCTTGTTAATAAATAAATTCTGAACAAAGCTTAATATATAAAATACCAGACAGTTTATCCCAGAAATAAAAATTAATAACAAATAAACAGCGATTTTAAATATATTTGTATAATTTGGTAAAAAATTAATCAATTTTTTGTAAACTTTACAAAATTAAACTACTTATGACACTAAAATAACCAACTACATTAAAAAAATTGTCTTAACAGCAAAAAAATTATTTTTTTATAAAACATCAGGGCCTAGTAAATGGGGCATGATAGAGTAGTTAGGAAGAGCACATAGCACATAAAGTTCTTTTTATGTTAGAATGTTGAATTTTCTTTTGAAAGAGACAGTGTAATATATAAACCTTTCCTATCCAACCTTTATCTCATTAATTTTAAGAATAAATCACAAGAAATATATTGTGTAATTTTTAGTAGAGATTTTATTAAGCTTTCATATAACTTTCTGAAAAAATACACCAAACATTCATTGAGAACAATATATATTTTTTTATACTGCTATATTAAGAAAAAATAACTTGTTGACTTTATTAACAATTAAAATTAATTTTCATGATTACACTGTTAAACTTTGAATACTACCACCGAATGTTTGTATGAAATCTGGATGTGAAACAACATGACAGTTAATGCAGTTTTAATAATTATAAAATACAAATAATATACTTAGGTATTATTTGGGCTATTGACTAAGTCATTAAAAAGATAGTTAACAGCTACTACCATAACTCCCACAAATTTTAAAATAGTTTTTAAACATATATTTATATTCAATTTAACATTAAATTATATTTCAAAACATTAATTTAATGATTTTAAAAATTACCTTCTCCTTCAAAACTTTCATTCAGAACATCTTGGACAGCCTCTTCATTTGCATCAAGCGTATGTTCTCTCCATGTAGTCCCATTGTCACATCGCATTACGATTAGTTCACGTTCTTTGCCTCGCAAAGATGCAAAATGTGGAACTTCAATTATAACAGGGCTGAAGAAATGCAAAAAAAATACATAATGATTTTATAAAATCAAACACTTATTATATTAATGAATTGGAAATTTTAACTTTTGATATTTAGTTTTACTATTCATGCAAATTATATGTTAGTTAAATCTAAGAATAAGATAGTAAGAATACTAAGCATCATTTGAAAGATGGTTGTAAAGAAATATCAACTTATAGATTTCTTAGTTCAATATTTACCCTAAGAATTTGGCTCCTGCAGGTCCTAGTTCCAAGATACGACTCGCTAAAGCTTCACCTTCCATTAAAGGTGGAGGGTTATTAAGTTTGTCTTTTCGTAGATAACGGCAAGTAACTCGCATAGGGCTTGGAGCTTTCCTCGGTGGTACAATGACTCTTACTCCTGAATGACGGCATCCTCTCATTGCTCCACCTCTAGCATCCACCAAGAAACTGACTAGGAAGCTGAAGATGTAAATGATTTGTCTTAATAAATAACTTACTTAAATGTTTTTGACAAGATTATGTTGGTTTTAAAGTTTTATAAAAAAATAACCAAATTCAAAATATTATAATATATATAATTTTTAAACATTTAAAATAAAATATAACTACATTGTTTTTGTTTTTAAATTAGAAAAAAATATATTATCTGTTAAAAAATAAATACTCAACATTTATTATTTATTTGTATGTAAACTTAGTCGTTTTATAGATGGTAAGGAAAATAAGTCTTTTTTCAAAAGTAAAAAAAAAAAAAAAAATGAATAATGTGTAAAGAGGGAGTGGGGAAAGAGTGGGGGGGAGGAGGAGTGAGTCAATATTAACACACATTTAAAAAGATTTATATAACAAATTTAAATATAAACATTATCTTACCGTTTAGGTTTCACTATTAAAAGTAGGATATGCTAGTCATAAATGCATTCAAATTTATAAATGCAATATTTATTTCTACAAATGCAGTCTCAAATACTAAAATACAAAACAGCTACTATTCATTTCAAAACAAGACGTAACTTGCACTAATAATACTTACTTATCATCTACATTCACTCAGTACTGTAAAACAATGTTTAAAATATTCATAAAGAATGAATACTTCAAATTTATAACATAATTTCAAGACCAAGACACTGTCATGGTGCAACATCAGACATTATCCTACTTCTAACCCACAAACAATATAATTTAAGATGTACTAAAGATCATTTTGGTATGGGATAGCAGGGAAGCCTTTTAACAACTTACATATTTCCTGTTCAACAAATTAGCTCTCCAAAACAGTAACTGTGACTTCATTAGTGCAATTATTTCTAAAATCTAAAATTGTAATACTATTTTAAACAACTCTTCATTAAGAGTATGTAGATTTTGAAGTTGTGAATTGAATTGAATTTTGTTTATACATTCGATTAATAGAGTTTTTTTATTATTATTGCAGAAACTTATGTAATTTTCACTCTATATAGTAAGTGAAGGGTTAATGTTGAACCAATTATAGTTGTTTTCAAGTTCATAGCATTTTATTTCAAAAATAAAATTGATTTTAATAATAATATTTGAAGGGAATAATTATATAGAAAAAATGATGTAATATCCGAACAAGAATATAAAATTTAATGTGACAACAGTTGGTGTTTGATGGAATTCCATATTAATGTAAATAATGAAACAATTATTTGATTCCACAAAAGAGTTTTTTATTGAGCGACATATGTTTTGCCATTAGACATTTACAAGCTACTAAATTGAAAAGAAAACAAGTCTAAATAACTAAAATTGGAAGAGAAAGGAAAGGGTAGAGTAGGAAGGGTTGAGAAGGGCTGGTATTTATGACAGAAAGGATAATGATCTCTTGGAAATTTAATATCTAAAAGATATCATTATAAACCTGCTTTTTATTGCTCTAGAAAAATAGGAAAATTAGTTGTTAACAATAAGAGATAGGTTACAAAAATTTTGGTATATATAAGATTTCTTGTAGTGATTGCAATTATGACATGTACACAGTTTGGAAGTATGGTAATCACTTATTTGACACAGGTCATAATTTTGATCCTAAGTCAAATGTTAACCTTCCCCATATGGAACAAAAAAGTAGGAAACTCGATAACTTGGAATGTTAATAGATCTATTTTAAAAAAACCATACTTCCTATTTAAATGAATAATCTCAACTCATTACCCCTATTGAAGCCTATTCTGTAACCTTTGCTTTCTAAAACACCCTCCCACCCCCTCCATCTCACATCAGATTATTGCCCTTTCTGTTATAAATACTGGCTTTTATCATTTCTCAACTCTTCCTACTCTACCCTTTCCTTTCTCTTGTAATTTTGGTTATTTAGTCTTGTTTTGTTTTCAATTTAGTAGCTTGAAAATGCCTAACAGTGGATCATATGTCGTTTCATTATTTTCAAGAATATAAAGAACTAGACAGCTTACTTTTTTTTAAATAAAACATATTAATTGTTAACATATTCAAGAATAGTTTTTATTAAAGAGCAATTTTTATGCACAAAATATTTGAATAAAGATAAATTATCCTCCACAAAATATTTTAATATGTCGTTAAATTTTCTTTTCCTAAACTGTTAGTAAAAATTTACATAATTTATGTTGTAAAGATACAAAAATATACGAAAAAGCAAAGTTTTGAACTTTCAAAGCTTTATGATGAGCTTTAAAAGATAAATGTTTACTATGCTGATTTTATGAATTTTAAGAACATTCTAATTAATATGATTACATGAATGTTATTTAGTGCGCCCATGCATGCATTGAGTGTTGGTTATGAACACATTTCCTAACCACTTCATCCTGTCACAATGATGAAGGAAACAGAACTAAGAATCATGCTGAAGCAATGGATATTTAATCCATTAACTAACAGCAATAATTTGTAGAACATTAATGGCTATAAATTATTTTTAGCAATCTTCATTTTTAATGAACGTTAAAGAAGGTAATCTGGATTGCCTTCTATATTAGATCAATAAATAAGAATGGAGCCATAAATTATTTAAATTTTGTGAGAAGAAAATAAAAAATGAGTGTAGTTAATGTAAATAAAAGAATATGTCTAAAACCATATATTAGTTTTTTTTGTATAATGAGATAAAATTATTTCTCAATATTAACTAATAAAAAATTATCCAAGATAAATCTTTTTTAATACAGTAGTGCCCACTTCCTAAATATTACTAAAGTTAGTTACACTTAGAGAGCAGATTATTACTGTAATAAACCTGGTTAAAATAGTTATATAATTTATAGTTAAATGGTAAAAAAAAACTATATATAAATGAAATCATTAACACAGAAATACAATAAACATTAAGAGCATAATGCAAAGAACACAGAACAACTAAAAACAGATGACTACATGAAACACCAAAGCTACAAAGCTAAAGAGCAGGTGTACCAACTACACTGTTTACAGAATCAAACTCACTTACTTCTTCCAATGAGCTTTGCTGAATCATTATCATCACAACCGAAAAAAATACAAAACAACCATAAAAGTCATGAACAAAAAACTATTGTTAGTAAAGAACTTAAACGAATTAGTAACTACTGATATAAATAATATTATAAATGTCAATTATAAAAAAAATGTTAATTTCGATCTGTCATTTACAAGATCTTTTGTATACACTGTAAGTTTTGATATAACTTAAAAGTTTAATAGAATATTACAATTTTTGTTTATGATGTAATGAGTATTTTTAAAAAATAATCAAAACTTGAGAATGACATTTATAATATTTACTTGTTTTTATTATTTGATAGTAACAAACTCAATGTCATCATCACAAACCAAAAACAATTACATTCAAAATAAAAATGAAATTAATATAACGTTTATGCAAAAAAATAGCAGATATGAAGACATTTAATATTCTATAAAAAATCAAAAATGTTTTAAAGACAAAATTAATAGCAGCCTAAGATTCCATTTATTTAGTTTAATAAGAAGTATGTTCAACAAATAAAGGTTCTATATTGCCTTTATTAGTGAAATAATTTTAAAAAATTGTCTTCAATAAAATATATGTTTAACTACCATAATCAATCATAGAAGGTACCTTTTTTGTGAATTTTAACAATACACTCAGTAAACATAATTCCATTTTTAATTAGGAAATTCTATAAAATCACTTAAATGTCTTAAAATATCTGCTAATGATTAGTTTGCTACATCAACCTGTAAAACAAATTAAATAATAGTAAAACAACACCACACCATCGCAAAATCTGTTTTTTTCTTGTACCTTTCCCTCCACATTCCTCCGTTCTTCGACCCGGTGCCCAGTCTTGCCAGTGAGCGTTCTAGCCTAAGCAACCTAGGCGCAAATACGAACTTCAATATATGCATAAAGATTTAAACATAACCACGTACAAATTACGCTGAGTACAGAAGAAAGAAAGTTAAAATAGAAATAAAAGAAGTAGATTCAAATTCAATATAACCTTCTCCATTTATCAGTTGCAATAAGTTAAAATCTTTGTTATAATAATTAACATGCTTCTACAGTATTTAACACATTCTTCTTGAGTTATTTAGTTAAAATAATATTTAATATTTACAATAGTTAAAATTTTCAGTGTATGAATGTTTAGTGCAATAATTGTTAACAATTAAAAGCATGCTGTCTTATTTACAGGTTAAAAATTAAGTTCTCATTTAAGCCAGGTGGTTCAAATAAAAAGTCATGTCTTGTAAACCATCAATCTAACAACAAAATACAGATGGGAAACTTCTTTTACATTTTTATAGGCTTCCAAAAAAAACTACTATTTTAAAAAATACTGGCCAACTTCATTTTCTTAACAGATCCACGCTGTAGTTCATGCAGTCCACGTGCACTACAGCCCAGGGCGTTCTATTCCCATTTAAATTTATTAATATAGTATGCTGTAGCACTGCAGTGTAGACAATTGATTTTGTGATAGCGTGTTACTGAAGTCTCAGCCTTTGTTTTGGTCCCACTCATTTTTAGTTTATCTGGTGTTTGTGTTGTATGGTGTATGGTTATTTGTCTAGGATTGTAATTAGTTTATTTTGCTGTATTTAATTACTTAGTTTAATTGTTTACTATCTTGTTTTGAAAACTTTATATTGAAATGGATTCTACTTCAAGATGTACAAGATTTAACAAACATGAATTCAGTAGTGAGGATGAAATTGTTTTGCATGGGAGTACTGATGACGATACTTTTGAATTGGAGTCTGACAGCGATGACAACCCTGATTATGATATTATTGTATGATATGTATTGTATATAAATTTAAAAGTGTGTAAGTGAATACAGATAAAAATAGGAATGACAGACAGTGTGGGGCCGGCTCAAGTACATCAGTGGAGTGCGGTCCACAGCCCGGGCCATGTAGATTTCAATATGGTGGAACGACCCTTTCATTCTAATTGATCCATTTTTTGGACTTTGACGTGTTTCACAATGCTAAAAATAGGTTTAAATTTTTTAATAGTTTAGCACATGACCTAATTTCATGCAGCGAACTTGTTAAATTAAAAAATATTTTTCAATATGGAATATTATTGTACAGGAAATTGTAAAGACATGGTGTTTAAATTTTGTTTTTGTTTCATCTTCTTTCGTATTTCTAATAATAACAGCACTATGATTGTTCACAGTTATACTCAATAACTTCAGATTTACTCTCTTTGATTCTAAGCTGTATGCTTCTTCTTAAAAATTTGAATTAATTTATTAAAAATAATATACTGCTAAAAATATATTAGTTTTTGTTCAAATGTAGGCAGCATGCTTTTATTTGCTCAAATGCTTCAGTAAGTAACTTCGGACACTTGTAGCACCAATATTATAAGGAATTTGAAAACCAAGTGTAGAACAAAAACCAAAACAAAAAAATGATTAAAAATCTTGTGAAATAATAGTCCTCAATTATTTTTTTCCTCTGTAATGATGATTTCTACCATTTTGCAAAATGACACTGGTTTTGCAAAATTTGGATTATGTATTTTGAAAAACCCACAAAAATAAGATAAGTTCCTCACCTTAAGTTTGTTTAAGACAATAATAAGTATTTGTTTCATACAGGTAAGGAGGATCATCAAGCACAAATGTAGTAAGTAAAATTTCTACTGTTAAAAGAGAAAAAAAAAACCCCATAAAAATGAAAATATATATTATATTTATTGCTTATTTAATTTTCTCAAAAACTATAATTTGTATGAGTTTCCTTTAAAAAGTTTTCTTATTTGGTTTTTATTGCTGAGTTTTGTGAAGAAATGAATGTTTTAAAACTTCATAGGTACATGAGATATTTTTTTAAATATTTTGAAACTTGTGAACATAATTTGCTGATTGCTGGTTAAAGAACTTAACTGGGATCTTCACGAGATAGATTTAGAAAAAGAGAAATAATTTTAAAGAGCTAAAGAGGACAGAAAATGTTTACATTTACATTGGCAAATGTAAATGTGAACAATTTTGTGAGAAAATTTTCTGAGTCCAAAGACCATAAGGATCAGACACATTCAGATGGTTGTGTCATTAGGGAGACCACAATAGTTTATTTTTCATTTGGTAATATAGAAATAATCAAGAATTAATTAGTTAAGCACATACCCTAGATATTATGTTTTAATTATATGCAAGTTGAAAATGGCATAATTCTTAATTTTGGTTTTTACCCATGTACTGAAATTCATCTATGTCACAATAAATGTATGTTAACCAGGTTAAATGATGAAAACTGTACAATGGGCAATGGTGAGACTCAATTGGCTAAGACATCAACTAACTCGCTGCAGCTCAGGCTTAAAACTGTGAAATTGCAGAGGTTTCAGCTCTGTTACTGGCTATGGGTTTTTTAAAGTGTACTCTTTCATCTTCTTTAATCCAACAAAAATAAAATAAAAACATTAGGAAACAAAATACTTCTATTAAATCAATGTTAATTAATGCAAAATTGTATTGCAATATCAGTAATTAAACACATGAAATCCCACAGCAGAGAACATTTCAATGACTAAATCAATATCATCAGTTGCAAACAACAGGCAAATGAGGATGGTGACTTAGTCGTTGAAACATCTTGTGAAAGTGGATTTGTTGTGTTTATTTAATTGTTTATTATAGTTCAGAGCCTATGGCTGGTCTACTAGTTAGCGCATAATTGAGAGGTTATCGAACAGATTAGCGAAAAAAGCATGAAATTTGATCAGCTGTTTGGTGATACAGATAGCAGATTTTAAACTGCTAACTGAAGTGTGAACATATTTTTTATATATACTTGATTTTAGAAAGGTGAAACAGAACAATTCAACGTTTGTTTCATTTACAAAATTTAATTATGTACAACTTCTAGAAATCAGGAACATAAGATGCTCATGCAAAATGTGATTAGTCGCACCTAAAAAATTAAATAAATATTTCTGTCTGGAGTTTAAATTCATTGTTAATATATTAGTAGGTAATCATGTAAGTTGGAAATATATTAAAGAGTTTTAATATTTTAAGCACTATTTACATTTAATATTAGTAAAAAAAATCACAGATATTAGCAAAAATAAAAAACCAAATGTAATTTATAGAGTGAACTGTATGTAATAAAGGAAGAAATAAATATTGCATTATTTAAACAACTTAAAAGTGCAAGGTTACAACAATGAGTGGTAAAAATACAGAGTCAAATTAATTTATAGGGATATTTAACTCTAAACTTATAATTGATATTTAAATACACGAGACCAGTCATTTTAAATGTCCCTCTGTTAATACTACCTACAGAACACCATAAAAATGTATTATAAAAAACTTTAAAACAGTGTATTTCTTTAAATATGTTAAATGTAATAATAATTTTTGTTTGTTTTTCGTACTTTAGTAATTCTAATAAAATCAGGTTAATACAATTTTAAACAAAGACCAGAGCACTGTGGTGACAATATATAAAGATACACTTTCAAAAGTCCCTTACCACACTTGGGAATAAACAAAATAACAAAAAACAAAATTTTTTGTCAAAAGTAAAATGTTTATTCCTATTAAAGATGACAACTTTGTTGTTGTAATAGCTATAAGGGTCTAATAGGAATAAACATTTTACTTTTGACAAAAATTTTTGTTTTTTGTTATTTTGTTTATTCCCAAGTGTGGTAAGGGACTTTTGAAAGTGTATCTTTAATACAATTTTAGTTATTTGAATAACATTAACTCCTAAATGTGGTTTGACGAGTGCTGCTCTCATGGCAGTAGTTCATCACCTAATGATCTCTATCAGCTATATTTTGGACTATTTCAAGAAAATAAAATACATGGAACATGGAGAAAAGCTATTTTTACCATTAGTTACAGTCTGCTTGAACCGAGTGCATATTATTAGTTTGAAATAAATTCTGAAATCAAGTGTTTCCTTACTAATAAGCTGTTTCAGCCTCAGCTGTAAAGTACTATTGTGCAAAAAAAAAAAACATTAAAACAGTTTCTATCTTTTACACAATCTTTTTATAGTTAAAAAAAATTTTTTTTTTATAGTAATGTTCATATAATATTATTCTTGTGTTTTGGAAAGATACAGATGAATTAGTTGCGTTTAAATTATGTGTAAAGGTTATTCTG
The DNA here is from genome assembly GCA_963513935.1 of Aphrophora alni. Classification (NCBI taxonomy): domain Eukaryota; kingdom Metazoa; phylum Arthropoda; class Insecta; order Hemiptera; family Aphrophoridae; genus Aphrophora; species Aphrophora alni. The sequence continues at coordinate 27,225,805 of OY740766.1, read as the reverse complement.
TCATTTTATAGGTACATTTTTATAGTTTATGAAAGATAAGTGAATGTGTGTTTGCTAGGTAATATTTTTATAGGTTAATTCTGAGATTACCTTTGATTATAATTCTTTTAATAGTGTTTTAGCAAATTCAGTGTTTTTAGTAGTGAAGTTTTATAATGGGCCGTGTTATAAATATTTGAATGAACAAGCGCTTTCTAAAACACCTCCAAAAAGTACCGTAGCAGGCATTAACCTTACTAAAATCTCTTATGTTGAGGACTAATAACAAACAAATTATATACATTTTAAATTGTCTGTTTATTATTCATATAAAAAAAGTATACAACAGAGAATCATTGGCTAATTTTAGAATAGTTATAAAAGCCAACTATAAAGGTGAAAAATCGGGTTATCGGCCAAGCCTTTCAATCATATCTCTATGACCTGTCCATAATTATGGAACTGTTACGACTGTGATGATGTAGATGAGATGGTGCTCCATTTTGCTGAAACTACAATCTCACAAAATATTGTTTATTTTTAATTTTTTTAAAAATATTTTTTTAATTTTTGGTAGGTTTGTTAAACGATATGTCAGGATAATTATTTCAGGTTAAATTTCTATCAACTTTAAGTCAACCAAACTAACAATAAATCATCAATTCGCTACCTTTTGATACATTTGGAAAAAGGTAAACAAAGATATTGATGTGTATAACTTTTTTTTTTATTAATAAAAAGCAAAAAACTTAAACTCTACTAATGACTCATTATTAGAACTACACAAAATTTGAAAGAATTGTTCAAAATGTTACGAAAAATTATGTTTTAATGTTTTTCAGAACAATGTGTAAATGGTAGCACATATTTAAGGTGTTCTGTAATCTTTAACAGAACCCTTTAAAATGACTGGTCATATATATTTATATGTCAATAATGAGGTTATTGAACCCTGTATATTGGTAATTATAATTATAAATGCACTTATGTTAAACATATTATAATTAACACGTTGTATAGTTTGTTTTAAAACTTGAACTTTTTGAAACTGTAGGCTACTAGTGAATGTATAACTATTCAGAAAAGGAGTAGTAAATGTATATGTATTAACTTTCAGTCAGATAACCGTTAACTAGAACTTTTTATCAATGGACTTTATAGTTGGGTTCAATGAATCCAAGAGTTATGACATTATTAACACACTAACATAAATTTATATATTTTAAACTAAATGTAAATAATATGTTACTTTTGTTTAAAAATATATCTCCTTCTGTCTTTGATGACCATGTTTTCGATTCTACAAGATAATCTTTAAGTCATCTTTTAAGAGGATTAACAATACAAAGGAACTTTTTATAATAATAAATACACATATCCATGTGCACATACATATTAAAAATATATGCAATACTATGATTTGTTATAAATTAATGTTTGGTGAACACATCCAGTTGAACACATCCACTTACTGCAGTTGAACTTGAAACTGTCTTCACTATGGTAAAGTTAAGGACGTATTAATAAAAAATCCTAATTTATGAAAAACTGAAAACAATGATATTACATGCATTTTTATTAAGTCTATTATTTATTATTATAAAAAGTGAATTTTTGTAGAGAATTCCTCAGGAAAACAACTTGAAAATTGAAAATAATCTAGTAGGATCAAAACAATGGTCATCAAAGAAAAAATTACAAAAAACAAAATTAACATATTTAGACTTAGTTTATAATTGGGATTATAATTATTTGTTATTATGATTTATAATTAATCATCATTTATTTTTAAATTAGATGTACAAAATCAAAAAAATTATATTCTTCACGAATATTTCACAAAAATTTATTTTTAATTTACGAAGTGAAACTAGCAAAAAATTAAACTCATGTATTTGCATTATCAGAATAATAAATATGCTAAAGCAATTTCCTCGATTTAAATAAAATATAAATATGTTTAAAATTTAGTAATTTATTGTCATAAGTTTGGGGATTTCGTGAGTTTGAAAATTCCTCATTTGTCAATTTATGAATTATTTAAAATTGTATAAAAATATACCAATCACCAAGTATATTTACTTCTTGCTGTAATAGTGCACGAAAATTAAAAAAAAAAGATTAACAGTACATGCGATGGTGTGCGTTGTAAGTAAATAATAAAGTTGTTAAAACATTTATACAATAACTAAAACAGACCAATTGTGGAACAATAAGTGTGGAATGTAAAAATATTAATTTATTTAAATTTAAAACACATTTAAACAAAGATATGAATACAATTAGTAGAATAAGTTGAACGGAAGTAATAATAAAATGAACACAAGGCTAAAAAGAATTAATTTACTGAGTCACAACCTTATCAACAACAATGCTGTAATACTTAGATATGCTTCTTTCTTTTTAACACAATTATTCAATGGATGTATTCCTTCCACATTTTTTTAGGAGAAATTTTTTTTTTAAATGTATTTTCATTGCATTATTTAAAATTAATTATTTATGAGTTCACTTATTCCTGTATTCAAAAAACACATATTGCTATACTCTGTAAGGTTTAAGTTATTCAGGTGATTTCAAAATAATGTCTTATGAGTTCAGCTCATCACATAATTTACTCCTGGAAATGACAATGTCCTAAGAAAAAGGAATACAAGGTGTCCAGAAAGTATCCACCCATTTTTAAAATCAAGAGAACAGTTCGCACGACCTTGATATAACTTGGCAACCAATTAGAGTTCTCTGTGTATGTGTGAACAATCACAAATGTATAATACAATTCAGTTGGCTGCTATATGCCAAAGAATGTAATGAGTAACTCATTGTATGTAATATGACTCATTGCAGTCACAATGACTGAGTGAGTAGACTAGCAAATCTCCATTATATAAAATTTGTCTGTGGAAACTGTTTGGATGATTAAGATGTTTTTCAGGGATGATGCAATGAGTGAAGTCTAAATAAAACTGTAATACGGATGCTTCATCATCTAAGAATGTTGAATGACTGTGAGCCATATTCTAAAAAAAAAAAAAAAAAATCAACAGTGGAGTTATAAAAAGATCTGGAGATAACGATGTTCAATTATGGCATGAAACATGTGACAATTTAATTCATTCCACAGCATGTCATGAGACCAGAAGGATTTTTGTGCTACAGTTGTTGAGGACTTACTTCAATTCGTTAACAATGACCCTTATTTTGTCAAACAGGTTCGGAGATGAATCGTGTGTCTATAGCTATGACCTCAACAGAATAGCCCATCTTCCCAATAGAAATCGCCTGGCTTTCCACATCTAAAGAAGATGCACCAAAGTTGGAGCAATGTCAAGGCCATGTCATGAAGGTGTTGTTTATTATGAGAACAACCCTCTAGGCAAAAAATTAATAAGGAGTATTATCGGATATTGCCGCAGCTGTGGACAAGTGGAAAAAGCCAGTTTCATCATGACAATGCATCTGCTGACCATTAATCTTGAACAACCTTTATCTCCGATCTCTTTGCGAATTCTAACTTTCCCCAAAGCTAATATCATCTTAAATGTGAACATATTTCAGACCATTAATGCAATCAAGAAGGTGAGGCAGCTGATAGTTATTCCAAAACAGGTATTAACGCATTGTTTTGAAAAATGAGACTCTTGATAAGTGTTTGAGGTTCAAGCGGGACTAAGGTACAATTATTTTATATATATTGATATATATATTTGATAATATTAAATGGATAGATACTGTTTGGACAGATTTCACACATTTTTTTAAACACAAAAAATGGGGGAAGTAATAATTTATGTTCCTACCTAAAAAGAATTGGGCATCTTACTGCAGTGATGATAATCATAATGTATCCTGGCTAATTAAATTTAATTAAAATCTGTTTATTTCACAATTGGTCTGTTTTCTTTTGCAAACTAAAACTTGTTATTCTAACACCACATCAATCTAACGTCCTAATCCTAAAAACAATCACTACATACATAAAACATGGCAAATATTAAATTAAAACAAATCTAGTTCTTAAAAAATCAAACAGAAACTAAAAAAATAAAAGACAGCATAAACTAAACAGAATGAAATTGAACAAACATGTTTACCTGTGTTTAGCAATACTGAAACAAAATGGGGAAATATTTTATTGGTTCCAGTGGGTGAAATAATTAGGTTAATTAAATTTAATATTTGCCATTAAATTCATATTTTGTTAGTTACTTCTAATAACATCATTTCTACTTCTATTTTTAATTATTTTTTAAAATATGCAAAACACAAAGTGTATGGATATGAACATACTCATGTTTTACATTCAAAACCTTGATAATAAATTGTGGTAACACATGATGCACATGGTTTCGTATTATATTTATACAGTGTGTTCAAAAATTCTCACAGTGAAGTGAATGTGTACTATAAAATATGGCAACATATTTGTTTTTAAGCACTTTATTTACATGAAATAAAAGAGAATTAAATATTTATTAAAGTAATGAGTTAAAAGTGTTTTTATTAAACTTGAGGCAAAATATCATTCTTCTATAATTATTGTGGATCACTTCTTCCAGAGTATTTTGCATAAACGAAGCAATGTTCTAAAGATTAAGATTTCCTGTTGTCAATGCAGCAGCCATAACAGGTGGATAAATTTCGTATGTGAGTTTTTTTTGCTTATCTCAAGGTATGATTTAAATTTTTTGAATAACAAAAAATTTATGTTACATTCCCAAGAGAAAAACATAAAATTTTGATTGGATCAAAATCACCTTACAAAATTATGCTTAAATACAGCTCCTAAGAGAAAACTATATTTGTCGTCATTTCAATGAAATTCTTTGTTTTTGAGATATTGGTCAAAAATGATATTGTACCATGGGACATTGTCTTGAAAGATCAGTTGCATTAAAATTTTGGTAAATTATAGAAGAAATAAACATTACAAGCCTCAGAGAAAAGAAAACTTTGATTCTCAAGTAAAACCTAACCGAAGTTGGGTTCATTTAGGTTTTTCCTATTTACCATAAAGGATAGTCTAGTGGTTAGAGCTCTTGCTTAAGTATATGAGGTTCCGGTTTCAATATCCGAGGTGGCTCGAAAATCTATGGTATTGACCTAGCATCGTGTGTAAAAATTGAGGAGATACAATCGATAGCAAACTCTATTAGAACAACAGAGTCAGGAATTTGATATCAGGGTTGTTGAACCACAAAGTATATATATATATATATATATATATATATATATATATATATATATATATATATTATATAAACTGTTTAGAGCTTAATAACAAATATACTGTCACATTACTTTGTGCGTACTTACTACAGAGTAACTTGTTGAACACACTGTATTTATTAATATAAAAAACATAATCTGAGTGCTGCCTTCAATGTTTTAAATAAGAATTATAAATAAACATATGATACATTATAAGAACTCCATTTTTTTTAACGTTTAAGATTTGATTCATATGAAATGAAAATTTCCAATCATATACAGACTGAAAAAAAGTATTGCAACCCCTAGGTAATTTCTGAACAAGTAGAGAAGATGAAAAATTCTAACCTTCGCCAAACCTCATAGGGTAAGTCCTTTCACTTTTTATGGGGTAATCACACTTTTGCATCCTTTTTAAGGTTGGTTAAAAGGAGGACCTTAATTTTTGAAATAACAGCCCCCATCATGTGACATATCATTTTAAAGGTCATAAAATAAAGAAAATTTTAGTGTTTTCAAAAAGTCCCTACACTATCTCTAATCAGAATTATGAGGCTAGAAAGAAAAAAAATTTAGAGTTTTCTATCTTGTCATCGATATTAATGGGAAAAAAACAAAACGCTAATTAAATTTTGTAACAGCGCACTTCTTTAACTAAATGAACACACTTTTATAATTTTTCTTATTTTAGTAAACAGGGTCCAATTTTGAAGGGGAGAACAAATGGAGCAATTAATTTTTTTTATCCATCATATGATGACATATCATTTTAAAGGGTAGGAAGAATGATCATATAAGAGGAAACTGATGAAGTATGGAATAAACCCCATGACTACTTTGGTTGAAACAATGAACTAACCCCGCAAGTAAGACCAAAATTAAAACTAATTCATTTAAAGAAATTGTATAAACTTATTCTATATGTCAACAGTTTCCTTTGACAATTCCCTTTAAAATGATATGTCACCATGGTGGCGATAAAAATTGCATTATTGGCTCCTCTACTCAAAAATTGGGGTCGGTTTGCAAAAATAGGAAAACAACATAAAAGTGTGTTCATTTAGTTAAATAAGGCCGCTAATAAAAAATTTAATCATTACTTATAACTTTTTTCATTAATATTGATGAAAAATAGAAAACTCATAATTCAACTTCTAACCTCCATAATTTCGGTTAGAAATATCGTAGACTTTTTCAAGGCACTAAAATGGGTAATTTTAATATCTTTTTAAATGATATGGCAAATTTACTACTTGAGTTACTATTTGAAAAATGAATGTCCACCTTTTAACCCTTCTTACAAAGGGGCCATTAAAAAAAAAAATTACCCTATAAAAAGTGAATGAACTTACCCTATGAGGTGTGGTGGAAGTTGGAAGTTTTCATCTCTACTTTTTCAGAAATTACCTAGGAGCTGCAAGACTTTTTTCCACTCTGTATATGAATAGCCTTAATTTAAAGAACACAATAATCAAAACTGGAAACAGTTTACTTATTAAAATATAATTTTAATTTTAAAATTTAAAATAACATGTATCTAGATAAATGCATTTATTCTTCTTCCATCATTTTATAACCTTAAAACCCAAATGTTCATTTCAAATACTGTATATTTAGGTTTGTAATTACATCTAATATTGCATTAATTCTGTTTAAATTTTTAATTAAATAAATAAAAATTTTGTAAAAAAAGAAATTACATTTAATATGTGCAGATAGACTTTGATCAAGAAATTAAATAAAAATTAGATTAAATTAAAAGTGTGCTTTGACAGTCAAGTTAAGTAAAAGAGTACAGAATTTCACAAAAATATCTAAAGTGCAATATATAATTTGCAAGTGTAAATAATTAATTAATAACATTTATTTTATCAACATTCATAAATTTTCAAATGATTTTTTATGTGGGCTGATTGTATATGAAGGCACATACACACTTAATAAGTATAAAAATACACATATGTATACTGAAAATTTACAAATTTAAAATGTTTTGTTAAAAAGAATACACATAACCATTTTAGGTTCATTTTTATACACTGACCTGTAATTTAGCAAAACAAAATTAATTTTATCATTGATATTTACAAATTTTAGCTTAACAAAAATAGTAACAAATGTGAAAGTTTTTATAAACTTGGGATATCCAAAAGTAAGTTCCATTTCAAAATATTGCCATTGTAGTTGTGATGTTGCGCCAAGTTCTGTCCTATGTTCGTGTAGACTTCTGTGCCAAGTTAGATTTGTAAGGTGTTGACACTATTTTCAGACATTTGAGTGTGTGTACACATCATGGTATGTGTTTATAAGGTTAAAGAAAATTTTAATTTGAGATTTACACCGCAAGTCCAATACGGTCGAAATTCACCGTGATAAAAGAGTGTTGATTATGGAGAACATACAATAGTAAAGATGAGATTATAACAATGGTAAGATTTTTTTAATGAAAGATGTAAAAATATGGAAAATGACGGAATAGTCATATAACTTTGCTTAAAGAAGGCCTGGTGTGAGCAGCTTAAGAGAAGGTAATAGAGAACTAATAATTCACCATTAAATTACTTTCCACAAATTTGTTGTTCACTTCCATGAAATTGTGCCTGAGAAACTGCAGTATTAGAAATTGTGTGCTAGCTGGGTAGGCTTACAGAACAACACAAAATGATAGTGTCCACACACTGTTATTGTAATATAACATATTTTTACGACCTTCATCTAGGGATTCCTTCCTACAGCCCAGATCTCACATCAAATGATTTTCCTGGGTTCTGACATCTGAACCAGAGGTTCATGAAGACAACAAGGTCAAACAAGCCATTAAGATGTGGCATGCAAAATAGGCTATATCTTTCTACGATGAAGGGATACAACACCTGGTGGTATTGAAGTACTTCAACAATGGTGGAAACTGTCAAAAAGTAGTGTAAGCTGTGGAAATCAAAGAGGAATCAAAATAGTTTGGAAGTTTTTTTCTTTGCTAGCTCATCAGAACTTACTACAGGATATCCTTCGTAAATTTATCTGACAAAATGATATTATCTGAGATTTTGAGTTACATTTTAATTTCTAATATAGTTTATAAACCATTAAATGCTGATTGCTTAGTGCATTTTGTTAATTTTATTCCCTACATTTTAAATATCAATTTTTTGTAAAAAAGTAAATAATACAATATTAAAAACCGTGATTTATATATTAGGGAGAAATATATAAATTTAAGCCTCAATTAACTTTCAACAATGAGGAAAAGAATAAAAATAAATTACTATTGATAATTTTTTTAACCAAATAAAGTAAAAGTTACTTTGTAAATAGAAATTTATCTACGTTGTTCATACTCATATATAAAAGAGTTGAGACTATAAAAACTGCTGCAAGAGTTCAAACTTTCATTTATTTCAGTTTCTTTTTCTTACATTCTCTTACTTGTATTATAAAAGTTAAATGTTGTATAAAGATAAAGAATTCAAATTATTTTATACAATTAACCAGAAATATTCGGATATGATTTTATTTAGAGAAAAAACAACTAATTGAATAATGACTATGAGCTGGTGAACAGATTATTAAAAAATACATACCCAACATGTACAGGTGTCCTAGCTATATCTACATTATCAGGTATACTGGCAGTTGATTGATTGGCAGCATGATATTGGTCCTTTAAAAGTTGAGGGGAAATAATCAATTCGTTTGATGGAGCTGAAAATATGATATTGTTATATCCTTATTGTCATTAAATATGTAAAACATACAATATACATTGTCAGTAATTATTAATATTGTTAATATTAAGTAATATTAACAAAGATGAAACTTAATATTAGTCTTACAAAGGTACTACATTTAATTCAGCATCAATCACAATGTTTGCACTAAGGACTTCATTTATATCATACAACGGATGTACCAATAGAAATTTATACAATTTAATTTTAAATAACATTATGGAAATGTTTTCAAAATTCCAAAGGTAATTTATTTAAAAAACTTAAACATAAAACTTTTTTGTCATACTTAAAAATAAGAAATAAATAGGATACATTTAACAGTGATTTAATCAACCTAAACCAGGAGTGGGCACATTTGCCTACAAAAGGGCCAAATGACAATAATTTTTAAATGGTTCAAATTCATTTAAATAAATTGTACAAAAACATTTCATTAACTTTTTCTCATACATTCAAAAAACCGAATGCGAATAAAAATAATATTTGTTGGCATCTCCTCAAAAATATGTCTGTGTTACTTATATATGAGGGAAAAAAAGGAATTTTCTTATTACTGTTTTACAATTTTTTATGTGAAATTATTATTATTATTATTTAAAACAATCACTTATATAAAACAACAAAGCCTAAGTTTGCTTTGCTTGTGTCATAATTTAATCTTAAATATGTAAATCATATTTGACTTATTTTAAAAATGGCTGTCGAAATTCATTTTTATATTTACCAATTAGTCTTCACTGTATTGTATTTTACTCATCATTCAATACACTGGTTTAGATCATTTTCATATTTTTTGTACCCATACTGACATGTGGAGAGATGGCAACCAATTCATTTTGTTTAGGTCTTACAGTTTACAGTTTAGAAAAATATAATGAACATTTTTGTAGCCATTTTTGGAACTTAAATATCAAGTTACTTTCAAATTTTGAGTTATCAGAGAGAAAAAAAACTCTTCAAAATATAGTTCAATTATGACTATACACTAAATTTGATCAAAATCGGTTCAATATTTTAGACTGTAGAACACCGCATAGATAACAGATATACAGACGAACATCAACCAAAAAACACTTTTTTTTGAGTTTATGGGTTGTCAGAACAGATATTTTCTTCAAAAAACGCATCATTACTTTTTTGAACTATCACATTATTCTATTATTATGTATATCTAAAAAAGTAAAAATGAAAAATATATGTAATAGAGTGTAATAATTCTAAAAAGAGATGATCTTAGTTTTTAATGTAATTAATTTGTTAATTTGCTCGACTATAGGGCGCCAGGTTTGCTTTAGCATACCAATTTTGAAAAAAGAATGAATTTAAATATTTAAAAGAAAGAAAAAATATCTGGGGTCGTAAGTTCTTTTCACAGTGTACTTACAGTGATATTTGGTATTTAATGAAAACACTTGTCTCTGAAATGTTAACATAAAGATTTATTAAACTATTAGACAGATATAAAGTTTGAATAGTCATATTCAACATCTTACACTAACACATCCTATCAAATTACTCCTATTAAAATGATATTGATAAGAAAAAGATCTGAATAAAGTTTATTTACTGACGTTATCTTACTTGTTGCAACATACAAAAAAAATGAATTTAATTGAAATAAAAATTGCATCCTTTTAAATTAATGCAAGTTATATTGTTTTACTGAATATCAGAAAATTTATAATTTGATTTCTTCATAAAGTTTTAAGTTTAAGGATTTACCTTTTTTTATTAAAATTCTAATCATCTATATATTCTATATCTAATATTGAACAACACAAATTCTATCAAATTCATACATAGTTTAAAAATAAGAGTTTCTGAAACGTGGATACCAAACACGTTATTGTTTCGTTGAAAACACTTTGAATCCGTGGTTGACTTCTCCTATTGTCCAAGACACCATGATCCCGCCTCGTGGAAATGCTCTCTCCCTTATGATGACATCCTCGAATCGTTTCTCCCTTTGTTTTATGGAATTCATATTTATTTTCTGTTTATTAAAATGAAAATTAATATTCATTTAAATTAAAATTTCTTTTGATATTTCTCACAAATAACAGTCTTGTCTATAAATATTATCAACTCAGCATTAACACTGAAACACTGAACGTTCATGTCTCATTCTACAAGTTTATACATTGGTTTAAAAGCTCACTATTTATAACAATCACGTTCAATACTTTGAATATGGGTTTATAGTCCTATTGTCCAGAAAATATTCAAAACTCAAACCTTTGACTCATGGAAGCCATTGCAAAGAAAAACCGCATGGTAATTCATTCTACTATATAACAAAGTCTCTCATAAAGTCAGTCTCTAACAATTCTTTGTACACTGATTTTTCACTGTCTATACCTTATGTCAATATCAACTCTATTGTCCCTTCTAAATTATAAAATCTTACATTCTATCGGTTTTTTTGTTTATTGTTCTATTTGATAGCACACAAACGTCGAAATATGTCTGAACCCTTCAATCACTGAACTGAGACTCTTTTAGAAACAACCTGTCACTCCTAACGCTGGACTTAGACTGCCGTTACCATGAGGCAAATTCTCACTTCCGAAAGCGTTCTTTCCGGTTATTGTTCCCACGTTTTACCGCACTGCCGTAAAAATACACATATTTTACATAACAAAACAAACAAACTAAATTACATTAAAATTAAACATAATAATTCATATTGTTGTCTTGAAAATCCATTTTTCTTTTATTAATGAAGTTACTACATTTAAATTATTATTTGAATCTCTTATCTCTTTGGCTTAACCGCGTCTTTTAAATGAGTCTATTTTAATATCTGACTTTTCACATTGTCACAAAACCCCACAAGGTTTGTATTTCAATACAGGTATTGGAATACAAAGCTTATATATATATAAATTTCAAATCGAGAAAGAAAAAATTTTTTTTTTTTTTTTTTTTTAATGGATGTTCAAGACATTTCATTTCAGAAGCTAAGGACCTCATGAAAGAAAATAAGTATCCCTAGTATACTTAATTTAAGAAAGATTCTCTTTTTACATAAAAAATTAAAATCTATTTGCTAAAATCCTATTTCACTATCTCAATTTGTTTGAGTCATCATAACTCATGTAAAAAAAATATTATGAATCAATTAGTGCTAAGTCTTATCTCTATTTATACAATAAAACCCATCATCAGTTTCCTTTCCAACCTTGTTGGCTGAAACTTTCCATCAACATTTTTTGTTGACAGGATCCCGTCACTCAAAGCTTATCTCCCAGACAGCCGTCTATATACTTTTTCTCGTCTCATCCTCTTTGCCAAGACGACATTTCTACATCCTTTGAAAATCTACCTTTGACTCTAGATATTCATCTGAATAATTCCTTCAACTTAATACAATTAAAATTTTAAAACCTCTCATTTTTAATTAACATTATTACAAAATTATTTACTTATTACTCAACATTACTTCAATTTACTTTAAAAACTTTTCAATTATCATCTTATATTATTATTCATTTTAGTTTAAATCCAATAATTATTTATTCTTTATCAATTCTCAATTACTCTTTGTCTTGCTGGGACAACATGTTAACTACTGATTCTACAATTACCAAAAAACTCTTTTCTTCAACTAAAATTCAAAAATATAATATCATTATTATCAAAAAAAATATAATTACTTACAAAACTCATCTATTTATTTAAAAATTACCTCTTTACAATTGTATTGTCTCTCAGTATCCTATCTTAAAATTATTTCCATCTTATCTTTCATATTTTAATAATTCAAGTTGCATTAATCCCCAAACAAATTCTTCATAATAAAAAACTCCTTATTATTTACCTATATTCTTTCATAAATAATCTCCTTATTTCAACGTAGCTTCCTTTAAAAATCATCATAATCGCCGTATTTCGTAGAATTCCTTAAATCTCCTCTTGTTTCATTAAAATCGTCGCATATTTCCTTTATTTCATTAAAATCGTCGCATATTTCCTTCATTTCATCGCAGTATTCAAAAAACCTCTTAAAAACTAAAAATTTACCATTAATGCAACCTAACTACCTTTTTTATAAAAGTTTCTTAACAGAACAACTTCATTTTAAATACCACTTTACTCAACAATTCTGTAAAGTCATCATCTTCATATAAAACTCAAAAAATCTCTCATTTAAATTACTTCTTATTAAAATCTTCTTAATCTTCTATTACTTGTATGCAAAAACTTCAAAAAAAAATAAAATTTACATTGTTTTCCCAGCTAACACCGTATTTCATCAAAATCTTTAGACACCTTTATCAATAACTTCTCACAATCGTCTATTGTTTTAAATTCAAACATTATTTATTAAAAATCATTAATTATTTATTTCATTTATAAATCTCATCAAAATCTCTCTTATCATTATTAATTTATTATTCCTTTCTTTAAAAAACAAAAACTTAACCTCCTTTACTCATCATTTAACATCAAAAAAACTTAAAAACTTTATTATTATCTGTCTTGGCAAAACTCACATAAATTCTCAAACTTTACACAACTATTCTTCATATTTTCAAACCATAAATCACTTAAAACTAACAATTTTTTATCTCATATTATCTAATAATCCTTAATATTTATCAATGTCAAACATACAACTTATCTTTTCTACAATTCAACATCTAATTACCTATTCTAATCGGCTAATCAACATTTTTACAATTTTACAGAACTTTTAACTTTATTCCATAAAAACTCTCCTTTTGTCACGTCCGGTTTAATCTCGTATATACAGATCGATCACTTCTATATATATATCCTACAATTTGTTTTCAATCAACATCTGTCTAAAATTTATTACATGAAGTTTTTTTTTATGTAATAATGTCACACTTACTTATGCATTTTTCTTCCTAACCTCTCCTACATAGGTTCTTCTAACCGTCTACTTTATACCGTGCATACTTCTAATTGCTCTTTAGACTCTTACACAGAGTAACATGTTGTGACGTTGAAATGTGCAGTGGTTGAATACAATATCCCTACTTGATTCAAGATAAAGCCCAAAACACATCCCTATTTCACAACACGCCCTCTTATGCAGTCTCAGAATGCCTTATTCTTACGAATAAAACATTCTATTTTAACTACACAAACGCCTACCTCCTCCCAAAATGTTCATGTACTCCTTAAATGCATTTACACGAAGAAAATTTTAAAATTCATAAAAAATTTCATTAAAATCGTTTCATCCGAAGTTGAAATAATGTTTATTTTTACCAAGTTTATTACTAGCACCGTCGATTTTCTGTTTATGTAATCCTTTCTAGATGTTATTATTCAAATTCAAAACGAAAATTTTATTTTTAAAGTTTATTCTAAATTCTTCACTCAGAAATTTACTTTTAATTCTATTAAAGTTATTTAAGTAATCTACTTTTGTTCTTATTTACTTTATTTAAAACCAATTATCCTTTATTTAAGCAGTTTTTCATTTGAAAACGCAAGTTAATTTTCGATTATACGTCAAACGTTTTTTATTTTCCTAGACAGCATTTTGGTAACACCCTATATTTCGTCTCAATGTCATGCATAGGAATTTATACCTGACTAAGGAATAAACAATCTCCCCTAGTTGCATGATGCAATATATCCGTCTACTGATAAGAAGTGAACCTTTTCGCTCCAACTAGATTCTATTTCTCTCGTCATCATTGAATATTTTATTGAATCCACCTACTTAATATTGCATATTTTTTCTTCAACACTACTCTGAATCCTCGCTTCGAACTAACTATCTTATCTATGTCACGTAAAATCAATATTTATTCCTTTCATAAACATACAGAGTTATTTACTAACAATCTTGCAGCTCCAATGCTCCTCTCCTAACATTTTCAAATATTCTAGTTTGCCTTAAAAGTTTTCTTATATTACACAATTTATTTTTAGAGTGTTCTGTTTTCTAATCAAATTATTTATTTAACGTTAAAATTTATTATTATCAATTCTTTAATTATTTATGAAATATATTTCCTTAATTGAGTGACATTGTATGTCCCTTTAATTACTTCAGAGTCTATTGTACTAATTACATATGCATTTTCTAATTTAATTTTTAAAACTTTAAACGGACCTTGATACAATAAGAAAAATTTCTTTATTTCTCTCCTCAAATTTGATGACAGATAGTGATTTTTAACCAAAACTAAATCTCCTACCTCAAATTTTGTTGGTTTTAGTTTTTTATCATGATATTTTTTTTTTCTGATTTGCTTTTAACTTCAAACGTCTTCTCGCTAAAACTATTTTTTCTTCAAAATCTATTATTTTTCCCGGAGGAAATTTGCATAGTTGGTTATAAATGCGCGGACACTCCTTTTTAAACATAATTTCATACGGACTATCATTGATGGATTCATGTATGGATTGATTCATACAATTTTCTATAAATTTTACATAAAGCGGCCATTTTGTGTGTTTATTGTGTACATAAGTCCTAAACATTCGACCTAGTTCTCTCATGCAACGCTCACTGGGATTCGACTGAGGATGATATACTGATGTGTGCCTAACTTGAATATTATTATTTATTAATTTTTCTTTCCAAATTCTTGATTGAAACTGACTACCGTGGTCACTTAGAATTATTTTTGGTTTCCCTATTTCCTTTACATATTCATTGATTATTTTATTTGCTAAAACTGTCCCAATTGCTCTCTTTATAGTATATAATTTTATAAATTTCGAAAAAACATCCAGTACTACAAATATATATTTAACCCCACCACTTCCAGTCGGTAATTCTCCAAATAAATCCACTGCTACCAAATCTAACACATTTTCGGGTAAGATGTTCACCATTAATCCTTCATTTTTTATATTTGATACTTTAGTTTTTTGACATAAATCGCATGGCCTAATTTGTAATTTTATTTGTTTTTCTAAATTTGGGAATTCGTATAGTTCTTTTAATATTTTATAACACTTTCCTGCACCAATATGTCCATATCTTTCATGACAATCATTAATTACAATTTCTATTAAAGATTTTGTTAAACAAATTTTGTGAATTCCATTTTTCTTTGACTTTTTAAATAAAACATCATTATAGATAACATAACATTCTCTTAACTTATTAAATTTAACAGATTGGTCTTCTAATAATTTAATAATTCTTAAACAATATTCATCTTGACTTTGTTCCAAATTTAAACGTTTAAAGGCATTTCTTAAAATTCTATCTTGTTTTGCTAAATTTATATCAATTTGTGTTTGAAAAATTTTTATTAAATGTTCATCTCCTGTCTTGATGACTTCATTGTGATCCGTTCGCGAAATAACATCTGCCACAATATTTTCCTTCCCTGGACAATACTCAATTTCTAAGTTATACTCCTGTAAAAACAATATCCATCTCAGAAGTCTACCATGTGTTAATTTACAGTTTTTTAAAAAAGTCAAAGCTTTGTGGTCCGAACGTATAGTCGTTTTGTTCCCTAACACATAATTTCTAAACTTTTTACATGCGAAGACTATACTCAATAATTCTTTCTCTGTGACCGTGTAATTAACCTCACTATTTTGTAAAGTTCTGCTTGCGAACGCAATAACCAGATGTTCATTATTTACGTCCACTTGATACAATACTGCTGCTAATGCTTTATCCGAAGCATCTGTGTTTAAATAGAAAGGCTCTTGGAAATTAGGGTGTTGTAAAATTATCGTTTCTAAGAAAACCTGTTTTATTCTTTCAAATGTATGTCTGTCTTCCTCTGTCCAATTCCAAATTTTGTTATTATTCCCTAAAAGATGTGTGAATTTACTAGTTAACTCTGCATAATTTTGTTGAAACTTCCTGTAATAATTACATAAGCCTAAAAAACTTTGTAATTGTTTGATATTTTTTGGTGTGGGAAAATCTTGTATTATTTTAATTTTTTCTTGATCTGGCTCTATTCCTATATCTGATATATTGTATCCTAAAAACTTTATACCTTTTTTGCAAAAAACAGACTTTTTTATTTTAATAGTTACATTATATGTTCTAAGTCTTTCAAATAACTTTCGCAAATGTCTCATATGCTCTTCAAACGATTTTGACGCTATACATACATCATCTACATATACTGTTGTAAACTCTAAAACTTCAGGCCCTAATACCATACTTAATCCTTTTTTAAATAATGAAGTACTAACATTTAAACCAAAAGGGAGTCTTTTGAACTGTAAATTTCTACCATTGAATACAAAAGCAACATATTGTCTAGATTGTTCATCTAATTCTATCTGCCAAAATCCACTAACCAAATCTATACTAGAAATATATTTAACTCCTTCAAACCTTTGCAATATATCATCTATCTGTTCAGGTGCTTCTCTATCTGGTATTATTATTTGATTTGCTTGCCTAGCATCTAAACATAGTCTTATGGACGAATCTTTCTTAATTACACATACTAATGGGTTCGAAAATGGGCTATTTGAATCTTCTATTATATCATTGTCAATCATTTTTTGAATTTCCTTAGCTACAGCTTCCTTTTTTGAATGTGGTATTGCATAAGATTTATTTATAAATTTACTATCTTCCTTTACATTTAATTTGGCTTTATAATTTAACATTTTTCCTGGCTGATCCGAAAATACTTCTTTGAAATCATTTAATACAGTTTTTAATTCTTGTTTTTCATTATCTAAATTTAAGTTACATTCTTCTAAAATTTTCTCTACAATTTGTGTCCATTCTACATCTTCATAGTTATTTTCATAATATTTTGAATCAAAATCTTGAAAAAAGTTTGTAGCTACGTCATTAATTTGCAATTCTTCATAGTCAAAATCTGTCTCATCATAACAATTTATTTCTGCTTTAGTCCTACACAATTTTAATTTATAACATTCTACTTGCGAAATTTGTTTTCTAAACTTTGTCTGAATTATTTTATCCTCTACATTAAATCTAATCTTTTCTTCATCAAAATCAATTTGAGCTTTCTTTTGTTTTAAAAAATCACATCCTATAATCATTTCAATATTTAGACCTCTAACTATTAAAAAATTTACTGCAACTACATCTTTTCCAATTTCTACATCTATAAAAGCTTGTTTTGTAATCCTCTTGCTGCGCACACCTGTTACTCCTACTATTGTTAAGTTACATACTGGCAATTCCAAAATTTTATCATTATTTATTGTTAGTTTCTTATAAATTTCTTCATTCATAACTGTAATTTCTGAACCTGTATCAATTAAACATTTAAATTCTTCTTTATATATTTTCACATCAATTTCAATTAACTCTCCTTTTATAGGCTGTATGCTTACATTATTATAATTTTCTTCATTTAACAATTCTTCTCTAATGTCTACATCAATGTTATTATTATTTTTTGTTATTATAGATGAAATTGTATTCTTGGAATTTACTATTTTAGGCCTATTTTGATTTTTAGACAACAAAGCTTTGGCCCTATTTATTGTTGTCCATTTTGGTTTCCCTGTGGTCTATTACCATTTCCCTTATTTCCCTGATCATATCTTTTCTGTTGGAAATTTGGCCTAAACCCTTGATTCATGCCATTACCATTTACCCTATTAAAATTTTGTTGATTTGTCAACATAGGCCTATTATTGTTATTTTGCACATTAGGTGGTGGAAATCTAGTAAAATTATTAGGTCCCCTAAACCTATTCTCTCCCCTTGTCTCTTGAAAATGGGGTGGTGCCCTAAATCGAAATCCTTCCTGTCCTAATTGCTGTGGTTGAAAATTTTTATACATGGGTCTGTCCATATTCATCCTATTGTCCCCCTGTCTTGTCCTATCTGGTCCTAATAACTTTTGACTTTCTTGCCAACTTAAGATTAACTTTTCTAGGTCATTAACATTTTTAGGCCTAGCTGCTAACATCATTAACTCTAGTTTTTCAGGCATTTTCCTACTTATATGTCTTATAAATGTATCCATAGACATGGGCGGATCTAAAAATTGTGTCTTATTATATAAGCTCATCACATATCTAAATACTTCTTCCATCGGTCCCCTAAAATAGCTTCCTACCAATAATTTAGTTTTCAATTGTTCCTGTTTCTCTTCAGACCAAAACCTATCTAGAAATGCTACCCTAAACTCTTCAAAACTACCCCACTCATTTTTGTGTGCTTCGAACCATAACTCTGCTTCACCTTTAAAATATTTTCTTAAACAACCTAATTTTATCTTCCATTGTCCCCCATTTATTTTGTTAAATGTTTCTATAGCTTCTATAAACACCTTCGGGTGTGGTTCTAACCTCTCATTTTGAAACTCTGGGATTATAGTCTCATTAATTATGTTCGCACTTGTATAAGTACCCTGACTTATGCTACCTTGTTCTACAAAATTCTCCTTTATTTTTTGCATAAACTCTCCTTCGAATTTTAAATTTAGGCTATTAATCTGGTCCTCTACATTGTTTTTTAACTCTAAAATTTCTTGTTTTTCTAGATTCTTCTGTTTTCCTACTTCTAAGTCTAACAAGGTTATTTTTTCGTCTGTTTTCCCTAGCTGCATCTCAAACTTATCTACTCTATTGTTTACATCACTCTTAACCTCTAAAATTTCTTTACAAATTTTGTTTTCAACAATTTTCAGATTATTTTTTGCTTCTATCTGATTACTTAACAACTTTACCTCAGTTTCAGATTTAACATTACCAATTTCCTTGACTATACTACATATTTTATCAGACATATCTATTTCAACTTTAACAATTTTTTCATCAAAATTATTTTCTATATCTAACCTATTTTGCTTAATTTCTTGTCTTAGGCCCTGTTCTACATTTACATAACCTTCTTTAAATTCAGCCCTAGTTTCTTCAAATTTTTTGTACATTTCTTCTTTTAAATCTAAATTATCTTGTCTTAACTCTAACTTGCTTTGTTTTAAATCATTGTCTATTTTATCCAGTTTAACATTATTCTGTTCAAGTTTAATATTAAAATCTTCTAGTTTAGCATTGATTTCCAGCTTATTTTGATCAAATTTATTACTTATTTCTTTTAATTCCAAATTGTTTTGATCAAACCTATTATTTATACATTCAAACTTCTTATCATTATCTCGTTTAAATTCTAGAATATTCTGTTCAATTTTATTATTTGTTTCTAATCTACTTTGTTTAATATCATTACTTATACATTCAAATTTTTTATCATTGTCTAAACTACCCTGATCAATTTTATTGTTTAACACTACATTGTTTTGCCTTGTTTCTTTCATCATTTCTTCTAACATTCTCATTACTTTATCATCTCTATCTACTTTATCTTGTTCACCAATCCTAACCTGTTCAATTACCCTAACCTCTTCAGCTCTTAATTCCCTATCTGAATTTTCTTCTACTATTTCTACCCCTGATGTTTCTACTAATTCTTTATTCATATTTTCACACTGTCCTTTACTATCTAGAATCCTATCACTATCAAACCCATTAAAATCCGAACCTGAACTACTAATTTTACTCATACTTGAACGTCTACTATTACTATTATTACTTATTTCTTGATCTAAAAAATTTTGTGCAAATTGTTCATTTGTTTGCTCATTACTTTGCGATTCCTTCTGTAAATTATCAAAAATATCCCCCGTAAATTCTAATGACTCTATATTATTTAAAGAATTTTGATTTCCTAACTCTACCTGTTCCTCACTATTATTAACATTTACAATTTCTGACTCCATTTTTATCTTATTATATTTAACACAAAAAATTTTAAAAAAGAATCTTTCTTATTATGATAGAGAGAGTCCTTACCTTGATTTTAAGAGTTCTCATTACCAAAATCACTGTTTATTTCGACTAAAAAGGCCCACAGTTGCGGCGACATTTGTAATAATTCTAAAAAGAGATGATCTTAGTTTTTAATGTAATTAATTTGTTAATTTGCTCGACTATAGGGCGCCAGGTTTGCTTTAGCATACCAATTTTGAAAAAAGAATGAATTTAAATATTTAAAAGAAAGAAAAAATATCTGGGGTCGTAAGTTCTTTTCACAGTGTACTTACAGTGATATTTGGTATTTAATGAAAACACTTGTCTCTGAAATGTTAACATAAAGATTTATTAAACTATTAGACAGATATAAAGTTTGAATAGTCATATTCAACATCTTACACTAACACATCCTATCAAATTACTCCTATTAAAATGATATTGATAAGAAAAAGATCTGAATAAAGTTTATTTACTGACGTTATCTTACTTGTTGCAACATACAAAAAAAATGAATTTAATTGAAATAAAAATTGCATCCTTTTAAATTAATGCAAGTTATATTGTTTTACTGAATATCAGAAAATTTATAATTTGATTTCTTCATAAAGTTTTAAGTTTAAGGATTTACCTTTTTTTATTAAAATTCTAATCATCTATATATTCTATATCTAATATTGAACAACACAAATTCTATCAAATTCATACATAGTTTAAAAATAAGAGTTTCTGAAACGTGGATACCAAACACGTTATTGTTTCGTTGAAAACACTTTGAATCCGTGGTTGACTTCTCCTATTGTCCAAGACACCATGATCCCGCCTCGTGGAAATGCTCTCTCCCTTATGATGACATCCTCGAATCGTTTCTCCCTTTGTTTTATGGAATTCATATTTATTTTCTGTTTATTAAAATGAAAATTAATATTCATTTAAATTAAAATTTCTTTTGATATTTCTCACAAATAACAGTCTTGTCTATAAATATTATCAACTCAGCATTAACACTGAAACACTGAACGTTCATGTCTCATTCTACAAGTTTATACATTGGTTTAAAAGCTCACTATTTATAACAATCACGTTCAATACTTTGAATATGGGTTTATAGTCCTATTGTCCAGAAAATATTCAAAACTCAAACCTTTGACTCATGGAAGCCATTGCAAAGAAAAACCGCATGGTAATTCATTCTACTATATAACAAAGTCTCTCATAAAGTCAGTCTCTAACAATTCTTTGTACACTGATTTTTCACTGTCTATACCTTATGTCAATATCAACTCTATTGTCCCTTCTAAATTATAAAATCTTACATTCTATCGGTTTTTTTGTTTATTGTTCTATTTGATAGCACACAAACGTCGAAATATGTCTGAACCCTTCAATCACTGAACTGAGACTCTTTTAGAAACAACCTGTCACTCCTAACGCTGGACTTAGACTGCCGTTACCATGAGGCAAATTCTCACTTCCGAAAGCGTTCTTTCCGGTTATTGTTCCCACGTTTTACCGCACTGCCGTAAAAATACACATATTTTACATAACAAAACAAACAAACTAAATTACATTAAAATTAAACATAATAATTCATATTGTTGTCTTGAAAATCCATTTTTCTTTTATTAATGAAGTTACTACATTTAAATTATTATTTGAATCTCTTATCTCTTTGGCTTAACCGCGTCTTTTAAATGAGTCTATTTTAATATCTGACTTTTCACATTGTCACAAGAGACATAATGAATAACTTTAAATAATGAAAAAACAAACAAAAAATCATAAATATAAGTTTAAGTTCATTCAAAAGATTTTAAACAGTTGGGTTGTGAATCAGTGTAACTATGATTGACTAGGTAACATATTTTTTTTTGATATTCTATGAAAATCTGTGATGAGAAAGATGTTTGTTAGGATTTCATTTTTTCGCAATCTAGGAAGAGCTGTGATGATTCTGTGGTGAGACGATGTTTGTTAGGATTTCGGCTTTTAAGACCAATTGTTATAAGTTTCATGGTTGAAAATATTTCTTCTCATGATCTGAGGCTTTAAACGTTGTCATATATTTTAGTTCGAAAATGTTAATTTTCTAGTAGTTTTATAATCATAAAACAAGCTCGCTTCATTAGACAATTACACTGCAGTTCAATCATTTTACTAGTTCATGAACCACATTCAATAGTATTGTAAATATATCAAGGTCAAATATCCTCACTCTTGAAAATCTTCATTCAAGAAACACTCTCTGTTTTTTCCTAACTGCAGCATTGGGAAATGTAAAAAAAAAACTCTCTTACAGGGAGGTGTTTGGCAAAATATAATAGTTGCAATTTAATTGATTTTAGATACAAAGTTCATCCAGAAACTGAATTTATTTAATTTATTTTTCTCGTCTTTTACAAAATTTAATTGCAACAGATATCATGTTTTAAATACTACAATTCTAGTATGGGTGTGTACGTGAAACAATACTTTTATAACACAGCTAATCTAATATTTTAACTTTAGAAATTTATCATTTTACCAATAGAATCTCGTAAGTGGTCGCCTCGTTCGTCTCGTGTAACATCGATTTTTAATGAGTCATCTCCCAGTGACTTCATATCATCAACAGTCATGTACCTGTATTGCTGTTGGTCGCTCAGCATTGGATCTTCACCTGGAAACAAATACTTCACTTTCTTATTTTTACGTTTCTTTAAACATTTACGAAACATGTTGAATTACTTAAACTAGTATAAACCTGGTAGATAGACAACTATTTCACTAATGAACTAATCACTGCTTTCCTCTACTGTGATTGGCACACCTGTTTTTTTATAAATTAAAATTATCTTATTACATCATCAGTAATTTATTTCGAGCATTTAAAGATAAAAGAAGTTCAAATCATTCATTCCTACTATGGCTAAGGTCAAGATTTATAATGAGTCATCAATGTTTATGTTGAATTGAATTAATACAAAATACAATAACTTCATTGAAGTACTAACTGGAAGTCAATCTACAGAAATCATAAATATTTAAAATAGGACAAACTCATTATTTAACTAATAAATTGATTATAAATAGTGTAATAATTTGTAATAAATAGTTTACATTTAAAATTAATGTAAACATAAAATAGAAAAAGTTTAAACAAATATTTTAAACAATTTGGAACAGTTTCATGTCATAAATTGTAAGTATTTGTTTAGATAAACGGTCCAACTATAATATTAGTGTATATCCGTATATATATGTGTGTGTGTGTGTGTGTGTGTGTGTGTGTGTGTGTGTGTGTGTGTGTGTGTGTACAATATAATTATATGAAAAAAGGAAATAATTTAATTCCAATATTGATTATATACATTTTTCAACAATAGTAATGAAACTCACATGTAATTTTATATTTTTTGCGAAGATTTGCAAACAAATTTGCCTATTAAAATCTTATTCAATATTCTCGATTAATTTTTTTAAATATCATTAAAGAATTAAAGTTACATTTATTAGTGTTTATTTTTACAAATTAAGCTCAAAATAATGAGAATTGGGGCATGGTAGGTTAGTACAGTTATTTTAATAAAATTAGGGATCCCATTTTGTAGGAACCAAAACCTGGGAAAATGGAGGTGAAGAGGATAGAAAAATTGAACTCATTATTCAATTCAAAAAAACTATTATTAAACCTTAAAACACTGGAAAACCTGTAAATGTTAAGCTGTCGAAAGTGGGTTCTACAGAAACATTAAAGACACCAGCCCAACAACCAGTAGCGTAGATAGATCTTTTGCCACCCACGATATAAGACGAACAAAAGGGGTGTAAGAAAATAGTTTTACCATTATAATGATTAAGAAGTATATGATTTGTGTAAAAACAAAAATAAAATTTTTTAAATTTTCCAAAACATTAAAAGAATAACTAAAAATTATAATAAAGTACAAGTCAATCCTAGAAATCTAACAATATAATTGTGTTTCATTGACAATGTCATCATCCTCAGTAACTACTTGCCATGTTGTAGTGATGAAAATAAATAATATTTTAAAAGCTACAAAAAAATTATTCCCTTCAGTTATTTACATTGATAATTAGATACACTTAAATGTTTTCACTCATATAAGTATAAATTTTGCATTATTATGTTTGTTTTAAAATTACAAGAAATAATTAACAATATATTTTTGAATTAAAAATACTCGTAATTTTATTTTTATGGTAAAGAATTCGCGAAGCTAGAGAAGAAGCATTGCCATTTTTAATTTATAGTACCCTCAAATTTTTGATCGTTTTACTTTAAATTCGGTTGAACGTAAATAAAAGGTAATCAATTTAAACTTACTAAATGTGTTTGCAAGATATTACAAATGAAAATAAGTTAGAATGGATTCAATGATAAAAATATAATTTGAAAATTTCTTAACACAGCTCACCTACTTCCGGCATGAAGTATAAAAGTAAGAGGTGAAAGATTTGTGTGAATTAAAGATAAACCAAAGTAAAAAAAAAAAAAAAAAAAAAAAAAAAAAAAAAAAAAAAAAAAAAAATCAAATTTTGATATCACATTTTTTAAATTAATAAGATTTACAGAAATTCAAAGCTAATATAGTCTATACAAATTCTATTCTTTTGCAATTTTAATGATGATGAATGAACTATTATAATATTCTATTTTTTAAATCTTTTTAAATGATTAACTTTCAAAATTATAAACCATATCCGTATTTGTGCTAAGCTATCACTGTTTTTATTTCCAATAAAAGAGAACAGTTAAAAATAGTTTGCAAAATAAACATAGGATTTTTGGTGTGACAGTGAACATGCTAAATTTAAAGTTAAGTGAAAAAAAAAAAAAATTAAACTAACAAGGCCTGAAAAAAAAAATCAAACCTAATAGTTGTATCTTTGAAACATATAAAGTTAAATTATAAACAAGTAATCAACATTAAATAAAACTCTCTTGGCTGTGAAAGTATAAGTTTGGCTTTGGCTTGTGAAAAAATAAAAAAAGGATTAATTTAATATTTAAAAATATTATCTGGGTTATTTGAAGTAAACATAAATAGTTGCAATATTAATAAAAAACCAAGAAGAACAGAGAAAAACAATCTGGTAAACTATGGTCGTGATTATATTTTCATGATGGCTAGTAGCTCTGAAACTCCCATTTGATTTACATTGCTTATGGACTTGCCCTACTGAAAGGTGAATGTGGAACTGAGGATGGAGGCATCAAACTATCTATTTTACATTTGTGAGTACAATAAGCCCTTGTAGCTGACAAAAAAAAGGATTAAGAGGATTGAAGAGCCTTAAAAAGTAGGTAAATATTGAAAGAAATATAAAAAAAAAATTTAAATAAAAAGTACTACAAAGACGCTCTGTCCATTAGATAATATTTATTTTTAAATATCCAAATTTTTTATTGATTTGCATTAACTTTGGTAATCTTACTATTCATTTATCACCATTTATCATCTAATATTCTTTTAAACAAACAGAACATATTTCAATATTATATGGGATGCTGCTTGTGTAAACAAAACAGTTAAATAAATACAGTAGTCACACACTACTTATGTGTTTACTAAGTGACAGGGTGTCATTAAAATATCTGAATACATTTCAATAAATTTGCTAAAATTATAACCTCAAAATATTCAATGCCAGGATGAATGGGATCCCTGAATAAAATACGAAAATATCTAAACGTCTAATATCTACAGAAATAATAATAATCAGATTGGACTGTTAAACATCTGAATTTCTCAAATAATTATTTTAAAAAGTTTTTATTTCTGTTATATTATTATTACAACGTGGAATCGTGTGTGTTTCGTTTTATAGTTCAATTAATTTAAATGATTCTATAAAAAAAAAATACTTTAATAAAAAAATTGAAGAATTGTTGAAGTTTCAATTAATTAAAAACCAAACAAATAAACATTAATATTTAAATCACTCCTGAAAGTAATTTCAAAATTAAACATAAAATTTAGAAAAAATGTTTGTTCAACGACTGATTTTTAATATTTTAAAACAAATATTTTGAACTATACTATTCTTTGTACTATTATAATGAAAATAACAATTACTCATAATTAAATACTTCCATTTTCGCAATAAACAAATATGCCAACAAGACGATTCAATGACAAGTAAATGATTATTTTCAGTTGCTACAAGTACACGAAACTTGTGCTTTACCAATTTCAGTGGCATAAGATTAACAACTAAAGATGATGATTTCGTTACTGAAACGTCTCCTTGTTGAAATTGGAATATTTCATTAACCGTTGATTACAATTTTTTCAAAAATTTTGTTTAATATATTTACGTGAAGAGAAAGAAAAATTATAAGACTGTGTTATAAGATTTTTGCTTACAAAACTAATGATGTTAAAAAAAACACACGTTTGAACCTTTCCACTTAAATTAACAAAATCTAAATAAGTATTATTAGTTTTCTACATATTTATGCACACAATACTATAAATGTAACACTAAAACTTGCATCTTTGATATCACAATTTAAACGTTTGGTTTTTGTATTTTCAGTATTAATTTATTTACTAAACCCACCTGACATTTGTCAAAAATATGTAAAATTAATATAAACAAGCATGTAAAACTCATTTCTAACCTTCCATTTTCACTTTTTAACTTTATTTATAAATAGCACACTATGATCCAGTTTAGTAAAAAGTTTTAAATAAAGCCGAATCTGCTGATACTACAAAAGGTCAAATATATTCTTAGGTCCAGATAAGAAGTATTTATTTGATAACACTAAGCATGTTATAACCTTGTGCACTTTTTAGAGATACAATATGTATTGTATGTCATACAATCATGAGAATTGTGTATAAAGACATGGAAATTGATATCATTGTCTATTTGAAACATAATCAAATAAATGTACCACTTTTATTCAAATAATTAAACAATTATAAATATTAGATGACTCTATGGCAATTAATGTTTTTAATGTAGCCTATGTGACTTAACTAAATACAAAAATTTAAATGGTTTATGAGAGCTTTCTTGAAGAATTGTTTTTGAGGTTAACCTCACCATCACATAGTAGTGCAAAGAAGCAGTATGTATGTAAGAAGAATACCAAATATTAAATTTAAACAACACAACTGTTAGTTATTAATTATCACCATAATATTTCTCATGGAAAAAGAAAAATAGTGCCTAAACATTGAAGTGAATCTACATCATAAATCCCGAGTTTCCACGGGGATTGTACTTGGAACCTCTCATTTGTAAAATAAGAGGCTAGCCAGGGGATCAAAAAAATTTGGATTTTAATTATTTTTTGAAAGGCAAAGAAAACCTTTTGTTCATTATTGTTTGGCATATTCAGAAAACTTTGCAGGAAAGATTTTTTAAATGTATAAATCAGTATTTTTATTAATTTTTTTAACAGATAACATTATTGATATAATATAATTAATTTAAAGTGAAAGCTTAAACAGACGATTTTAGTTTAGAGTATTATTTTTATTATAGTGCTACAAAAATATTTCTAGATATGTTTTAGTTCAGCCAAAATTATGATTTATAATAACATAGAAGTATATTTGAAATCCCAGTGTTTTATTTATTTATTTTTTAATTAAAAAATAAATTGGACCAATCCAATTAAAAAAATTCTTTTCAAAATTGAGTTGCCCACAACTTTAAAAATCCATATCATATTATATTTTATTTATATACATTTTATGTCATATTATATGAATCATATTTTTTTTTATTATTTACAATACTAATAAATCTAAATATAAAACAACTATATATACATATAATACAATACCTACCCATACAATAGTACCCAAAAGTGAAGCAGAATAATATTATCAGACGCATTCTCCCGAAAGCAAGGCAATAGAAAAATAATTACAGTGTAAACAATTTATAAAAATAGACATGAAAACCAAATGAAGTATAATGGAACTAACACAGAATTAAGAACAATTGTTAAATGTTTAAAAAATACAGAATTTATAGTTACAGTTACACAGAATTTACTATTATAGTCCACTGCACGAAATCGGGCGGGTGGCTGAAAATGCAGTGTTGCCACATGGCTCATGAAACGGTCAGAACAGCACGTATTTTGTACTAGCTTACAAGTTTCATTCACAAGAAAATTATACATTGAGTGTTTAATATGATTGTTACTTTTAAATAATGTCGATTGTAGAAGCCAATCGCAAAGGTAAATTCGAATCGAAAACCAACTGATTTACATAGTTTAGTTGCCTAGAAAATGTATTAGATGTTTTAAAGGTTGTTAAATTAATACCTATATTTTCTTTTTCATTTTTAGGCAAACTCATTTCCGACATTAATAAAAAAAACAACATTTTTATAAAATCGTTGTTTTATTAAATTTTATAAAAACATTGTTTTTTATTAATGTCCGAAATGAGTTTGCCAACAAATGAAAAAGAAAATGAACAACCATTTCCAGGAACACAGAAACTCGTCTAGTTCAGTGAATTTTTTATTTCGTTTGTAAGTTTTCTTCGGTGATCTATAAACCTGTTTATTAGGCGGAGAGTTCTTATCTTCAGACACACACCATTGAACTGATCTCAAGCTAACACCAGTCATCATTGACGCTACCATCTGACTGACTTTAAAATTTACACTTTTTAAAAACTCCAGATCTGCTAGTTTTTTAACAAACTTGTAAACGCTGACAATAACTCCTTTCGTTTGGCTTTGAATGTCATTCTTACACAAACTTTTAAGTCGGCATTGTTTCACAGGAGTTCGCAGAAGACAGCCCATATTTGACATTTTTTATAAATAAAGCCGTAACACAAAAATAATGAAATATGTCCAGTAATTAATAGTTCATAACACTTAAAATATAATTTACATATTACCGCTATATATACACTGTACGATTCAAAATTTATACACTATTAAATATCACACAAAAATTAAAATACTTTAAAAACAATTACGAAAACTTATAGCGAATGTACTGAGCAGCGACAGGCACGGACAGGCAATAGTTTGATGAGTAACGGTCTGACGCTCGAACTAGGCAACACTGGACGCTAAAGGTTGTAAATTAGTGCGTAAGGGTAAGCGACTTTCGACCATCCCTCGCTAGGCCGGTTCCATATGTGACAACAGCGCTAAACAAGCCACCCGCCCGATTTCGTGCAGTGGACTATAACAGTTGCAAATTAAAATTTTAAAATAACAAAACCTTTTATTTAATGTGTTAAAATTAATAGAGATTCTGAAGTGTATTTAATTTTTAGTGTAAACTATAAAAAGCACAATGTGTGTGTGCGAGTGAGTGTGAGTGAGTGTGTGTGTGTGAGTGTGTGTGTGTGTGTATGTGTGTGTGTGTGTCCAACATAATTAGTGTTTTCTTTTAATTCTAGAACAGATATATTGCTAGACCCTATAGGCCACGTCATTTTTTGTTTCATGTTTTAAGCACATTTTTAAAAAATCACCAAAAATAGATGTTACCTTACTTTTTGAACTTTATTATTATATTTTTTTTAGAGAAAGATGCATAAAATTTGTTAGTAAAATGACAACCATTTTCATAGGAAAATATAAATTTCGTTATTTATTAAATATGAAAGATTTAGAATGATACCTTTTCATTAGTAACCAAATCATTGTGATTCAAATAATATTATTGGGCATATTATTAATAATATATGTTAATCTAATCATGTACCTATATATTATATTGCTAAGATTAGTTAGGTAATTACCGGTTATATAGTTATTACTTATTATTACTGGTTTTACAAAAACTATTTTATTTTTGCAATTTCTTAAAAAGGGCTTAACTCAATAAGATTTTTGTCGAGTACGTAAAAATATTATGAAGCATTCTGATGTTTGGCTTCAAAATTCTAAGAATTAGATGTATTGAATTGTAGTCTTTTGGTAATTGATAAAAGTTCTCCCTATTTGTACTATTTTTGCTCAAAGGTAAGAAGGTATGAAATTAATTATTAAAATGTTAGTTTTTTTGCCAAACAGATTACAGTTAGCTAACATATATTTTACAGAGAGATAAAAACAAACTAATCGGCCTAAGTCTACATTAAATCACACTACAAAATATCTGATAATTAAAAATTATAAATAAAGGTGTCATTTGAATGTGGTTTTTAAATAAATAAATAATTTAAATAGTTATTATAAGAAGAAAAAATAACCTATGATACCAGCCAGTCGAGCTGTTAAGCACGAACGTTATTAAAAGATGTTCAAAACATGACTTTTACAACGATTTTATCATGATCATTTAACTATATTATAGGCCGAACATAATATCCATTTTTATGTATACTCACTAATTTCAGAAAAAGAAGATAAGATTATGAGCTCAGTGCTCTTATAGATTAAATCTATACTCATCTATTCTTTATTTAATTTTTACAAACAAATTAAAACAATTAAAATTGTTTAGTCCGATTTCTTAAAATATTAATCTTAATCATTAAATGCCAAAACTAAATTTTGGAAACTGTATCCTTAAGAAATTTACAGAGAAGCAAAATTATCTTAAAACGGAGAAAAAGTCAGATTGATTTTATTTAGAAACTGTAAATATCTCTTCTAAGCAAAGAATAATATCCAATCAAGTTTCGCATAAACCTTTGAAGTGGAAAGTATTTGAAAGATATAAATCATAACTTCCAATAACCAGAATTTAAATAATGTAAACAGTTTTTTTATTTTGTGAAATTTTCATGTCATTAATTATCAATCCAAGCTACTGAAGGACTACATCATTTGACTTTCAAACGTAGTTAAGCATTTTTATCTGAATGCCAAATTCTTGTTTTGAATAGTTTAAGTGAACTTTTATATGGCAATATATTATTTAACTGTTTTGACCTATATTATTATAAAAATTGTTTTCTATATATAAATATTTATTGAGTATTTATTTTCATATTTTCAAGGCTAAATTCACCTTTGTTGTTTATATAATACTGGTTTGTATAAGTATGTTTTTCTTATATGTATTATTAATATAAATTAATAATAAATATAACTTACATAAAAATCGCCTATAAAATATTCAGAACCGAGATATTTTTTTCAGAGATATGAAATAGTATATGCGTCCACTATTCTATATACAATTATTATACCATACTTGTGTATCATACAAGGTATATATTTATGGTATGTACAGCTCTTGATGTAGTACAAAATTATGACATGAATAAAAATAAAACCCATACTGCACTGAAATCAATATGTAAACACACCAATTTTACATTATGTGCAACACATTCTAACTGTACAGTGCAAGTTGAGGATTTTGTTCAACCTGTGAAGAAAGCCTAAAGTTATTAAATTTAATTTAACATTAAATTTACAATGAAATGATAAAAAAAGTGCTTTCAAATATACATACAGTACAATTTATTACTAATTATATTTACATTTAAATATATAAAACATACCAATAATTTGTTAAATGCAATATTTTACATTATTATTTTTAAGAAGAAATAATTCAAACCACAAATAAAAATTGCTTTATGTTAATAATGAGAAATTGATTCATGTTATTTTTCTACGCCACATGCAAAAACTCCAATACTATAACTATAATAGCATACCATTAAAAGTTTAAAAAAATGCAAAACCCTTCACAAATAACATTATACTACAAAGTAAGACATCCTTGTGATGTTACATACAAACATGTTATGGTTAAATTAGTCAAGAAAATGTAACAATTATAAAAATTAAACATTCAGTTGTCACGAAATTAAATTAAATATGACTGATGAACTTGAATACAGGAAGTAGAGGTAATAAATAATGTATTAACTTCCACCATTTAGATCTAAATCATATTTTTTAAAATTATAATAAATAAAGTTTACCATGTACGTCATACTTGACCTTAATCAGAGTAAGCTTTTATTCAAGTATTAGGACCTCCAGAATAATAATATAGTGCTTGTTCAAATTTAAATGTATATATATATATATATATATATATATATACAATTTTTTCATACCACTTTTTTTAAAGAATGATTTATTCTATTGCAAAAAATCCTGGGTCTACAACTAAACTGCTTATAAAAGGTATGGCTACACAAACTAATCAAATTGATTTTACAAGAACTCATCCAAAATGGTGGTGAAATTAAAATTAAAAAAATAAAAATTTCTTAATTTTACATCAGTGTTATTTTTATATTAGGTTGAATTATTTCTGGGATAGTTTCTGAGATAGTATGTCCTGAAAACGCAATATAGCCTAAAAAATTTTGAAATGTTTATTTAACAGCTGACTGAGATTAAATTGGTTTATACATTGTAGACTCAAATTCATCACTTAACCACAATATTAAAAAAAAAAAAAAAAAAAAAAAAAAAAAAAAAAAAAAAAAAAAAAAAAAAAAAAAAAAAAAAAATGTACGCATATAATAATAAGATTTTACATATGTTTTAAGATGCTAAGTTAGAATTTCAAATCAGTTATGTCTATGGTCACCAAATTCTTCAAAATTATCAAAATAAATTAAAGTTTAGAATTTTTAAAGTCTTAAAAAAAAAGGTTTCCGTAAGTGTGATTTAAGTGCAACAATAAAAAGATAATTACATAAATTAGGATTAAATATATGGTATTGAGAATAATAAATGTATAGTAAAACTTTGTTAATTCGGAGGAATTAAAGTTTACAATTATCCAGATTAATGAAAATAATGTGGTAAAGAGTACAAAAAAAGGCATTTATAGAAACAAGTTTGTTTTACATTGAAAATAATAACATTTTTAAGGTAATTATTCATTGGAGCTTCCTCCAGATTTTAGTTGCTAAAAATCGTGCAAACTTAAAACCATTTATTTGTGTTGTCATTAATTAGATATTTTTTAACAAAGCGAAACAATTTTCAAGTCTCGTAATCCATTAATAATAAAGAAACTGACACTTTTAGACACAAGGAATTAAGGCTTATTTGGGTTATGAGGAATGTGTACAATGACAACGTGAGTCAAGTTTGTGACTGCATTACCAGTCTATGTTTACAAAGGTCTGGGAAGGTAATTATATATTTACCATCCCAGACCTGTATCCTTAGATTTACACACCATAATTTACATTAATGTAATATACAGCGTATAACATAAACATAAACTGGTTATGCAGTCACAAACTTGACTAATGTTCTCATTGTACACATTCGTCATAACCCAAAAAAGCCTAAATTCCATGTGTCTAAAATTGTAAGTTTTTCAATATTAATGGATCATGAGACTTTAAAATTGTTTCGTGTTGTTAAAAAATATCTGACTAATGACAAACAAGTTAAATAATTTAAGTTTGCATGATATCTAGCAACTAAAATCTGAGAGAAGCTTCAATGCAAAATTAACCATTTTTAATCATTATACTAAAGGAAAATAGACAACTTTTTTGATGAGAAGCAGTTAAAATACCGATAGTTTATTATGAAAACTCGATTTATGTTTATGTTTCTGGTTCTAGGTTAAGCCTATTATTATAAGTATATTCTTAATACTCAGTACACTATAGTACAGTGGAATTAAAATAAATAAGTCTGATTATAGTAATATAGGAACAACATCGTAGATGAGTAGCACAGTAACTAATTTTTGAATGAATGAAGATGCATATACAACTAGCACAGAAACACAGAATGAACATGATGAAGTAGTGGAAGATTGAAATTACTTAATAGCAGTTAGGGGCTATGATTCACTTTGGTGGAATAATGTGGGTTACTGAACTGCTAATTTCATTTTATATTCCCAATTATTATAGAACAAGGATTGTTCCAATTAAGCAAAGGCAGAATTAATTAGGGTCCTAGTAATTAACCTATGTTCCCTATATTAATATTTGTTTTTTGTTGGTTATCAAAACTGCTTGTGACAAAGAGTAAAATTTTGTATTATTCTTTACAAATTAATTATTATCATAGCTTTAATGAAAACACATTCATGTTATTGAGAATAGAGTATAATTATGGCAGTTTCTAATTATAAACTTGAAATGGTTAGTGATAGTGTAAAATGTACACAAATTACAATATAGGTATTTTAAAACTACTGTTTAACAAAATTACAATAAAACAATACATCTTAAAATATAAGCAATTAACGTATGCAATTTATACACAGATTTTACAACACAAAATACAAACATCTTTCCACATGCACAACCATAACCTGCTTTTATTACTGTTAATTTGGACAAAAGCACAGAGTTACAAATTATAGTGCCAATCCGGGTTTGTTTACAAATGAGCGTGACATGAGAGAAATAGATGTGGACAAGGAGAGATAGAGAGAGGGACTTACGAGTGTAGAGCATTTGTCCCTGGTAGTATGGCAGGTACACATGTTGAGCATGAGTAGGTTTGCCATAAACATTCATCGCCATAGCCAACATTTCATCCCCACCTGTAGCGCCAACCAACATGCTCAGTTAGCGCCAACCCCAAAAACTACTTCTCACACTTCTTGTTAAAAACATATAATAACAGTCCAAATGATGGATAGTTCTTTATAATAATGAAATTGGAAGAAAAACATAACAGTAAAAACACTACATATTTCTATGGTTAAAAACAAAAATTAGGACTACAAATTTAGTTTTTAATAACCAATAGTTAAATACTAATCTCATCAACTCTAACAAAGAACAGTAAAAGGATTTACTTTAAACCGCAAAAAAATATCTTTTAAATGAATGTAATATAGATAGATTCTGTATAAGAATATAAAATGAGCAACCAGCTGAAATTAAAAACTATTAATCATAAAAATTATACAAATAATATTGTTTTGAAATGAAAAAAAAAAAAAAAAAATTACATTTATTTTACTGTCTTAAAAGACAAAAAGAGAAAAAAATATTATCACACTAAACATAAAAAAAGAAATTTTTGATTATTAGAATAAAAACAAATTTTGTAGAAGAATTGATAAAACCCCAAAAAGAAATGATAATAAAACTTTGATTATCCATCACTCTTTTAAATATCATTTAACCACCAAACTGTTAAAACAAGAGATGACCAAAAAATGTCAGGCTTTTGTGCTTCTAGAGGCTTTTCTCCCATCTTCAAATATGAGCGTTGTATTAGGGATAAGTAATTTTGTTTGTATTTTTGTATGCTACGGTACGGTATTATAAAGTAATTAACTATTATATATATCCTAAATAGACCTACAATTCTAGTTGTTAGATGATGGTTGTAAAATAAAGAAATTTTAAATCAAAACAATTTTTTAGTTTTGTTGACTATTGAATTTTAATGTATTTAAAGAAATAAACACATTGGTAATGTAACAAACGACGATGTCTTTATTTTTACTAATGTACTATGTAGAATATCAAACCGTTTCATTACATTTTTTAATTAAAAAAAAAACATGTTTTTACATTTTTGTTTTTGACAAAATGTGCTTCTGATATTAGTACCAGAGTTTATATATTCTATAATCTGTTTTCGTATATAAGCCATAGTTTTGGTCTAGACGCCTAACGAATAATCAAAGTTTTATTATAACTTTATACAAAAAATGAGAATGGAATAAAATTTAGTTACCTAATCATTATCTTTTTTAATTTACTATTTTCAATTAATTCATGTTAAAATAAATAATGATAAATAATTGTCACCATAATTAAGTTATTTAATTTCAGTTTAAATGACATAAAAATTAAAAATAAATAAATAAAACGTATTTCATTATTTTTGCCTCTGAAAAAACATTAATACTAAGACTTTTATGTAATCGAAAATGGTTGTATAAGTTACAAATATTTTAATAAGTGCAACGGTAATTACATGTAATAAATATAACTGGTGTTTCAGAATGAATAGCGGGGTTTTAACGCCTTATAATTTTTATTATACTACAATTACAGCTATAAATGATACATCAAATGAAACAGCAACTCAAACAGTTTTGTTTGTTGTCACCAGTGCGCATGTGCACGCAATTTTTTCGCCGCCATCCGTTAGAAAGCTCTAGTGGCAAAGATGGCGACTAGTAAACAGAAAGCTTTTTGTGTTTTACAGTTTGCAAAGACGGAATCTGTAGTTACTGTGCAACGTGCGTTTCGTATTAAGTTCGGTTGTGATACTCCAGGTGATAATAACAATAACGGGACGACCAAGAGTTATTGAAGAGAGTGTTGAGCGAGTGCAAGAGTCGTTCATGTGTAGCCCACATAAATCCATTCGGAAGGCTAGTCGTGAATTATCAATTCCTTTAACGACTGTTTGGAGAGTTTTACGTAGACGCTTACAACTACGCCCTTATCATTTGCAGTTATTACAGACTCTAAAGCCTGCAGACTATGGTTTACGTGCCAACTTCGCTAACGAAATGTTGTTACATGACGATGATGATTTTCTGGATAGTGTCGTCTTCAGTGATGAATCAACCTTTCACCTTAGTGGACATGTGAACATTCATAATGTGCGGATTTGGGGCTCAGAAAAACCTCACGCGATTGTACAAGTGCAACGCGACTCCCCTAAATTTAATGTTTTTTGTACTATATCCCGGCAGAAAGTTTATGAGCCTTTCTTTTTTGGCGAAGCAACTGTAACTGGTACTTCTTATCTTGATAATCTACAGTTATGGCTCTTCCCTCAGTTGAAAGATGATGAACAAGAGAACTTCATTTTCCAGCAAGATGGTGCGCCGTCTCACTGGCACAACGAAGTACACGATTGGTTGAACGTTACTGTACCCGACCGCTGGATTGGCTGCAAAGGGCCCAATGACAGAGTTTGTTTCGCATGGCCTCCACGGTCACCCGATTTGACGCCTTGCGATTTCTACCTATGGGGGTTCATAAAGCATCGTGTGTATGTGCCTCCACTACAAACTGACCTTCCCGAATTAAGAAACAGGATTGAAGCAGCTGTTACAACAATTACTCAAGAAACACTAATCAAAGTTTGGGAAGAACTTGCATATCGTCTTGACGTGTGTCGTGTGACGAATGGTGCTCACATTGAACACTTGTAGGCTTTTCTGTAAAACTCTTTGAGTTGCTTTTTCATTTGATGTGTCATTTATAGCGGTAAGTTTAATGTAATAAAAGTTATAAAGCTTAAAAACCCCGCTATTCATTTTGAAACACCCGGTATATTTAAAATTATGTTTCAGTTTGTATTTCCGTATATGACCATTTTCCTTAAAATATGTGAATTAGTAAAGATAAGTGTCTAAGAACTCACATAGTTTGGATGTGAACAAAAAAAATTTACTTAGCAAGGATAAATAATTATACCAAGTTTTGGGTTAGATTATGGAAGGGTTAAATACATAATTTCAAAGTGGCACAAACATAATTTGTTAAATTAGTTTTCTTTAAAATGAAAACAATAATCTTTGCACAACTTCCACTGCTTTGTCAGTTTAATCTTAAATATTTAAATAAATTTACAGAAGTGTGGGAAGTAAAACAGTATACCTTGTTAAATACATTACAAAACTATAATTAAATTAAAAAATTTGCCATATTAATAAGAAGCAAATTTAACTAAATACTTACAGAAAAGTAATCATTATCATCAGAACAAAATGTAGCAACTAAATAATTATTCACATTGAAAAAGGCAATAAATAAAATTGTTGCTTGCAAAACGTTAAAAAAACAACAATAGCTTTTTACATGTGGAAGTGATTAGGGGAAAATTTTGGCAAAAAGAAAATGTTGCGTAAACTGAACAATGCAAATAATAAATAATAAAATGATTAATAGGTAGAATGAAGATAAATTGATGATGGTAAACATCATATTGTAATCTGTTGTAAAAGTAATGAAAAAATCAAAAGAGGAGACTTATTGTTTCTGAAGCACTATTAATAATCTTTTAAGCACAATTAAAGCGGCTTTTTGAATTCCCAAAGCTTAAGCCCCAAAACTGATTTTATCTAAGTGCAACATTGATAGCTCATATACTATGTGTGAACTGAGAAAAATATATGTATACAAATTAACAAAATTTTCTTCTCTATGTATGATTTTAAATTTGTTTTTATTTTCAAATTTTTCATGTAATAGTTTAATTAATTTTAAGAATCAAGAGGTTTAGGATGGACAAATATA
Source organism: Aphrophora alni (assembly GCA_963513935.1). Classification (NCBI taxonomy): domain Eukaryota; kingdom Metazoa; phylum Arthropoda; class Insecta; order Hemiptera; family Aphrophoridae; genus Aphrophora; species Aphrophora alni. Next base: position 27,187,044 of record OY740766.1, on the reverse strand, counting down.
TTATATATTGTCCATAGGCTAGAAATGATTATATACAAATATTAAAAGAAATAGATTGTTTTAAACCAGATATATGGGGTCTAAAAGTTTCATATTTCTTAATAAATTTAATTTACACAAATATTTGCACAACAGCTGAAGGTGTTTCACTAATCACTTAATATATTTTTTTGGTAATTGTTTACTATAGCGACTAAATTTTGATATTTTTTTCTTCATTACTTTTGTACTACATACCTGTCTTCATAAGAATAGTAACTTTTTTGTAAGCAAACATGTTTTTCACGGGAAAAAAACATAATTTCCAGTTTTCTAGGTTAAGGTCCATTAAGTGAATTACAAGTTAAAATAGGTTTATACGCAAATTGTTTTTACCTTACAAGGTCAAGTAAATAAACCTATATAAACCCTAACCATTACACGTGTAGCACTTATTTTCTTTATACAATATTGGGACGAACATAAAAGTCTTGAATTTGTAAATCATTGAAATTACAGACATCGAACAAATGTAATTCACCCATCTCACACTCCATGTTGACTGTTCAATGGTTTGAACAACACTAATCCCAACTGAAATTTTGTACATATTGTTCACAAGCTGTCACCCAACCAAGTAATAACTACATACAATGTTGCTTGACTTCGGTGATCAATTGAAACATTGGGTTTGCCATGTATACTTAACCTACAAATATGTCAATTTCAAAGTGAAAAACATTTTTGGTCAAAAAAACTGTTACTATTTTTATGAAGACAGGTATGTAGTTAAAAAATAATGAAGATAAAAAAAAATTGGAGCAAAACAATTGAATTGTTCAAAATTGGGGCACCACAGTAAACAATTGCCTATTTTTTTATAGTAGTTTAAAGTAGATGAAATATAAGTACCAAAACTTGAATAATAAATCAATTTAATAAGTCTTAGTTATTGAATAAAAAATTGTGATTTATTCTCGTTATAAAATCGCTAGCCTATACAAATTAGTTTTTGGATTAGAAACATGCAGTGGAATTTTTTAACTTTTTATTACAGTACTAATCACAAAACAAATTTGGAAATGAAATAAGTAATAATAGGACTATGAAAATGTTAAGAGAACCCCAATTAGTGTTTCTAACAGAACTAAACAAGATAACATAACCCTAGTAATAGTTCCCCTCTTAAATAACCCAAAATACTTTAATAAATACACCTACACACATAAAATACAAAATGGTTTATCTTACCTCCATCATCTTCCGAGTCAGACATAAATGTTTCCTGCATAGCTTCTGGTGCAACAACTTTATATTTCTCTTCTATAGTTGTTGTGGTTGTAGTTGTAATAGTTGTCTCTGTGACTATTTTCAGAGTTTCAACAACTGTGATATAGCCTAGTTTATTTGCTATTGACAGGGCTGTTTGTCCTTGCTAGAAATTAAAACAAACATATAGGTAAGAAGGATTGTATTATTAGGCTATTGATGCATTAATCAACTTATATTCTGTTTTCTGAATGTAAATAATTTTTGTATAAAATGTTGATGTTCTGTTTATCAAATGTTGATATTTTTTACATGATGTTCCAGAGAGGAAAAACAGCTGTTTTTGCCATTTATTTTATATCAGCTGTTGTCTGAAACAAACATGTTTTTATTTGTTTCAGTAAAAGTCATATAAATATTTTATATAAGTACATAGCTTGATGAAATTTAGTGCATCAAGAATAACATTGCCTGGTGTGTAGTGTACAAATTATTAAATTTCATTATTTTAACTGAGTGAAATGTTTAATAAAAATTTAATTTTGATTATTATTACTGATTTGGCAGAATTGAGTGCATTAAATTTAGAATTTATTTATATAATTTATTTTATATTCAGTAAATGTTTTATAAAAATAAAATTCCACAATTAAAACTAATATAATTAATAATAAAAGGAAATACCACCCATAAAATTAAAGACAAAAATAATCTATAAAAGGAGAAAAAAACAAATTGATAAATTCCTAAAATTATTAAATTTCTTACAAATATTTTTGATTGCATCACAAAATGTGTTATTATCTGTTGCAAACTAATTATTTAAAACTTTTTTAATCATTAAAATTTTTGAATAAGTTTATGGTTTGCAAAACATTACAATTATGAAATAGATTAGCACTTTTTCAATGTACTTTGAGAAGATGCTTAACATTTCTAGTAGTCATTTCAAAAATCATCCAGGGCTGAAAGGATTAATAAGGGTACAATGATTAATAGTTTTCTTCTGTAAAGTCATTATTGACAGAGGCTGTACATAGCTTTTTCTGTGGTTAAGATTCATAATTTTAAATATGAACTAGGTTAGGTTCTAGACTTGATTATGTTAGAAGTAAATTCGGCTTACAATAGTTTTCACTTGTATTTATAAATATGTTAATTAATTTATTAAATATAAACTATAGAAGAACAATGAAAAGCGGTGCATGTAACACAGTACACAAGCCGATATATCAGCTCTTAGCGGTGAACTATTATAATGAAAAAACCGATGTATCTGCTCTTGGCGGTCAAAGGTTTAAGTAGGATTTATCATATTACAGAATGATAATATTTCGTTTCTTATAATAACTGAATAATAATGGGGAAAGAATAATTAAATAAAAAATAATATGATTACAGAAAAAATTGACAAAATTACTTAACTTTATTTTTTATTGACATAAGTAAAATTTATCTTTTGACCTATTTATTAATTAAAATATTATTTAACCAGTAACATTTTTTTAATTCACTTATACATTGCTTCTAGCTTTCTTTCTTTATACAAAAACTTGTTAATCACTAAATCATAAAGATAAGCTTAATTTGAGTAACATTTCCTACTCAATTGGAGATAATCCTAAGCTACTTAAAACGGTCTTGGCCTTGAATACTTACTGCAATTAGTATAGATATGTTTTAAAATGGATATGAACGACATTCCATGAAGCTTGTGCTATAGGGAATGGTTAAACTAAGTTCTGCAAAATTCTATAGGTACCGGTGCTACTCCAAGATGAGATATTAAGTCGTTAATGTTGAAAAACTTAAGGAAATTCAAAAATAGGTTTCGGCCTACTTTGGATTTCAAATCAAAGTGGGGGATTTAGGTTTGACCTGAAGTATTTACTGGAAAAAGAAGCACTTGGAGAATAATGCAAAAATTTACTATAACAACTTACTGTAAAAGGTGTATCAGACATAAACGGGCAGGGTTTGTAGAATGAACTTCTTCATATAAACATAATAACAAGTGAAGAATCAAAAGACAAGCAGATGTCTTCACTGAAAGCTCTACAAGTTATTAAGAAAACCAACGGAAAAGATCTCTTGACCAATCTGTGGATTTCTCTTTGTATCCATACCAGTAACCAGCAAGTAGTGAATAAAGCTTCAGTAAGTTAAACTTTATAAAAACTTACGTTCAACAATGACACAAGAAAGTTAAGTTCTCTTGTAATTATCTCCATAGAAAATGAAGAGACCAAGGGTCTCGATATGGAAGAGATCACTGACCGATTCGCCAAATCAAAAATATCCAGAATCCTCATTTAATGAGAAAAAATGACTTGACGTAAACGGTGTTATTTTTTAAATAATAGATTGTAAAATTAAGACTATATTATATTTCACTTGTTTATAGTTTAATGTAAAAACTACTTAAACTTAAAGCTTCTTTCAACTAGCTTCGTGCAATACAAATCTTACCATTTAAGAATTGAGTAAAATAATATTTAGATATACAGATAGCCTATATATAAAATTTGGATCATACACATACAATAATATTATAGACCTTTTATAAATAAATCTGTTAGTTTGTTTTAATAAAAAATTCAAGTAATTGTTAACAGTTTTACATCTCATTCTCTTTAACACCTGAATTTCAATATTTACACTACTTAGTAAATTTGGCATAGGGGAGGAGGGCTTTGGTCTTTTGTCTTTTACCCAGACACCTCAACGCCTAGGGACAGCCCTGATAATGTGTATTATTTTAATTTCTTTTGTAAATAATCAGCACTAACTACATATTTTCTGACATTGAGAGTTTGGATTTGAATATTTGGCAGTTGTCAAATCATGTCACATTATCTTAATTAATTCTCACTTATACTTTATTAGATGTACAAGTAGCAAATTATTGAGCTGGATAATTAATTACTAACAATTTTAAGCCATACTTAATACTCTTAGGGAAACATGAAATCTGTGACGTTAAAGGAAACGCCCGGTCTCTGGGACCTCTATGTAATTTTATCACAGTTTTCAATTGTCTAGTATGATGAAATGTATTGGTTCATAAAAAAATGGCAAAATAAAACAATTTTATCTATTTAACTGTTTATTTTTATTATATAACACATATTTTTGTATAACTGAACAATATTTATGGATAGTGAAGTCAGAAATGTTAATGAAATTAATAGTCCACACGTTTGATATAGAAAATTACTTAAGGTGTATTATTGACGAGAAAAAAATATAACATATATATATTTAATGTATTAGAATAATAGCTGGGTGATATAAAACTATTTAAAAAAAATCATTTGTTCAACACTTATCAAGAACACACAGGGAAACAGCCCGTCTCACAGACCGCTAGACTTTGAAAAAACAATACGTCACGACGGTGCGGGTCACAGAGAGAAACTAAAATCAAGGTCAACCGATTCAGGAAGGGGTAGGGGGAAGGTACTGCTTTTGTCATCCGCCGGGCCGAAACTGTTCTGCCACTACAATAAAACAAAAATTCCCTGGGTGCTCGTCAGACCAATGTTTCCTTAAGAGTGTTAATTACAATACAATTAAATTTTAACATATACTCAAAATAAATAAATATATGACATAAAGTTATTTTTACTTACATTTGTGAGAACATCAGGTTTAGCTTTGTTCTCTAGGAGGAGAGTGATGATCAATGTATGACCTTGTTGAGCTGCCTGGTGGAGTGGAGTATAACCTAAACTTGTACTTGAATCAACACTGGCACCATTATTCAATAAGAATCGCACCATGTTAAGTTGACCAAAGTGAGAAGCAACGTGGAGAGGTGTATATCCAGCCTATGCATAGAAGTGTTTATGAAATTAATTGTTAACAATTAGTATTTTCTCGAAGTACAATTAACGTAAACTCAATTACTATTGTTGCACTAATGTTAGTGATCTCTACAAGAAATGACAATATTGATGTTATAACTATAATCAAAGTTCAGAAAGTGGCCTAAATGTAACCATACTTTGAAGTTTGAAGTCCCCAAACTCGAAAATGATATTTTTAGAATACTTTATATATTATGTGCATACTTAATATGATGTGAATTCTTTATATTGAAATGTTAATTTCTGTTAAAAATACAGAACATAATTATTCATGTGACAACACTGACTATAAACTTTTTTAAACCAGGAAAACTTTTCTGTCACAGATCCTGCATTCAATATTGTACAGTTAAGAATTTAAAAATAATTATTATAAAACATTAACGGAATCTTAGAAGTAAACATATTATATGGATAAGTTTGCGAGACAGTAGAAAATTTTTTCGGCACATGTTAATTTTTTAAATGTACTTAATTTTTAAAAAAAAGTTGTTTTAGAAATGTAATATTTTTGAAATGTTATAATTTTGATCATATTTTATTTTCTGCTTAAATGAATTCAGATACTGCCACAATTAATTTCTTTAAAAACCGAATATGATAAATTCTTTAGTCACAGGTCCTGTATTCCCGATATTTATAGTTAGGTAAAAAGGATAAAAAGATTAACAGAAATTAGAAATATATACTAATATCCAAGATGTACTGATGTGAGTTTATAATATATTATATTAAATCCAAATTATTAGATCTACAGACATTCTTACAAATCAAAAGTAACATACTCTCTTGGATGTTTAAAATATGTCCTTTTAATTATTTACCGATATAAAAGTATAGAGACAATTTATAGCTTAAGAAATTGACTTTTCTGCGCACAACATTTTTAGGGTTTCATCAAAACTTGTATGTTCTATGCTCTGCATAGAAAAATTAAGATTTGGTTTAGAATTCCATATTATTCGTGAATAGTAGTTAAATGTTTAATTTGTGTACATTTCAGAAATAAATCCCAATACGTAACATTCCCAAATTGTTGATATTATTTTGTATAATATAGCAGAAATATACTACATAATATACTGTTATATTATCAGGAACCACAAGTAAACTAAAATTACTTGAGTTTACAATTTAGAATAAATTACGCATAAATGATTATACAAAATAAAATAAAGACAGAACTTACTTTTGTTACCGAGTCTACTTTTGCTCCATTTTTAACTAAAATGGCTGCAGCGTTGACATTGTCCTCTTGTGCACATAAATGTAGAGGTGTTAGTCCATTCTGAAACAAAACATGTATTACAAGTTTAAAACAAAATGGAACATAAAGTAGGAAACAGTATACATAAATTGAAGTCAGAGACATATATATATATATATATATATATATATATATATATATATATATATATATATATATATATAGCTAAATAACTAGGTACTACATTGTATTTAATCGCTAAGGCATTTCTACACCAGACATACATTTTTAACCATTTAATAGGGCTGATTTTAATTATTGAGGTGTCAAATTAAACAGTGCACAGATATGCCAAAAATTATTAATTTTTTTGGAGAAACTTATTTTGTAATAAATTTTTCATTTAAATACATGTTATGGATAAATAACATCTCTCACAACAAAAATAATTTGAAAGAGTTGTTATTACTCCTCAAATACATTTTACTTTGTTTTGTTTAAAAATTTATAACTCCTCTTTTAAATTATTTTTAGATTAACTTAAAATGTACATTTTAAATAATATGCATGTTGTGAATAAATAACATGTTTCACAACAAAAATAATTTGAAACTCAGTTATAAATTCTCAAATAAGTTTTATTTTGGTGTTTTGTTTGAGAATTTATATAACAAGTGTTTTGAATTAATTTTAGGTTAACTTATATAGTGTTTCCTTTATTTCTGGGGGGATTCATGTTGTGTTGTGATTGATTGGTCACATTTCACAAAACTAAACAGTTTATATGGCTTATTGTTATTGTGTGAAAATTGGGTCTGAATTTTTTATCTTGAAGAGTTAACAATTTATCTATACTACTGTACAGAGCTTACTTTATTGTGATTTATTGTTTACATTTGCAAAAGTTAATGGTTTATGGCTTATTGTTAACGTGAAATGATTGTGTGGAAGTTTAATTTTATGTTTTACACAGTATAAAACAAAATGCCGGCCATAGGAAGACTTGAGTGGAAACTGTTCAACACTTACTGGTCAATGAGAAAATGTCAATGACAGAAATCGAAGGGCACTGAATTGTGAAGTAAACCAACAGGTTAAACTTTTTTATGGCAACATGAACCTCATATCTCGAAATTATTTTAAAATTGCATGTTCATATGATATTAACAATCCATATTTTGATGTAGGTGGTGCAATCCATATTGCAGTGCTTTGATGGAATAACCACACAAATGTAGTTATTCAAATCTGTTAAAATTCTTAACTAGAAAAGACTAGTTTTTTCTTAATGATATAGTACAAATTTATTTGAAACAATATTCTAATTTAATAATTTAAAGGAACTTTTACTATCAGGAAAATAAAATAATAAAAGCTAGAAATTGTATATTTTCTGTTATGTTTACCTTGGCCTGGTGATCTACGTTGGCTTGGTGTTCTATCAATAAGGAAGTCATATCTGTATGTCCTTCTTGAGCACTAAGGTGTAGAGGTGTGAAACCTGCCTTTGATTCTGCATTAGATTTTCCTCCATACTCTAACAATGTTGTAGCTATGTCCATCTGTGAGAATTAAGTTAATTAAAAGCTTTTTATTTCATTTCTAACTTAAAATAAGAAAGTAATGTGCATTATTTTATATTTATCAAATATTGCTTATACATTTTTAAGTGGATATTTAATAAAAATAGGAATTTTACTTTTGGTACGGGAAAAATTACATTTATATTGATCATCAATTTACATTAGGCATTACGAAATGATATGTAATCCAATTTTGGCTCAAGACCTTTATTGAAGGCAAGATTAGCAAAACATATGCATTGTCAATGAAGTTCCATTAGAAAAACTCTCTTGCTATGGTACTTTCCAAATCTGACTCTACATGTGCAATGAAGAAGCTGTAAATGCAAGGGACAATATTTTAAAGTTGAAGCATAACCTTTCCTGATGGCATTGTACTGATGGCTCAGAAATCAGGATTCCTACAAGGAAATGTTAAGACCTTGGAAGAAAAGACCAAAACAATAGGACTTAGAATCAATGGAAAAAAACAAGAAATGTATGAAGAAGTTGACATTAAAATACAGGAGGTTGAAAACATAACTTTTGGGCAGTACAACTTTAACAGTGTAGTGTTTCAGTTACCGTGGTGCTATGGCAGTGATAATTTAGTGATAGTAGAGATTAATGTGTGTATTAAGGCTGGAAACAGAGCTTATTATGTTAATATCAAGCTCCTATAAAATTAGACCTTCCTGTACAGATACTTCAATATCAAACTTTATAAGATTTTTGTGCTATGGGTCAGAAATGTGGACCATGTCGGCTGCTAATAAAAATGCTCTCTGTGTCTTTGAACAGAGAGTTTTAAAAAGGTCCTGTGAGAGAGGGTAAAAGTTGGAGGTTAAGATAAAAAAAAAAACTTAAAGGGACCCTCGGAAGAAAAGACATTGTAAATTTACATTGTTCCAGCACCACGTATAGCTTGGTCTTGTGGAACGGATGAGTGAGAACATGATTTAATGAAGTTGCTGTATGGGAGAATGGGCAGAAAGAGGAAACATAAAAGGATGAAAGAAGAGATAGATACAGGCCCTGGAAAAAGATCTGAGGATTAAATAAGTTGGAAGGTGGTGGAAAAGCTTTCGAAATAGAAAAAGTTGGAAAGAAAGTATGGTATGTGCGAGAGGTCCTGACTATAACACTGAGGAAAATAAGTAAAGTGCACATTTAGGTTTTTATATATTCATTAGTGACACAAGGATATGTATTTCTGTACAGAACTTAATGGTCTCTTAATCTTGGCTGTGTGATTGGAATGATGATTTAATAACAATGATATCAATAAACTGGTAAATGTCAAAAAATGAAAATAGTATAGTTAATTAATAGAAAAAAATATTATTAAGTTTGATGATATAAGTCACCTCATCTCATAGTTGGCTAAGAATGAATAATTTAGTGTCAACTACCTAAATTCCCAAGAGATAAAATTTTCGAAAATTATTTGATGCTTTTAGAATAATTTGGCCTTGCTTGGTATTTTGAACAAGATTCAACCAAATTACAAATATCATATATTAAATAGCCACAAAAAATCACCAAACCCTCATAGATGGTAGCAAAATATGGTTATGATCTACGAACCTGAATTATAGGACTAGCACACATCGATATATCATATCTGTTATGAATATAAAAACAACACTAAATGTATTTCAACTGACCTGATTTTTCCTGGCAGCTATATGTAAAGGTGTATGTCCATTTTTGGCTGTTGCATGTGGAGATGCCCCTTTGTCTAATAACAATAGTGCTACATTTTGATGGTCATAATGACTTGCAACGTGTAAAGGTGTGACTCCATTCTATAAAAGAAAACATACCTAGTTTTATAACAATATCAGATAAACAAATTTCTAAAATCGTACAATTTACATGGACTTGGTAGAAGCAGGTTTTTGTTAAATTTATAAACATATTTTTTAAATACAGTTTAATCGATCCTTAGCTGTGTAAGCTTCATGAAAAAATAGTTTCAAATTGGTATCTTCTAAATATTGAAACATTACCTGAAAAATAACTCATGAGCTAATGGGGGCATTAACTAAAAAAGAAGGAGGAATTTCTTGGTATTAAATTTGCTATAAAAGATACATCAGGAAATTAACACTTCAGTTAGAAACATGTTGGCAAGAAGAAGAAAATTAACTGTAGGTACAAAATAAATAAAAACGTAGAGACAATTTATTCTGTTCGTCTTTACCTTGCCCTGAGCATCCACAGGCGCATCCTTCTGTAAGAGTAACTTTGCAACTTTCATATTGCCATACTTTGATGCAAGATGCAATGGAGTAAAACCTTTCTTTGTGGTAGCAGTTAAAGATGCTCCATTTTCAAGAAGTACTGATGCAACCTAAACATTAAAAAACAAATGTTAAGTTTATAAATTGTTTACAAGCACTGTGTTCAAATTAACAATAAAATATGTTGATTCCTCTACCACAAAATAAGGTACAATAACAAAATACTTTACGACATGATATTTCAAGTAAATTGTATCATTTTGGTTTACTATTTTATATTTTCTAATTATGAAATTAATCATGAAAAGTACTTACATATTTGTACATATCCAGGTTTGGAGTTTCAATTTTAGTTTTTATAGTATTGTATTTGTTTTATAGTATTGAATTGTGTATTCAATCATAAGGAGTGTGTTTTTGTAATGTGCTTTTCTATATTAGGTTTTTAATTAATTTTTTTTTTTTATTATATTAGATGTATTGTACTTTGAGAATTGTATATTCAATTGTAAAGTCTAGTTTTTTATGTTGTTTGTATAATTTGCGCATTTCTAAGTTTTAATTTTACAACTCTTAATTTTAGATTGATCAATCTTAGCTGTTTTCTTGTAAGAAGTTTATGTAAGAGATTGTCCACATACCCTGAACAATGGCCTGTACCTAAATGTACATCTGAGGTGCGAAGATGGGATGATATGCTGTAAGTTAACTAGTTTAAATTAAATTTAGTTATTTGTTAGTTAGAACCCTCTGGTAATGGTAATCAAAATCAGGAAATTACAGTAATAAAATATAGTTAATTAATTATTTAGTTAGTTGTGTTTTGTTATATTTATGTTATTAATATTGATATAATATGATAATCCATAACAAATATATTGCCACCTAAAAAAACTTGGAAATTTTAATGTTTCACAAAATGATGTGTTTCACAAATTGTGAAAAACCAATCATTTTCCATCATCTGTCGTTGTTAAATGTGAATAAACTATTGTGACTAAAGAGAGTCATAAAAGTTTAGTGTCACATAGGTTTGTGTATACGTAACAACTGAAGATGAAGATTTAGTTATTGAAATATTATCTTGTTTTTGTAAAAAAGAGTGAGGAATATTTTAGTTTCACTTAGACTTTGATTTTGAGTAAGGGTGCAAGAAAGTATATTTTATGTTTTTACACTGTCTAAAATCTCTCTCGTATAAATAATATAGCAATGTATCAAACCTCATCTTGTCCCTCTTTTGCTGCAATATGAAGAGGTGTGTACAGATCCTTAGTAGTAGCATCCACGGAAGCACCATGTTGAAGCAGAAGCATGACAATATCACTGTTACCTAACCTAGACGCAACGTGTAACGGTGTTTGTTCTTCTCTCGCTCGAGCATCTACACTTGCGTTGTTACGTAACAATATCCTTACAATATCTGTCTGATTGGCTCGGGCAGCAAGATGTAATGGAGTCTCACCGCGCACTGTAGCTATGTCAGGACTAGCATCATGTTGTAGCAGATAGATTGCGATATTCATACAACCCATGAAGCTTGCGACATGTAAAGGTGTCAGACCAGACTGTAACAAAATGAGTTTTATTAATTATTAAAATTGAAAAATAATTCTATTCATATGTATCTTATTATTTTATGTATATGTAGTTAGTTCTAGAGCTGGAACTACGGTAGTTCTGCTCATTCATTTTGAGAGATGAAATAAATATAACCTTAAAATAAACTAATAAATTTATAACAGTTGATCAACTAAAAACATCTGTAGAATCGTTGTAACTGAACGATGGTAAAAAACCTGTTTGAATTGTTGTAAAAATGCAAAGTTGTGGTTGATTTGGGACTATTAACATTGGATATATGGAGGTATACTTTAAAATTAACATTAAATAAACTTCCTTCAAATATCACCGGGTAGTTTTTATGGAGTTTATAGGCATAGGACCATCGTTTGTAACATCTTATATTTAATTATATAAGGAATTTCTGCCTCAGTGGCGATTTTTTAAATATAGGCCTGATTTTAATTATTGAAGTATCACATTACGGTGATATCTGCAGATTTGCCAAAAATATTAATTCTCCTTGGAAACACCTATTTTGTAATAAATTTATCATTTAAATACATCCCTGTCATGTAAATAACTTGTTTCACAACAAAAACAATTTGAAATAGCTGTTATGTTATCAAATAAGTTTTATTTTTTTGTTTTGTTTGAGAATTTATAACAGCTGTTTTGAATTTATTTAGCTTAACTTATATAGTGCTTACTTTATTTGTGGGAATTTACGTTGAGTTGTGATTGATTTCTTACATTTCATAAAACTAAACAAATTATATGGCTTATTGTTATTCTGTGACAATTGGGTCTGAATTTTTTATCTCACAAAAATTAACGACGTAACTACATACTGACATACATAACGCCTACATTATTTGTGATTTATTGATTACATTGCGCAAAAATAATAGGTTTACACGGGTTATTGTTAATGTGTGGAAGCTTAAATATTCTAAATACTAGCCTTAGGTTAACCCCATGGAACTGCCAAACACTTACTAGTTGACAAGAAGATGCCAATTACAAAAATCAAAGGATACTGAATCGTGAAATAGACCAACAGGGTCAACTTCTTGATGTCATCGTGAACCTCGAAGTTATTTTAAAATTGTATATTCATTTGATATTTACAATATTTTGATGTAGGTGATCTTTCTGATGAATGTAGATATTGGAGAGCTTAGATGTTTCATTGTGAAATTGACGGAATGTCATTATGTTGTCACAAAGGGAGTGTAACGATAGATATTCCCCAGGCCTATCCACGCTTACAAATTGTAATTGCAAGTGAAACACGAGTTTATTTGGAAAACATCAGAAACTACAACAACGCACTGGTCTTTGCTTCATTTGAAGCTGACGTATAAATGCCTCCTGGTGTGGGCTCTTACTGTTTTAGAATACATTATGTCATCTATCACACCTTAGAAGCAGGTCGGTGTTCTGCCAGCCTTTGATCAGTTATACTTGCCATCTTCCTGGTATTTAATCTATAAAAATATTGGAGGTTGTCTAGACCTCCAGTGTATCATCTCTACAGGCCAAAAGGCAGAATTGATTTTCATACAATTTTTCCTAATCTCTTTCTTTGGTGATCTAATTATTGTGCACTACAAAGCCAGATTTTTTAAATTTTTGTTTTCAAAGGAAAACATTTGTTTAAATCCCTCAAAAATGTTCAGAAAAAGTTGGGAGAATCTTTACCTTCTACCTATTTCTTCCTATAGAAAATACATGGTAAAAATCCAGAAATGAACTAAACATTTTTTTAGTTCATTATGATCCAATTCGCTACTTCTATATCATGCTGAACAACATTTAGCATAAGGTTTCTCAATTTTTTCATGTCTACTCGAAAATATAGCTGCATCGGTAATTCTTGAATTATTTTTTCCAACGTATGTGTGTGTGTTTTTACACAAAATTAAATTGATAAAAACCTTTAAACTTTATAAAAATCTTTAAAAAAAAATGCTTGAAAACAATAAAAACATCAATACTATAATAATACAGTAATATTTTCTTCAATATATGCTTAAATTGTACATTATTTGGTGCAGTCATTAAAAGTGGATTACCATTGAAAAGTGTTATATATTATGAAGTTAACACAAAATGAAACTATATATGATTCAATTTATATATTCAATAATACATCAAGAAATTTCGCTCAATATGTTTAGGGTTTAGTTCAAGCATTTTATAAGCCTAAATATGTTGAGATTAGAGATAAAAACCTAAGATTCATAACAAATTTTGTCTCTTAAAATTAAACGCTATCCATTTTTTTGTAATTCCTCTTTATTTCCTCATTTCTAAAAAACAATTCAGATAATTTTCATTGTTAACTTCTTTTCTGTATGTGCTCGCTTTAAATACTATTAATTATGTATCTTAAATATACTGCAAGCCATATAACGATTAAACCAACCTCTGTTGTAGCTTCAATTGATGCTCCATACTTCAACAACAGCTCTACCACTTTAATTCTATTCTTCTTACATGCAATATGCAGTGGAGTGAATCCATTTAGTGCTCTAGCGTTAGGATCAGCTTTACGATCTAATAAAAGCTTTGCGACTCTGGCATGACCACAATGTGCAGCAACATGGAGTGCTGTTAGGTAGTCTACCGTCACTTCATCAACAGGGGCTCCATGGTAAAGTAAAATTCTTGCAGCATCAACATGATCTCCTTGTGATGCCATGTGCAGAGGTGATAGTCCATTCTACAAAATAAGATTATACACAAAACTATTTTATAATATATACTTTAAAATATATCGTTGTATATTTTTGTACAATGTTTGCTTCCTTTTAACCCCATCCTTCCAGTGTTAAAAAAAAAAAATATATATATATATAGATAACTTTAGATAGTTACATTCCTCCACAGGAAAATTTTCAATATTTGTGAGGAATTTTACTACAGAAAATTAAAGACCTTAATATATGATTGACAAAGTTTAATCAAAATATTAAATTGATTCAACAACTCTCTATTATCAGTTTCCTTGATAATAAATTTTGTGAATCATGCAAGTCAAACAGTCAGACATAAAAATAAAAAAATTAAAATTTGACAGTGATGAAAAACTAACAAAATGCCAATTTTGTGTTTAAAATGATTTTAAAATTTGCCAATAAAATTTATTATACTCTTTTGATAAGTAGGTATATTTGTTATGATTTGAATGTTTAAAATCAATTATTTATTTTTTTAAGTTTAATTATAAGTAACTTTTTTTATGCAATTTGTCACAATTTCAATAAAAGCTAAATATATTATTAACTCAAAACAGGAAGGAAACTTTCGTACTGAAGATAGTGTTAGGGATAAGAAATTAGATTTTAGTTAGACAAGTTATATTAAGTTACAATATAGGCAGGGGCCCATCAACAATAGTTGGGAAATAATGATAAAATAAGGAAACCACTGAGCTTGCAGCCATTAAACGTAATTGTAGAACACTAGGGGATATATAAACAAAGACTGGAAAGAAAAGAAGGTTTGTGAGGGAATCGAGCTAGGACCAGAGGTTGTCCTAGAGAAGAAACAATGTCAGGCATAGCCAGAAATTCCATCTGTAGAAGTGACGGGAGTCTGGAAGGTTCACGACATATATCTCCAGTGAATTTAACCAATATTGGTGAGCAAGCTCTAGTTATGGTAATTAATTCTCTTTATTGACATAAACTCCAGATAGTAGGATTGACTTAGTCTATCTCAACATTGTCATCGCTCTGAGGAATAAGGTTGAATATGTTAAAAAATATTATCTGAAATAAATTATAAGTGTTTTCTGATTGTATTATAAAGATATTACACAACCAGAAAATAAATTTAAACTCATAAATACAATTGAACCACCGATATTTAATTATTTAACGAACCTGTAGCATGGCCATTAAACTAATCCTGTTTCATAAGAACATTTAATAAACAATTGTTTAAAATTAGTTTTCCAATTTTAAGAACATAACACTTATAATTTTTGCATGTTCTATTGACTATCCGAAAATACATAAAAATATTACTTACTTATCTGAGATGAAATATTATAAGACCTCATCAAATATTATTACTTATCCGAGATGAAATATTAGTAAGACACAGTTATATTCCAGTTCCTAAAAATGAAATGGAAACTAAGGAGGAAGCTGCAGTTAATATTAGGATTTTAATATTAGCTAAGGGCTGTTGATTGGCAACCCATAGAGACATATTCTTGCACCTTAGTGATATCTTAATTTGTCAGAATTCTGCCATGTTAACGAAGCAGTACATATTTCACCTTATCAAAAAAAAAAATTGTCTTTGTGTAGGTTTACAAGTACCTTTTTACTGAGATGAGATGCACTTTATGTAAGACAAAAAACATTTCAATTAGTATGTTCGTCTGTTTGACAGGTAATGGACTTTTAGAAATGAAGATTCAAGAATTGAAGTACAGAATAGCAGAATAACAAAAGCTGGGTAACAAAAGGAATATTGGGAAGAGAAGCTAATAAACGATTTGGGTTTAAAAATCTATTTCATTTTGATTAATGGTAAATTTATTATGGTGACTACTGGTTATTAAAAATAGCTGTTTATTAGCTGATCTAATAACATTGTTATCATTGGAGGGAGGAGAGTCTACTTAGGAGACAAAAACTTAAACAATCATGTTTCTTCATATTATCCATTTCACCCTTTCGTCAGGTTTATTAAACATTTATAATTACACTAAACTTATATTGAAACAATACATATACAATGAAATAAATGTGTTTGTAAATTATGTTGATTGGTGAATATGGAGAAGAGAAAGAAACAGTTCAAAACTCTTAACTTTATGCAATTGGTATTTTATACTGCCAGGTGTACTAGTACAACAGAGCACAAAATGGGAAAACAAAGAGCAAAAGTTATTTCAAACTTAGCAATTTTTATAACAAACAATCTCTAACTAAAATTGTTTTTACGAAACAAATTTTGAAAATTCAATACTCTTCAAACTCACCTTTGTTTTGGAACAGAGTGGAGCTTTACTCTCAACCAACAAATCTACGACTTGATCATGCCCTGACCTGGCAGCACAGTGTAATGGCGTTAAACCATCTCTAGTCTTACCTTCTATATTAGCACCCTTCTCTATAAGTAGTGACACCATTGAAAGTTTACCCCACTTGGAAGCCACATGGAGAGGTGTTATGTTGTGCTGAAATCAGATTATTATACAATTGTATTAGTTGTGAATAAATAAATAATAAAAACACTAAGCCACAAATTGAGAATGATTGGTAAATTTTACCACTTTAAACGTTAATTATTCCTAAATAAACAGATCTAGAATTTATTGTTTTTTATAGCAATTAAAAAATTTTGTAGCATTTGATTCTGTAAGGAAAAAAAACATTTACAGAATTTTAAGCTTTTAAAATAAATCATAATATAAATCTTATCTGATTTTCCCCTTATCTAGAACACAATTTAATATATAAGCCTCATATGATGGTTGTAGTAAAAATACATTTTATCAAAGGTTACAAATCAAGTCAACAATGATAAAGTGTAATATCATTTCATGATTACTTGCAGTCATAACATCAATATAAAAGATTGAAAGGTCATAACAAGTATTTCGGTTTGTAAAAAGATAAGACAAATGAAGTGGTGTTGAGAAAGACTTTGTTTAAGCTATCTTTTAAGTATTTAGATCAAACATTCAGAGATAAAAAAAGTAATAATAAACAACATGAATAAATAAATAATTTCTCACCTTACAAAATATAACATAAATTTGGATTTATAAATTTCTTTTATATTTAGTATTCTCTTTAAGTCTTGAGGATTCAAAATTAGGTATAGTATTGTGTTGCAATTTTTTGTCCCAAATAATTTTGATAACTAGATGAATGAGATGCTCTATGGCTAAGAAAAATCTGATTATCTAAATCACTTGTTTTTACTACATAAATAACTGATCATTAAATACATTCTACATTTAATTGTAATTTTATGTTCAAAGAAAGCAACACAAATTTTGTTATTTTTGTCTAACAATGAAGCATTTGTGACACATAATAGCATTTGAAGCATAATACTATAAATATTTACTTTTTAGTATATAAATTACAAAAAGAATAGTCTGATATAAAATATTTCTTCATCCATTAATTTTTCTGCCTGTAGTCTGACAGCCTATGAAGAACTATTAAAACTAAATGCATAGTTAGTTTTAGGGTACTTTAACATCAGCATTTGAACGGCTGCTGTTCAGTCGTGCCCGTCATACTGGTTTTTTTTTAAACTTACTGGTATGATGGTAGTGTTTATGCAAAAGTGGTTGACGGTTTAACTACAGTTCAACTGCAAAATGTTGAGGTTGAAACGCTTGACCGGACTACCGGAATCTAATCAAAACACATATCTTAGAGCATGCATGTTTACATCGTCTATGCCAACTGCTCAACGTGTTCTGTTTGGTTTATTTTTTCAGTATACGTTTGTGTGTCAGTTTTTCGTGTGGTGTGATGTAATTACATCTTCAGTTTTCTTTCTTCACATGTCACTTTCTATTACATGTATAAGTTCGTCAAACAATTTAATTGACACTCTATAATAATTTTAAAATATTTCCGGATATTTTCTATAACTCTACCTATGAAGTGGTCTTTTGCAAAGTAGGGGGTGCATGCAACATCATCTCTTCTATTTATTGCTTTGCAGCAGTAAAATAGCTGTGATTATGTTGCTATTATTTAATTCTAGCATGTTACAAACAGGAGACTTGACTATCTACGATACACAATTCCAATAAACTAAAAAAAGAATGAATCGTGATAGAGGAAACTTGACAAAGCTACAATTGACATGGTTTGATCACTGTATGTAGCTCCAGTCTGACCACCATGGTTGAACACCAGCGGTTTAAACACTGATGAAAAAATAGCTGTAGGTTATACTGATGTTGACCAATTCATCATTTTTTGTTTGGATTTAGTAGACTACAAAACACAAATTTAATTTAATTTCACAAAAGCTTTTGTTCCTTTTTTACAGGTAAAAAATTAGAAAATAATTGCCAAGAATATGGTAAACTCTGATTTCTCAAAATATATTCCACAAAAATCCATAAAGTCTGAATCAATTGTAGTTTAAAAATCTGAAAGAAAATTTAACTCCTTAAAACTCAGCATTGAGATTTTACTTTAAAATTATCATTTTTAAGAATCAATGAGTTAAAATTTAATTGTACATATATTTAATTTGTCTGAAATATGATAGTATTTGGTATGATGGTACCGAAACCAATATAGTAATAATGATTAGTCTGAATAATGAATTTATCACAAGTTTTAAAGTTAAATATTTTGTAAAGTCACTGGTTGAAATGAGATCTCGATTAGTTATATTACCAAATCTAATATTATATCTCATCTCGATTTATATAGGAAAGCCAAGTTAGTTTTTAATGATATTTTCGATTTATTATATAATGAAAGACACATGTACCTTGGCAGAGAAGTTGATATCAGCACCCTTCTGATGTAATACATTGGCAATGCCTGTGTTGCCATAATGTGCAGCAATATGTAGAGGGGTGAAACCACTCTTAGAAGTCACATCAGGGTTGTGCTCGTTCTAAAACACCAACAGAATGTAAAATAAGCTAAACTTTTGTTTAAATTTTTATCAATTCAACGTTACTCATCTGAAAATCTGTGGACAAGCATAAGTAGAAATCTATATTTAATAGAAAATTGGAATGCCCAAAATAAAAAGTTGGTTAAGGGCTTTTGAAATTCAAAATTCTGAATTACATCTCAAGTATGAAAGCAATGAAGTAGGAATTTTTAACTGCATTGCTATACAGTAAATACGACAATTCAATTATTTAAGTATCTCTAGATGAAAAACGTCCTGTGCAAAAATATATTATAATTATTACATTTTCAGTTTAGAAGTAAATTTGATATTTTGAAATTTGTTTTAATAATCAATTTTAGGATATTAATTTTATTCTAATTTAGTCTAAACTACAAAATGGGATTTCTGTGTTGAGATAGGTACAACACGAATACCCAAATACTTTAAATACTCACTTATCGTAATATCAGCACATACCGTATCACACAACACATTCTTATTTGTATAAAAGTATTTTAATTTTGTTGTGATTAGTTAGTTTTTTTTTTTAAATAAAAAGTTATATAATAATTTTTCTCTACATTTAGAATCATTTTATTTTTCAAGAACCGCCACTTTATAACTTTCAGATTACTATTCATGGCCGAAACAATGTCCTTAAGTGTATCTTCCACATAACACAGAGCAGTGTCATCTATAAAAGAAGTTAACCTACCTTTATCATTAGCATTACAAAGATATATTAGTTCCCTTTTCCAATATATCTACAATTTTACATTTTTTCATACAATATTTATTTATTTTTAAGTTTTACATCTTTTAGTAGTGGCAATTTAGAGAAATGTTACATTACAATTATAAGTTGATGTTATTTTTGGATTATAAATAAATATTGAGTTTGACTTCTAAGATAATATTAGATAGAAAATATTCGAACACATTTGTCGTTGAAACGTGTTTCATTATGTAAACGTAATATTTGTGAGATCTTGTGTCGAGTTTTTTCTATCATTCATGGATTAGTTTACCACATGTACGAATCTGCATATTTTTAGAAAGTCAAACGTAAGTAAAATTTATTACAATCATCCTTTTGTATCTTAGACCATATTATTTTAATACGCTTTTAATTGACTTTTTTTAACCAGAGTAATGTTGTATATTTGTACATATATAAATAATATTTGTTTCTTTTATAATGACTTTATGAAATATAGGAATTATGTTTTCTACAATTAAGTAAAACTACACATCTACTTTTGTGATGATCCGGCTGGCTGTATCATTTATAATAACTAATTTCATCTATTCGAGTTACAATTTACTTCAACATCAATCCGAATACCTATAGTATTTATTTAGAAGTATTTTACCAGTACACTATACACTATACAACTGCCCAATCCCTACCTCTCTGTGCACTTGTGTCTGGGAAAGGTAAAACGAGGAAGTTATAGACGTTTTGGCAACACATTTGGTTTTTCTTTGCAGTGAAGTCGTTTGATAGACATGTGCTAATTAGTGCTGTTAGGAGGTATGTCAAGGGTTTTTAATAGTTTTAAAGGGTAATTAGGTTTATGACACTACTAAAAGTTAGAATGAATTATTATAACAATTAATTGATTTGTGACTGTAATTTGGTCATAAGTTAAGGAAAGATAAATTTGATATAGTTTTACTAACAATTATGCATAATTATTGTATGTCTCGTCGAAACTGGTTTAAGTTAATTATGGATTGGTGATCAGTTATGGTATTATGTGCTTAAACATAATCTCGACCTTAATTATAGTCCTCTAACGGCCACGGTTGCATGTTAGTAATCTCACCGTTTTTGCACTTTTAGTTGTAAATTTTAGGTAAGAATTGCTGTTTTGAACTAAGAGATGGTATTCTCTATCAAATAGTAAAAGAAAACAGTAAAATAAAAATGGAGATATGATATAAGGTTTGTAATGTACTATAATTTAATTTAATAAAGTAATAGTTTAGTATAAATACCATGTTTTACAGTTACAGAGACCATAGGTGTTTCAGTAAGCCAGTTTTTATTCATTAATGGACTGAACTGAGAGTTTTTACCTCAAAACCAAGAATCCATACTTTACCGGGAACAATGCTTACTTACATTCTTAAAAATAATATTGTTGTTTATCTTGGAAGAATAAAATCATTTCAAATCAATTTAGAAAAAATAGTTATAATTAATTATATACAATTTAAAATGAAAAATATAATATAAAGAGTTAATGTTATGAATAGTAGGATGTAATTTAAAGCTTATAAATAAAAGTTCAAAAAGGCAAGAGGTAACTGAGGGGTTTGAATTAAACCCAATCAGGAGATGGGGTGGAGCTTATTGATAGAAAGGAGATGGGGGTCGCAGAGTGGAACCAAACATATCTCATAAAAAATGCATTCAACAACTAACTGTACTGTATTTATTTCAAAAATCATATATATATATATATATATATATGTTTCTATTTCAAATGTAATTTTATGTTTTTTGTTGTTGCTCTTTCAAATGGATTAATCAAAATTGTTGAAATGTCAAAAATACCTGAGATATTTTTTGTTTTTAAAGCTTTTAAACGATCTTCATTTTGAAATTTGTGGACATAAATTGCTGGTTGCTTTATTTTCTGCCATGGGCAAATCACAATAGCTCTATATAATAGACTCACACAATAGATTAGAAAATATGGTAATAAGACCCAAAAATCATTTCAAAGATAAGACTAGTAGACATCTCACACTCTCGGGTATTTTCAGTTTCCATGAGGAAAATAGCAATAGCTAGAATTTTTATTCCAATTTTGCAAATAATTCTTTATATTAATGATCCTTTTATTTTCAATTAATTATATAATTTTAAAATAATAATTGTCCTTTTGATGTGTCCTCATCTTAATATTTTATATATCAGCTAGGTTATATGCGCGGAGATTAACATAACACATTAATTAACAAACAGAAAAACCTTCATAATCTTTGCACATTTGAGTAATAAAACCTCAAACAAACTAAAGATTTCTATAAATAAGCTCATTTTTTCTTTTATAGTTACAGAAAGTAACATATTTAACCCAGACCATTAAATATGTACCCTGAGAAGTTGATTCTAGGGTAATATATTTGGTCAACAAACTAATTGCTATGGCAATAAACAAAAAAAAAATTGTATTTAAAACCTTGTATTTAGTAAATTTTATTTATCATTATATGGTTCAATATGTTACTATCTTAAATTCTGTAAAACAGCTCAACATAATAATCTCAAATCGTAACTTAATTTTAATAGACCATTTGTGAGATTCTCCCCACGCTATAACTTTTAAACAAATTATCAGGTTTGAAGAAATTTGGAACAAGAGAGGAATTTTTTAAGTAGGAACTACTTTATTACAGATCACATAAAAGTTTATTAATGAAAAAATGCATTAATGAAACTGAGCATACAAACTACAATATTTCTTTTATTTTTCTATTTATCTTCATGGAGATCTAATAACTAGTTTGAGATTACATCCATACACTTTTCTTGTGTTACTTTAAAACAAATTCTTAGATTCTTAAATTAGATTCATTTCATGCCAACATTCTGTAAGCTTAATCATTCTCTCCCGCCCCCCCTCCAATTACACCCAAGTACAGTAGACTCCCTCTAGTTCGGCCACCTCAGGACCGGACAACTGGCCGGACTATCCAGATGTACTATCAAAATTTTAAATATCCCTATTAAATACATTACCTATGCTTAAGAATCAACAAAAGACGTTATTTAAACATTTTTACAACATTATGTATTTACCAAAGAGAAGATTTTGACATCTCTTGGTTGAATTGTCATGTTGTGCCACTCATAGATACATTTTTGCAACACATATTAAAAAGTAAATACCAATACCGTACTAAGGATAAAACTGACAGAAAAACACATTACAGTACATACTGTAAAAACAAACCAGAAATGTATTTGAGGAAATTACTGTACAACACGTATTACTTGACTCATAATCTATAAAAATTTTAAAAAATTCGTTATTCTTTTTTTGCCTTTTCTGATTAAGAGTTTTTTTGAAAGCATAGTCATGCCATTTTCTCATAAACATCACGTCGACAACTGTTGCAGCGGCTTTGGACCGATTCAACTTTATCTAGACGCTCTAGGATACTGAGTTTTTGTTCCATTGTCACAAACGTATGTTTACATTTTTCACTCATTTTAGAAAACATTTTTCTCAAAGCTACCTCGCACACGTACAACTTACACTTACTCACAACATTCACTCCCGAAAACAGTCCTACATACTAAACAGCAAAAAACTTTCACACACGAAATTACAGATCAATCAATCTCACTGTACAGTACGTACTACATATAACCAATCGGTTTGTCACAGGTTAGGTGCGATCGACCAATTACAAGCTCGCCCGTAAACTAAACTGACATACAATAAATAGTTTACTGTACAGTACTTCTACGGCTGGAGTAGACTAAACATTCAAGATAAAAGATAAACGTGACATGACATTCAAGGCGACGTGACTGATATGACTCACCCTCCTAGGACCGACCGAACCATCCAGCGGCCGATCCAACAGAAGCCGAACTATAGGGCGTCTACTGTACTAACAAAAAATTATTACAATTCTGTTTAAAATTCGACTAAATTCTCACCTGAAGCAATAATGCGGCAGCTTTACAATCATCTTTCTTGGCAGCTATATGTAGAGCAGGTAATCTCACTTTGCCCCTAGTGTCATTCTCTAAGAGTACAGCGACTACTTTGTCATGTCCTTGTTGCATTGCTACAGCCAAAGGTGTAAAACCATCCTATTGTAAAATAAATTATACAATTTAAAAAGATGTAAACACAACAAAAATGCTAAATAATTTTAATAGCAATGTATTTGTTTTCAAAATAGATAATTAAAAATTTTATAAAACAACAAATTTAAATAACTGTAAGTAATAATGACAAGACTACTGCTAGAAAACTGTTTAAAGTGCAGTGTACTTTGGGTGCTATGAGAGGAACGTCGACTGTTACCATAGAGGTGTTGTTAAGTTTGTCTCCACTAGATATTGTTATCTTCGGTGAGGCTAGGATAGTGGTCTTCAGACTCCAATGTATGGTCATCTGGCACTATCATCAGGCAAACATATCAGAATCTGGGACATTTTGCAAATAGATATTCTTGAAATGTTATCGAACTGGGTGACAAAAATTACTGACCTTGAGTCACCATATGGTGTCAGTTGCGTTGACAGACAGGAATGGTCTCAAGGTGAACCTAGATATATGAGGATTGCATTGACTTTGTTACACATACAGGTCCAAAACCTTCAAAAGTACTGGGTCAAATGTTTATGGAATCGGACCCAAAGAGAGCTTTAGTCTAAGCCTGGAAATACTGACAACAGTGATTGTCCTTATATAATGTCCGAGGAGAAATATACATAGAGGCTACAATATGATGAGCTATATAAATTTAGCCAGTAGGCCATCACTTTTGGCTTTGAAAAATATAACTATACTTCTAGGATAGTATGGACTATGATGTCATTCTGAAAACCCCGTCAAAACCAACAAAGTATATCAGTTGTGGATTCCGGATCATCAGAGTATGGAGATAAAATGAGAGGCAGAGAGCTGTATAAAAAACTAAATGAATGCCAATTCATTGTCACAGAATCTGTCTTGATAGTTTTAACCAGAAGTTTTGGGAGAGAATAAAGTGTAATGTACAGTCTAAGAGGATGCTCAAGGATTCGTCGAGATTCCATACAGAGGAGGACCTTAGACTGAACAGGACTGATATGCAGAAAGTGATTGGTCAATGTGATTTACCGTAGTCATTTACACAAAATGGATTATGCACATCAGACATTTTATGTAGGATATGTAGTACAGTTGTGAATTACATCCCATTCTTACAAAATTGTGGAATTCCTGCGGCATTCTGCATAGAAAAATGTAACTACTCTTAAATCTTTTTATTCAAGATTGTAAAATTCCTTCTTTAATTCCTCAGTCAATGTGTTTTTTTAGGTGCTCAGTGGTTGTTAAACTGAAATCTTTAAAAAAACTTACTCTTTCTTTCACAAGCTGGTTGACTGATAAATGTGTGTCTTCTTGCATAAGAATGACAAAAATTCTCAGCTGATTGGGATGTAAATTACAAGATGTTACAACCAGATGTCTAGACATCCTGTTTTTTATGAATTTAGGTTTTTATTTTATTATTTTTTTTTTTTTACTGAAATTTTATATATTGTCTAGAAATTTTGTAAAATGGGAATAAGACATTAAAGTAAAATAACAAAAAATACTAAAAAAATGATGTATAAAAGTTAAAAAATAAAAAAGGTAGGTTACAACTTTATGGCACTTGTTTCAAGAATTTTAATTTTTAGGTGAAAAGTTGTAATTTTAATTTCGTATCAGTTTACTGTTACCAACAATAAAATAGTCAGATCTCAATAAACTTTACAACTACTCTTCATCTACAACTAGAAATTGTTTGATGACAATCAACCGACCATTAAACTAGCAAATTGACAATCACTATTAAATTACCATACAAATACACGTTGATCAAGCTGCCCACTTTGAATCATCATAACAAAAGGGTAATTCAACATTTAGTTGATTTCCTATTCATAGCATAGCTCGGTTTTCCAATTCCAAATATGATGCATCACACATGAAACGAATGATGTCAGATAAATAAACAATAATCGACCTTATTTCCTCCAACCGACTTCCTTTTCCTCACAGTTCGACCTTGATGACCAATTGCATTTTAGATTGGGGTCTCGCCCACATTCATAACTCTTCTACTATTGGACAGGACGGGGCAATTTAAATAAGTCACTACTTTCCTTTTAGGTACTTCATAACGCAATTATATTCAATATTTTTAGTTGCAGCAATTTGCACAGGAAACTTCAATCATTTTATGTTCATGCTATTGAAAGTTTCTAGATTGCATTCAATGTTTTTGTTTAAATTTTATATCTTTTAATTTTGACTAATATCAAAACTACATAAAATTAGAACATTTCTAGATGTCTGAATATATAAAAAAAAATGATTGATTGAAAACTCAATTATTTTGTTATACAAATTTGAATTTTGTATAATAAATTTTCCACAATTTTTTCTCAATAAATCTAAGTAGTCTTAAACCTCAAATATATCATCTCTAAATTTCAAATTGCTGAAATTGATTTTCATCTTGTTTTCACTAAGCTCTTCTTGGTTGGTCTGGTTACAACCACAAAGAAGCTCAATTTTTAATTTTGTACGGAGTTGGGAAGTTGGGAGGACCTATCTATATCCACAGAAATATATGGGAAAAACAAAGAAATGAAAAAAAAATTGTTTATATTTGGTAAAAAATTCCTATTACATGACTATTGACATTCTGAACAAATATACGCATAATAACTCTAACTGTATGTATGTAAATTTATTTTGAAGACAAGTTAAACGTGTAACATCAGAGACCACATTTCTCAAATAACTTCTACCATTCTCTAAAAAATTAGGTTCTTTTGGTAATTTTCGATAGTTAAAAGAATCGTGATATCATGTGTAAAAATGTATACAAACCATAGTTTTTATTTGTTTTCAGTTATAATTCAGCAATTATTCATCCAAACAAGATTCTACCCAGTTTTGTGCAATGGTGCAAACATAACCTCAACATTGAGATAATAACAATCTAAGAACAGCTGTTAAGCAAAAACATATAGTTATTACCGTTTTGGTGGTTGCAAAGGTAATAATTATTAATATTTTGGTCAGTAGATACTACCACTGGGGTTTTAGAATGTAAACAATCATTTATGCAAAAAAGGATTAAATGTGAAGCACTTAATTTTTCCCTTTTTTTACAACAAATTTTTACAAAAATCAATTATAAAACTTCAAACTTGTTTTATTATAAAATTTATTTAAAAAAATTATACTTAGGAACAAACAGAGAATTGCTAAAATTTAATATTTCTTCTAAATTTAAAATATTTTAGTGCTGATTGTATTATATTTTGACAATAATGAATCACCTCAGTGGCAAGTGTTTGATTAGCACCCTTTCCAAGTAGAAATTTAACAACTCCATCGTGATTCTCTTGTGCTGCCATGTAGAGTGGTGTAAATCCATTCAAACTTTGTACGTTAACGACAGCTCCATTCTCAACTAATATCCTTGCAACCTCTTCTTGCCCAGCTGAAAAACAATTTCAAATATTTAGTAGTAGGTTACAACTAAGTTTTGCAAAATAAAATAATTCTGAAATATAAAATAATTGTTTGTCATATTCTTATTATTATAACTTTAAAATTCTACAAAAACTAAAACTAAACTCCATGGTGCAATATTATGTGAGAGCCTTGGTATCTTTTTAGTTGGGTAATGTGTGAATTAGTACATCAAAATTCCTGTTGGCATTGTTCTAGCCTTTTAACTGAAGTTCACTACCAGTTAGTTGTAGCTTCCCCATTTTCCAATCAAAGCTGGGTCGACTTCGTAAATGTTTGGACCACCAAGGGGGTACAAACATTTGAGTACGGAATCTCTCAATAATGAACCCAGAATGGTAACTACTAAACCATAAGCTCAAAATTCTACAAATCGAACATTCTATTCTGTAATGGGGAAGGCTTCAACATCCTCATATCTCACATAGGCCCTATCTATCACCATCTCATCCAGAGAACAATATCTTTATTTATCCAAACCTATATGTTCTTTCGACATGCCTTACCAGATCAGAAAGGTTATCTTGCAAGTCATACATTCAACATGTAACCAAGCTCTTCATATCTTATTCTACTATATCTCCATACAGACAACAATAAAATGCTCAGCTGCTTCTTAAAGCCCAGATCCATCACATGAAGGTAGTCAAATCATCTTTCTTCCTCATGATTGAGAGATTATGTACAATTTCCTGTCATGATACCCAATATCACACGTAGATAATTTCTTCTCCTTAACTCTATAAACTACTTCCCTTTCCTTTATCAATTCTCTTTAGGAAGATCTTTAATTGTCTTTCCTGCCTTTCCATTTATGTCAATTCATCTTATCTGATCAACTACTAAAATTAGTTTTACTGGTCTGTCGAGAATGTTAAGGTTGGTTCAAGATCTACAAAAGGAGTTGATGAACCCAACCTAATCAACACACTATCTTGATATCCAGCAACTCCATAATGTCCTGGCGTTCGGTTTGACTTCATTAATATATGCTAGTTTGATCTGCACTCTACATTAACCTATTATGGGAGATCTAACTTTAAACAACCTCACTACTGCATATTATACAAGGATATACTCTCCTTATTTCTTCCCAAAGGAAACCCATCTCTCCATAATAGTACACTATATGATTGCATATGCTTCTAACTAGAATGGTGGTACATACTTCCCTAATGGATATGACATACTGGGTAATACACTTGAGCCTGAATTGCCAGTATCACAAATACTCTGGACCCATCCTTGTAGGAAATCAACAAATCAAGTAATCTCTCATCCCAGTAATTCCTTACGGCAAAGACTACATCATACTAAAACCAACATGTTCAGAATTTATCTTTATTTTAAAATTTGCAGTCTCCTAGTGAGGGGGATCTTTTAATTAAAATAAATATACATATAGTTTCTTTAATTTCAAATATAAATTAATTTAGTTTATAGTTTCAAATTTTCATAAATTTGGTACACATTTAGTTTTTATTTAGCTTGGAAAAGTTCTCTGATCAAATGGTACCAAAAAATTTTTTTTTTAAATCACAATTAACTAAGATACAGCTTTATTATGATTTTATACAGCTCGAACAAAATCAAAAATTGACACCAATTAAGAGAATTTTTTGAACTAGTATGAACTTCTCAGATCATACAAGAAAAAATATAATTCTACATAGACTTGCTTACATTATAAAATTATCAACATTTATTGGAGCTAAATAACTAAATTATTAATAACTATTGAGCGATAACTAAATTAAGAGTATGTGGTTTTTTAATATTTTCAATAGTTAAAATACAAAAACATGCAAAATTATCTAAATTTTAATTTAAATTATTATCAAAACAAACCAAAATTTTACCGTTCAACCTTTAAATTTAGGGAAGCAACCTTTAAAATGTCAGATCTCCCGAACATTATTATTCATGTAATCTGTTCACGCTTTGACAATTATGGTAATTGAATTCAATATGATTGTTAAGTCTGAAGAGAACCTTATGAGATAAAATTTGTGACTAAATTTGAAAATGGAAAATGATGAATTTTATGAGTTAGGAGAAAACAAAAATTGCAATACATCCACATACATAATCTATTTTCTTGTTATAATATTAGAGTTACGGGTATACAGTATATTTTTATCAACTTTATTATTGCTCCAGTAGATATTTCTTTTTATTTACTATTAAATTACGATGAATAACAACTATTATAAGAGAAGAATGGAATATATAATATTATGTATGTAGTCGCTTTATTGGGGTATAAAAATGTCTTATTTTCTATTTAAAAATTAACACATTTGATTTACAATATATGTAGAAATGAAATGCACATTCAAAAATAATGATTTGTTTATCCAGACATTCATTAACACGTCTCATCACATTTATAATCATCTTTTTTTTTTTTTTAATCAATAAATTATGAGGTTACATGCATCACTTTTATTAACCAAATAAGATTATATTTATAGTTCCAAGATTTAAAACTGTTCTGTACATTCTCATAGGCATCCACTTGAACACAACAGACTTAGACAACTCAAAGAACTTCCGAGTTTAGTCGACAGCTGCTCGTCAAGTACAGAGATTAAAATCTGAGGAAACTCATGCATGAGACAAAAGCCACATGGTGGAGCATTGTCTAATAGTAGGGTTATTCTGTTGTACAATCACTTGTTCTCTGATATTTTTGGTCCAAATAAGACTTGAGGATGTTTTAACGATTCACATAAAACATGGGCGTCATCGCCGGGAGGGACGAGTCCCCCCCAATATTTGAGATGTAAAAATATTTTTGCTAAAAACTAATGATTTACTTAAAACCTTAAAAGGTAAACATCGGGCTTTGTCTTTACTAGGGTTTTTAACATTACATTTCTGTTACAAACGCAAATAGAATTAATTTTGAATAGTTGTATGCAATAAAGCCCATTATGTTGGTAGTTAGTTTGTCGTCGTCTCGTCTTGAATCTGATCTGACTCATTGCGCAGAAGGTTTGTTTCTCCGCTCGGCTTAAAAAAGTTATAATAATTAGATTTATTGTTTTAGTGTACTTCATTTGCTGACAAAATATTAAAATAAATGCATAAAAAGGATGTTTTGAGAAGTTTAATTAAACAAAATTTCCATACCACCAGACCCCCGGCATATGTCCCCCCCAATAATGAACTGGTGATGACGCCCATGACATAAAATATCATTAAAATTAAGACTTTTAAAAAATTTCCATTTGTATTACACTGTTTAAAATTCTCTTTCTGATTTTTATGAGTATAAAGTTAAATTAAAACAAAAGTTACAATACAGTTAAGTAAACATAGGTCTCCAAATAAAAAAAACAAAATGTTTTAACACTTTACATTATAATAAAGAACAATTTAAATACAATAGAGCGTCAATTTTCCAAACATCAATATAGTAAAACATCAATTATCCCAATATCAATATAGTAAAATGTTAATTATTCAAACATCAAAATAGCAAAATGTCAATTTTCCAAACATCAATATATTAAAACATCAATTATACAAACATAAATATAGTAAAATGTTAATTTTCCAAACATCAATATAACAAAAATCAATTTCCCGAACATCAATATACCAAAACATCAATTATCCAACATCAATATACCAAAATGTCAATTGTCCAAATGTTAATTATAGCAAAACAGCAATTACTAGTGATTGTGGTCTCACTAAAAATTCCAGGCCCACTTGAGTTTCAAAAGAGTTATTATTTTCACAGCTATTCCCGAACATACAACCTGGCTCATAAAGAATTTAAGATGTCACTTTAAAAAAAAAAAAAGAGTTGAAAGAAAACTAGTAATGTACCAAATTATAATATTTAACTACGATGATGAGCATTCCAATAAATCCATCAATACTTCTCTCTGTTTATTATATTATTCTAGATAAATAGAACAATCCAATTTTGAAATATTTGTTATGAGTCTACAACTATTTCTTAAATCGGAGTTATCCTGTACAAGTTGTTGAAAGCCTCTTAACTTACCTAAAGCAGCGATGTGTAAGGATGTATTCCCTTTCTTGGTCGCAGCATCCACTACACATCCTCTCTTCAATAGTTCTATCACAATGTCAACATGTCCATCCTTGGCCGCCAGGTGTAATGCATTCAACCCATTCTGAAAGTCATAGAAAAAATAGTACATTAATTTAAGTTATATGTTACGTACTTAAATGAACACACAAGTAATGCATACTGGATGTGTTAATTAAAAAATATTTTATAACAACTAAATTGAAGGAAAAATGATTGTATTATATGAGGAACAGCTTTGAGATTTATTACAACCTTGGATCGACAAAAAAGACATCCAAGCTTATAAATGCATTGTAAATTGGGACATGACGTTGAGAAAAGAGGAATATTGTTATAGATGACTAGTAGGCATGCTAAGTGTAAAGTAACCAAATGGATTAATTCTAGCTTTATTTTTATAGAGCCTGTTGAAATGTATTCTGTGTTAGTGCGCAGCCATCAGCAGTAAAAACAACCCGAAAGGTTACATTTACATACATACAAAATTTAAGTAAATCTTCAAGTAAAACCAAATGACACACATGGAAAAACAACACTCGGTACAATTGTGTGCAAAATTTACAATAAAAATACTTTTTAAATGGGTCCGTTTTTTTAGATGAGACAACATTCTATGTACCCTGCTGGGGTCATTCACAGTGAGTGTGTCTGTAGCGAACTCGAGAACCCAAGCTGTATCTACACATTTCTCCATGTAGTCTTGGGTTAGATCCCTCTCTTTCAACTTTTCTTGACCAACTCTTATTCTCTTTCGACCCTTATGCTATTAGAGTATTCAAGGGCTAGGATCTTTTTCTTCTTCCCCCCCTTTTTTTTAGAAGGCGATGATGACCAAAAGGCTTTTTGACTTTAAACAACAAGGAAAAATCTATGTAGATACCATAAACAGATATAACTGCCGCATTTGACAGATTGAAAATCCACACGTTGTGTATAAAAACTGATGATTATTTTCCAAAATCCATTCTTTCACCAAGTTTGATCATGAAAAACAAAATTTTAGTTAATTTTTCTTAGCTGTAGTCATGGTAACTGGAATAACATACCTATATATGTTACAAGAATACACTTTTCCTTATATTTTTGAAGGAACAATTTTCTAATAAAACAGGGTTAATGATGAATAAGACACTGCATCTATAACCAAGAGGTCTGTGAGTCAAATTATATTCTTTATTCTGTTACACTCATGTAAGAAATTGAGGATGATGAAGGGAAAACGTGAAATGGTACTTACTTTGAAAATCCAAATTTACCACCACCCAAAATTGAAATCAATGTAACTACGCAGGCCTATTTCTCCAATAGTATGTTTCGTTCAATAAGTTATCAACATCATTGAACGAATTATGTTAGAGAAAATAGAGATTCCGTCACACATAGTGTTAAGTCTTTTAAGCCTACTTTAGCCAACTATATATAGTTATATTTTGCTCGCTAAATACTATTGTCAATTCCAACTGGTGAAGACTAATTTTTATTGGTATGTTCAAATCAATCTTTGGTGAATTTAAAGATATATGCAATATTGATTACGGTCTCAATTACGGTTTCGAATTAGTCCTGAATGATGTTAATATATTGAAAGGTACCAAAATATAGACTTTTGGGTGTTCTGCAGAATCAAATGGGAAAGGATTAATTGCATGAACTCCCATATTCCGAGATCTTACTACATTTTAACTTTACCTATGAGGGTTTGTTTTCACTCATGTGTAATCAAAAAATACTTGTTGGAATGCGTTAATCATGAATATGACCTTACAATGTGATAGACTTTGGCTATGGGTCAACTAAAGGTTAAAATTAAATGTGTTTTACCATGATCTTAAGTTGAAGTGTAAAAATGTATGAATACTCTTTTATGCTAAGAAGTTGATAAACTTCTTCCTAAATAATTTTAAAAAAAAGAAAAGTTAAAGTATATTAAACAAAAACTTTTTCTTTTAATTTTTGTATAGGAAAAAATGTATTTCGTAAATCAATTGCAGTTTGGTCAGAACACGTCAATTTGGTTCGGTAATTAAGTGGAATTAGATTTTTTTTTTTTAATTGAAAATTTTCGACACTATTATTCTATAAATTGATTTTTTTTCAGTTATAACAAATTTAATATTTATTTATTTATTGCAAAACACCATAATATGCATAGCATCGTTATTATAACTTAGTCTTAGCACAGTGGACGCAACCAATTCAATCAGATATATAAGAAATAAAAGGAAAAATTATTATAAATACAGAATTATTACGAGTGGCAAATACAAAGTTCTAATAATAAAAAAAATAATTAACGTAAATAAACCAACAATAGCAGATTTGACACCTAAAAATTAATCATACAACAATAGAACTCTAAAACAAAGTACAAATCAACAAGATAAAGAAATATACAAACATGAGATTAAATTTCAATAACTTAAAACACATGTATATATAATTCACTCCCTTCTACAATTATGAGATTTTTTTTTTTTTGCCCAAGGCTATCTTTACTAATTAAATGGGAAAAATCAAAGAACTCGTTAAAATATTACCAAGTTTGTCATATTTTCAAATGTCCAAATTCTCTTTCAAGTAAAATGGTTAACTGTGAGTGTATATCTCATTATTTTCTTCTATAACATCAACTGATTTTTTTTTTTAAATTCAAATTCTGAACTTTTTAAAATGAGTACTTACTTTCTTTCACAAATAAATATGTGTACAAAAATTAAGTACATATTTTACTATCTATAAATTATATTAAATTTCAAACTGTTGTTAAATATTTACAGTTTACTTTCAACACATATTAAATGATTGATTATTTAAAAAATATTCTAACTGCTAAATAAAAGCAATAAAATTCCAACATGTTGAGTCAGTCATGCTATTTGACTGTCATTAGCAGAAAAAAACATGTCTACAAATGTTCGATATAAACTAATCTAACATCTTTGATGAAACAGTCTCCAGTTATTTGGAGCACATATATTTACAAGATCATTAGCAGATATTTCAAACAGCACTAGATTGAGCCTTTTACATATACTGTATACATTATCATTAATTATTTCTCAACAAAATCACAGAACGATACTAGATACATTCTTAAGATATCTGACATATCATTTTAATCTGTTTTTGTACTGAAACTGTAAACGAAACTTAAAAAGTATAGTATTTTACTGTTCCCAAAATATTTCTATTTCTGTGGAGATTTGGGCTGTTTTTTATGACTAGTTTTTAAAACTTGAATTATTTTCAAGATATACACCTATAAAATACAATTCAGAAATTTACCTAAATAAAAGATCAAAATCGAAAAAAAGTTTTAGATTAAAATTTTTTTTAACTTTAACAACTTTTTGGGGTCGACACGGGAGCTAAAAATTAGCCACACATAACTTTAAAACAAATAAACTTACATTAAAATTAATCTATTACAGAGAGTTGAAAAAAATATTGAAAATCGTGGTTTCCCTGAGTTTGTTTAGATTTTCTGCTGATCAGAAAATACATTATCAATTATTTCATTTTTATAAGAAATTTAATCACCTATAATTTTCTTTAAAACCAATGTTATAATTGAAAAATAACTGAGTCACGGCGTTATTGACCGTTAAAATGGCCAAATGGATCAGTAAAAATGAATTTTTTTTGCAAATTTGACCACCGATTTCTAATGTAAAGACACATAATTTGTCCAAGTTTCGTGAAGATCTTATTATTTTTACCCCATTTGTTGCATTATTAGTGAAAAAAAAATCTTAAATCCAGAAATTAGAATTTTTTAAGGTTAGGAAATACCCTTAATGTTACTATACCCTATCATTTCCGAGTATTTTCTTTTCTTTTCTACGACCCACAGAGCCGGAGATATTAAAAAAATAGTGTAGCGAAGCACTCAAAATGCATCAAAAATGCACTTTTCTAGCGAAGCTCCAATTTGCTATTTTGTCCGATTTTGCTATTTTTTTCGGTTTCTCACTCAGTTGCATGTACAAAAAAATAAAAAAAGCAAAAAATAAAATCAACTTCCCAGTTAAATCACTTCTCATCAATTTTTTGGACTAATTTCCCTCTACTAAAGAGATATTTAACGTTAAAAACTTTAAACAGTCCCCATTTTGAAAATATACAAGAGAACCTACTATTTTTTTACCCTGGTAAAAGGCTATATAACAAATCTGTATATCAAATTTGAACTCAATATTTTATCTACTTCCAAAGATATAAATATTTCATGTAAAAAACTAAATGGTGGATAAATGGGAAACGAAACATTTCGGATCTATGTTTATTGGAAATTTTACCTTATATTTACCTAAGGAACAATGCTACAAAGCTGATTGAGAGTTCTAGGACACCCTGTATGTACAGGGTGATTGATATTGATATAAATGTGTCAGCTATTTGGAATACGTGGAAAGTATTCGATATATTAAAAAGTTAAGTGTCAACTTCCCTGAAATGATGTCTCATTTGGAGTTTTAAAATTTTGATACAATCGGCCATTTATCCATATGGCGGCCAACTTATAATTTTCTTATATAAATACCTTTTTTAACGCTGGTTTTAATTTTATATATAATTTTAAGACTTTTTTGATTCTTGTGAATTTTTGATACATCAAACTTTTTAGGAACTAAAAAGGCTCAAAATGTGAAAAACAAGATTTTAGGCGTTTTTCAGAAGACCATTTTCTGTTGGACCGAGATTAAAATTTGAATGTAGGTTGAGTGTTAAGTAATAAAAACTACTAAAAATTTGAGAATCATACCAAGGCTTTCATTAGAGTACTCAGAATAATTTAAGGCTGCCTTAGTAAGTTGTAAGTTGTTAAGTAGTATTATTTCGTTGTATAATAAAGTAAATCCATACTTTAAATAAAATTATAAATAACTTTGTATTTACAATAAAAAATGTATCTTACTGAGGAACGATTTCTTTACAAGTATCAATATTATTATAATTACAAAACACAAAACAAAATACACACACAGTGGATAAAAAAATCTCCTAAAGAATTGATTTTACTTCAAAAACAGAACGAATTGCAAAACTGTATTTTAGATGAAAATAAAGTAACAAAGATTACTAGATAGCTACTCAGATCTAAGTTGTGTCCGAAATGAAACCCGCCATTTTGAAACCGTTAAATAAGAAATTATATTGTTTTTTTTTAAATTGCAAAAATACAAAACTTAAATCAGGAAAATTAATTGTTCATTAAATTATCGCCACTTTTTAGACCCGTCACGGGAGTAACAGAATTTATTTTGTTGATTTTCAAATTTTTAGTAGTTTTATTACGTTACACTATCTCCGGAAATGCGGTTGAACGAAGGGTCGCCTCACTCTAACGCACGCGCCATCACACACAAGCGCGCAGAGTATTAGGACCGGCCGGTACTTGCCGTGGGCCACACACGAGTTACCTACTAATAATCGGACGTTGACATTCAAAAGGTTAAATTATCAATAACTTTTGAGGTAATTCTTGCAGAGCCATTACAGTTGGCAGCCTGTCTGGCAAGTTACTTGCATCTTACGTAACATAGAGGTTCCTTATAAGGAGGGAAAGACCTGTGAACTGATGTTCCCTAATAAGGCAACTCCTGCCAACCGAGCAAATCAAATTATATCAAATGTCTTTTATACAATCTGCCGTTCAAGAAATATGAATAGGGTGTATCAAATTGTAAGGCTTTATTGCAGTACACTCGTCGGATTCTAAGAATTAATCATTATTAGGTTATTAAAGAATTTCTGATACAGCAATTTTAGACTTTGCAATGTCCCCAGTGTGGATATGAGACTATGAAATGTGCACAGATATTATCCAATGGAGTAATTTGACAATAATATCTACTTTATCAGATACTGGCCCAAGTAGTATAGAGAAGGTATATAAATGTATCCAAAAATCGATGTATTTTTTTTTCTTTTTCTTGTTGTTTAAAGGCAAAAACCTTATTTAAAAAAAGAAGAAAAGAACATAACATAAAAAAACCCTAGCTCTCGAATACTCTAATAGCGTCAAGCTCGGAAAAGAACGAGAGTTCATTAAGAGCGACCCGATAGGGAAGATGAAAGAAGGGATCTAACCCATGACGACATGAAAAAAGGAGTAGATCCAGCTAGGTACTTCGAGATTACCAAGCCAGCACTCACCATAGTGAATCCCTTAGCAATTATCGATATCCAGTATTTTTTGCTGGATACTGTATAACATTTTGAAGCCCCCATTTTGATGAGACCAAAAAATCGGTTTTTAGAACTGTCCGTCTATCATCTGTCGCCTATATTAGTGTTCTACAGTCCAAACGCGTGAGCCAATATTAATCAAATTTAATGTGTGGAAATATTTTGACCATATCTAAGGTAACTAAAAAGGAGGGGGGGGGGTTCTGACGGTAAAAAAATTAAAATTACGATTTCCTAAAACCGGCTCTAACAAATTTTGCTCAAGTGTAACCTCTAAGGAACAAAGTAAAACCAACAATATTCGTGAGTAAAAAAATTTTTAAAACTGCGATGGGTCCGTTACAAAAGACTTAATTTCTCAAAATCGGCTTTACTGTTTTAGTTAAAATTTAGTGAAATGTAAAGATTTCGAACACCGAAAACCTGACCAAAATCCCAAGTAAAAAAAAAGAATAATTGGTAAAAGAATAAAAATGAACCTAGACCGTCGTCATTAAAAGCGGCTTTTTAATCTTGTGTGATTATTTAAGTCAAGGACTCGCTTATAGCAACCAAAGAAAGTCTAGGCCCTGACAGCGTTACAGACTACCAACTACCGAACCTACTTTTTTGGTGACGGATAGTTTTGGTTTTGAAGATGGGCGAATGAGAGAGTTTGTTCAATGTTTTTTGAACGTTTATTATGTATGTGTTAGTAAACGCTCTATACACAGAGTCACATTTTGTTAGAAATGTGTATGTAACACAATGATGCTACGCTATTAAGCGAGTAAAAAATATCGTGGTAAAATACCAGTGTACAAAATTATATGTATTGTGAACGGAAAAAAGTGTAAAATAAAACAATCCGATATAAAAAACCTAGTTTTGTAGGTGACCTTACTTTTTCATTAAGGCTAATAGTACAGACAATTCCCATCTCATTTCCATTGTGACTGCCAACTAAAAATGAAACGGAGTATAGATGTTGTAATTTTAGTCCGATTTAGCTCTAATTTTATATGTAGGTTAGATATTGGATTGATTGGAAGTTTTTTAAGGATTAGACCTATTTATTTACTAGTAGGATGAGACTTATTAATGTCTCATAATAACTCATTTTATACTCCTTTAAAATCTGCATTCAATGAAGCCTGAATGTTTTTTTTTAACAGTAACAAAAATTAAAAAATTAGAGCCCTTCGTGTTGTGTAGGTCATATAGAAAGACGTCCTCGTTGAAACGTAAATTGAAACACGATTCGCAGGATGTACAACAACTCATTTTGTACAGTTTGGTGATTTACATTATTACCGAGTTCGAGATTTGCAATCTTGCGATTACATAAAAAATAAATTAAGGCCTTATCACGTCAACGTATAAACACAGTCCCTACTTAGTTCAATATAATGCAGTATTACATGTCAAAGATGTTGACGCTTTTGCAGACTTTATTTGTCACTTTAAATGAAAAGTCAATTCCTCGGTACTTGTCACAATCAGGACTTCACAACAATGGAAGGTTGTTTGCAGGAATTACAATTTGAATATTTTGTTGAAACATCGCTTGATTAGTTTAAACCTGACGATTCTTGTATGTAGGATGTGAAGAATAATCCTACATTTAAAAAATAAACTAACTATATTTACAAAGGAAATAATGTTCATGTCTCATTACATTAAATTGAGAAGCAATTCAACCGATACAGAGTAACAACGCTTTGTGTTGTGTAGGACACAGAGAAAAGCATCAACGCTGAATCAACGAAATATGCTTATTTGGGCGAATAACGATGGATTATAGAGTGTCTTAAATATACGATATTGAAGATGTAGTTTTCCATTCTCACCTCGGTACAGTACAGAGTGGCAATGGTTAATATTACTGTACTTAATTATTTCGATAGCCCAGCTTTACATTCTCGTGTCGTTTAATAGCGTTTGTTTTATTTGCA
Source organism: Aphrophora alni (assembly GCA_963513935.1). NCBI lineage: Eukaryota > Metazoa > Arthropoda > Insecta > Hemiptera > Aphrophoridae > Aphrophora > Aphrophora alni. The sequence goes on along the minus strand of OY740766.1, from coordinate 27,147,240 downwards.
AATAAACTGAAATACAAGAATTCCTCAGGGAGTAGGGGTTTGACAAACCTAAGGAACCCTACCTGGATCTACACATTTCTTCGCGTGGTCTTGGGCTAGATCCCTCTCTTTTATCTTTCCTATCGTATCTCTCTTGACTAACTGGTTTTCTTCCGCCCTGAATTTGAATATTCGAGGGTTAGGATTCTTTATTTTATATTTTTTTCTCCTTTTTTTACTATGATGACCGAGAAGTTTTCGCCTTTAAAACAAAAAAATTTTACGTAATCACCAATATTTAGATTGATTATTATACAGTGTGTTTCCAAAAATTGTTTCAAACTTCAGGGCTTTTCCTAAATAGCTTGGTGTTCATCTAGCAGCACTTTTACATTTTCAACAACAAAAAACACTTTTTCTAACGGTAAATGATAGGGAGTTAAAATTTTGCTGCTTAGTGTTATAAAGACTAAATTTAAAAAAATAAGCTACCGATTCCTTTACTCAAAATGGTGGCTATTTAAACTTTAAAGTCGAATATCTGAAAAATCGTTAATTTTACAAATTATACCCAAGAGACAAAATATATTAATTTTTTTAACGACAAACAATTTTTTTTAAATTCTTTTTGTAGCCCAAAGTATAACCGATTTATCGAAAAACATTAAATTTTGGTAATTGTATAAAATATCCACGATTAGCCTAAAACCACAATTTTTGTGTGAATTGTGTCAAATTTTTACCTCACGAAACAGGCAGCACTCGATTAGGAAATCTTTTTAATTTTGAGTTTGAGAATACTTGATTTAGATTTTCTGCCATGATGTGTACGATAATATGAAAGAAAAATTTTTTTTAACACATTTGGGCTCCATTTATTCACTGTGATCAATAACAAATAGACCGACTGGGAATATGTTTTTATTAACTACAATCACAACAATACTTTGTTAATCAGCTGTTGTGTGACATTAAAACACTTTCTTAACCAGCTATAGTAGTCCAGTCACTGTGGAGGAAAACTGAATTAGTCCATCACCTCTAATTTTTTTATAACTGAATTGATTTTGCTAAAAATTTGTAATTAGGCTTATCTTACCCCCCTCTTCAAAAGTTATATACGCGCTAGGTGGGGGGGTTTTAAGGGGTGAAAACCACCCCTTATTGAAAAATAATAATATTAGAGCATTTTATGGATTTTAATTTTGTTAAATTATACAATTTTAATATTTCAATTACAATAATGGCTATTGTGCAAATTCTCAACCCTTGAAAATTCTTAAAAACCACCCCTTTTAAAAAAAATACTTTTTTTTAAATCGTTTAACAGGTTCAAACGTTTTTGTAGTGCATTTATATCACATACAATTTAATTCTCTGCTTATAAAAAATAATTTTGGTTAATTGTAACTTCAACCCTTAAAAACTACCCCCTATGCAAAAAATATATTTAAAAAATCTTTTTAAATGTGACTGAGTAAGCATTGGAATACTTATCAGTTGTTTTAGGTGTATTAAACAGCTGTTTCTTTAACATTGTTGTGTACCATACACTGTAGGCATACAGGATTAGTATGCATTACTACAAAACACAACATTTTATAATATTAGTTACTAAATATTATTTTCGGGTGTGTCGATAATTTAGTTTTTCTTAAGCTGCAGGAAGATTTGGAGGTAAAAGTTTGCAGAATTCAAACAAAAATTTGGTTCTAGACTAATCTTGGTTGGGTTTTGTAGACAATTACAAATAATTAATGTGTTTTGTTCAAAACTAAGTTATCCTTTAAATTAGAGAGAAAAAAATTTAAAATTTCGTTGTGGTTAAAAAAAGAAAATTTGTCCCTTGTAAAGTTACAGTTTTTCAGATATTACACGTTAAAAAGTTTAAACAGCCGCCATTTTGAAATGAATAAAGGAAATTTGTTAATTACTTTTCTCAAATTGGGGGTTTATAAGACAAAATTTCAACTCCATATAATTAACCATTAAAAATATTTTTTGTGTGTTAAAAACACAAAATGGCGGTATAAGATATAAAACTAAGCATTTTAAGAAAAATCTTTATACAAACGTTTTCATGTGAGGAATAAGCTACTGAAATTTTGGAACCATCCTGTATAGTGTATAGGCTACTATTAATTATTATAGTATGTATTATAGTAGTGTTTATAATTTTCTTTCGACTGTAGCCTACATCCTCCGCGTATTAAAATTCACAAACCATCACTGTTCTTGACAAATGAGTCGTGACTGCCTCAATACGACGTTGATTCCTGCCACCACAGAGCTTTCTTTCATCTTCCACCTTGATCCCTTCACCTCTACCGCTGATTATCAGCATGATTTCTTCTACCTTCTACCTTCAATAATTTTGGTTCATGGCAACTGACAGTACTTACGGAATTGGCCGTATTGATATCGACTCCAGAATCAAGAAGCTCAAGGACTTTGTCGAGCTGTCCTGCTCTGGCTGCTCGCAGAAACGCCGTGCTCGGATCCGACTGTTAACAAACATAAAATCATTAGACATCTGTTAAGAAATAAAAACAAATACTATTGTTAGAATCAATTTAAATATGTTATATAAATAAGTGGTAAATTATGATAAAATTGATGATCACTTTCAAAACTGTGCCGTTAGATTAATTAGAGTATTTAAACATTTTAATAATTGCGAATTCTGTCAAAGGAATTCGGAACCCGAGACTATAAAATAACCTCCATTCCTATCCATAGTCTAAAACATTAATATTGTTACCCATTTTTGTTCACTCAGTATATATGAAGGTTACGTAAGGTTAGGTTAGGTTATATTATAATCAAATTTGTTATGTTGGCATATTTTGACCAAATCTCGATGAATTTTTTACAGTGATAAGAAATCAAAATTTGAGAGCTATAAAATAAAAATAAAAATTCTATTTTAATCGAATAAGCTAAAATGTAGCCTCCAAGAGCCTAAAAAAAACTTACTGGTTATCGTCTTCAGAAGCACCGGTTTAGATTTCGGAGAAATGTGAAGATTATTGACTTTAACAAGTATAACAGTTAGGAAGTAAATAAAAAAATCACGGTTCGCGAATTATAAAAAAAGACAATAATTTTGAAAGATGTTATAAAGAAAACACAATTTTCACATTTACAAGCGAGGTAAGCTTGAACTCTATTTATTTATATGAATATATTATATATTTTTGTTGCACAAAGTTAATAACGGATTAGCGTACCAGCTAATCTCCCTAGAGAGGGGGGGGGTAATTTTTTTCTCGATGTAAGTAGTGTAAAAATATTTATGGATAGATGGCAATGAATAGTTAGTTGTTTTTATGGATGTGTGTTTGAGTAAGTTAGAGTAGCATTCATGCGCAATTTATTTTGTTTCATTATAAAACTTTCGTTGTCGTTTATAATTAAGAATGTGAAGAATTCGAATGAACGGCCACCTCATTTATCGTGGTTGCAGTTTGGGTCTCGTGAGCAGTCTTGGTTATAACCGCGGTCACAAATCGAATTACGAACAAGAAAGCAGTGCACATCTATGATCTCCTGAGACGTGTTGAATGTATAAGAATATGGTGTGTAGTGTCCGGCACCACAACACGACTCGTATCGATTGCTCCCATTTATTTAGTTTAATTAAGACGATAATATGACCGCAATGGTTTGTCGACTTAAAAAAAAAAAAAAAAAGTTAAATTTATCTTAGTGAATTATTCAAAATTAAATGTCGGGCTAATTTTGGGAAATGGCGTTTTCGAGATTCTCGGAAAGGTCCGAGAAACATGTCGGGCCTTGATAATTATATATATATATATATAACGGTGAGTCTACTTAGACCGTAGGGCTAATTAAGACCATCCATATTTTACTTGGTGTTGTGTGCAGTTAGCTTTATTAGCGAATCAAGTGCTCCAAATTAATTACTGTAATGAATTCATTAAGAGTTGGTTACCAAAGAGTGGTGTTTGGTTAGACAGGGTTAAGTGATTTACAACCTAATTGGGTATATTGGCGACAAAGTTAACCTTAACTTAGATTAAAGTAACTCCAAGTATGAAGTCCACCCTATCGCGTTGCAGTTAGTATCATACGCGTCGCAAGAAGAGTTGACCTTAGGAAAACAAAAAAGTTATTTTCGTCAAACAGTGCGTCCGTCATCGCCGTTGAAGCATAGAAGAAGGAATTAGAATAAGAAAGTCACAGCCCATGTTAAACAGCGTGATACAAAATATCCTTAGTTTGGTTACTAGACAACAGAAAGCGCTAGTAGCATCGGTACTTGTGATACAGTAGCCAAGCCTTTTTTCCCCGATGCTACTAGCGCTTTCTGTTGTCCAGTAACCAAACTAATGATATTTTGTATCACGCTAGAGCCTATACCTGTGACTTTCTTATTCTAATTCCTTCTTCTATGGTTGTAGTCTGTACGTAAACACGTTAGCGGTAAAAAAAAAAAAAAAAAAAAAAAAAAATAGGAATATGAAATTTGGTATCATGTACAAAATTATGCTTATACAAAATCTTATTGAAATTCAGAAAAATCGAACTAAAAATGTCAAAATGGCGGCCGCAATGTTTTTTATTCAGTTTTATTCGTATTTCTTATATTATTCAATTTAGAACACAATAAATTAGATAAAATGTTCAAATTTCAATTCTACATGTAACGATACAAAACCACCTCCCTACGGTAACAAATAACAAAGTTATTGTCAAAAAACGTAATTTCAAGCCCTGGCTTCAAGAAAAATATCGAATAACGACACGAGCTTAGCGAATGAAGGATTTTTCACTTATATTTAACCTCGAGGCCTGGTAAAGCCGAGACACTAACTCGAGCGAAGCGAGTGAAGACTGTTTAAAAATATTTGAGGCATGTTAGGACGTCAAGAAAGTAGTTATATACACTATTTTACGAGGTTCAGAAAACCTGTGTACCAACTGTTTCAAAAAAATACCCTCGATCTATCAATACAAGGCCTAAGAAACCAACATTTGGACATTACATTTCGGTGATCTGTATTACATTACATACCATGATACCATCATGTTGTAAATGTAATATTGCTACATAATTTTATTAATTAACCTAAGTTTTTCACGTATAAAAGTGGATTTATTAAGCTGAGATAGTTATTTATATTGTTCCACGTGATATAATTTCACACTTGCAAGAATTCTCTGGAATGAAATTCCTGTTCACACAATTTAGTTTTATTAACAACAATGTTAAATTGAAATAGCGAAAAGAATGTGAAATATTAAATTCCCTGGAGTAAGTTTGCTGCAGTATATACTGCGCAGACGCTAAATGGACGCGGATTAAGTAAAAATCCATTCCCGAGTGTCAGGAAGAATTTAATTTTAAATTAATTTAAATATTTTAATAAAACTCGCGTTTAATAGGTTGAAGTGATTGGGGACTGTCACGTTACGGATGACTGTCAACTTCAACTTTCATATTGACATAAAAAGCTGGACGAAATGAATTGTTATAGTAAGATCTATGTGAATATGAAACAATCAAAATAGTAATTAAATCTTCCGCCATTTTGTAATTAGAAGGGTTTTTTAGTAACAAATTTAATAAATGTAAAGTAAAATTATTTTACTTGAATCGAATGAAAATGTCGTCTAGATAAATTAATATTGTTATTATTTTTTTATTTTTAGATTTGTGGTAAAAAAATTACATGTTTTTAGCAATATCTCTTTTTGTGTTTATAGTAAATGAAATGAAACAAGTATAATGTTTTTTTGTATTTCAAATTTTTAGGTTATGTGAGTGAAAATTAACATGTGTTTTAGCACAATCTCTTTTCGTGTTTATGGTAAAAAAACACGTAGGGTTATATTTTTATTTTATTTCAAATTTTTAGGTTATGTGGCAAAAATTAACGTTTTTTAGCACTATAAATAGTGATTCG